>LS920092.1:78712-112410 GCA_900490955.1 Micoletzkya japonica | reverse complement strand
GGGGGGGGGGGGGGGGGGGGGGGGAGCCGGACGCCCCGCTCCCTTTTCGGAATCATTCCGAAGAGAGAGAGTCCCCTCCCCCCTCTCTCTCTTTTCGGAATGCATTCCGCAAATAGTTCCGGAATCATTCCCGATGTAGCGCCACTTCGGGAATCATTCCGCAACTATTTGCGGAATCCTTCTCTCAGTGTACTAATCTAGCCGTTCGAACGTATTCCAATGAGGGTGAACAGACAGGAGAGAAACGCGCTCTTTGGCGCATTATTTTTCGCTGTGATGATTTCGGAGAATATCAAAGAGTTTAACATTAGATTTTCATTAGATTTTCAACACCGGAACATTGTAAAATACTCTTTTACAGAATATACCTAGTGAGTACCGTCAAGCTAGTAAATTGTGGGCCGTGTTTGAAACACTTGAAACAAGGCCATATCTCGGCTGGGAAAGGTCGTACAGAGTTCTGGTTGGAATTTTAGGAATTCTCAGGACGATATCTACTTTTGTATCAAGTTTGGTGATGATTAGACAACTCTAAAACGGTTAAAACGGCTTTTATATATCTTGAATGAATGAAATTCTCGCTATCCCTGTTCGAACCTCTCCAATGCCACATTTTTACGTTTTAAAGGTCTTTAAGCTTGATGAATCATTACCAAACTTGATAAACAAATAGATCTCGTCCTGAGGATTCCAAAAATTCCAAACAGAACTCTGTACAACCTTTCCCAGCCGAGATATGGCCTTGTTTCAAGTGTTTCAAACACGGCCCACAATTTACTAGCTTAACGGTACGTCTAGACGTCTGCCTGAGATAGTCTGAATCTCCCACTCCTTCCTCGTTTCCCTCCGGACTGTTCAGCGTATCTTCTCGATACAAACTATTTAAGAGACCAGGATTATTTTTTCGGCTTTTCGGTGTTCATATTCTGTAGGCATTTCTTGGTACTTATACATAAAAGTGTGAAAAATAACACTGTAACCTCGAGAGCCTATGTACAACGCCTTTTTTGCTATGGTCCATCGTGATCAATATAAGAATATTCTAGGGTTATCATTATAATGGCGGTAAGCAAGAATAGATAGTATTTCGAAACTAGAGTCTAGTCGCCGTCCTTCCATTCAGAAGTGAGTAGGTACGTCTGCCCTAGTTCGACACTCCCACTCTTTCCTCTTCCCCTCCGGACTACTCATCTTATCGCCTGGATACAAGGCTAGGGCAGACAAGTCGCGAGAAAAGGGTTATACCTGAGTCTAGTCTCTAGGGGCATTTGTGTACTCTATCCGAGAGATCTCTGAAACCTTACATTGTTCGGGGTGGGTGGGGTGAGTCTTGCCCTCCCCTTGGGGGTTGTGTAGTATGGCTGTCGGGTTGGGGAGAAATCTGGATGAGTACGGTATCTATGCCTAGTTCTTCAGTAGAGCATGATGCCATTCGGACCTTTTTCACTGTTTTCGTTCGAATATGAGGCTTGTTACCCTGTGCTGCAAAAGCATAGATGCTTTGCTCGCATAATTCAACAACCGTATCAGCCCTATCTTTGCATTGAGTTGGCTGTGCGGTCAAGTGCTTTTACAGATTCATGCTTCACATTTACTCGTCCAGGATGAGCCTAATAGCATCTTCGCTTTTGCTACTGTTACTGAAAGAGGTGAGATAATCAGTGCTACTGTCAGGAAAGTTTCTGCACTCTTTTCCTACCGCTTCGTTCTCATCGGAAATAGGAATGACTAGAACTAACGGAATATGTTCCTCAACTATATCTACGTCCTTATCTTACTGTTCTCAAAGTCCATTTTACAGACTTGCGGCTCGTACGTAGCCCAGAACAGTTCCTACCTCCTGGAAAGGCTCAACACCAGCAAGACCAACGACATCGCACAGTGCGAGGCGAACTGCGATGCGGAGGCGCAGGTTTACTTTATTTTATTGCCAAAAAGCTCAAATTGCGCACTTTCTAGTATAATTTTCTGGTATAATTGTATTTAGTATAATTGCTAGTATAATTCTAGTATAATTGTATAATTGTATAATTCTGGTATAATTCTACTACAATTGTGAATGATCCCTGCACTCAGTGCTTCTCGTATGTGTACAGCACAACGGGCATATGCTCCCTGCTGGCCAACTCGTCCCTGGGTATGCCTTATCGTTAGAATAAAGTACGCGCCTACCATCAATATCTAACGCCTACCAGCACAAATTCCTTCTTTGTGCATAACTAGTCCTCTTTATTTGTCAGCAATATCAACAGGTCGATGTGTACAGCCCTTCACGCAATACGTCAAGATGAGTGACGGGTCGACATCAGCTGCAGGTAAACCTGGAAAAGAGGGTATTTGAAAAGATACACGTTACATCTCTAGAAGTAGTTTTTGTTCAGTTATCCTTTTCACGAAAGTCGTTTACTTATCTTCTTCCAGGTGTGTCTGCGACTGTCGAAGCGACCACTGAGCCTTCTACAGAGCCCGTTGCAACATCGCCAAACTACGGGTGTAGGCTCTACCTAATTGCTTATCAGCTTACCTCACAGGACTAGATAACTTCAGAGCATCATTTCAGCGTCCACCCTATCGGATGCTACCGGAACGGGAACGACGGCATCGACCACGACTGAACCGACCACGACCACCACGACACAGAGTAAGCCGAGTGCAAACTCATTGTTTAAAGGCAGCGTCAATAGTACCGCCGAAACGGAAACTTTTCAGCGTTACATAGCATTCGCATGGATTGGGTGCAAGGTTTTGCATGCAAAACTCACAAGTCACAAATCCCTTGCAGTGGTGTCGAGTGCGACGAACGTCAGCCAGTACTACCAAGTGCATCCGTGCTTCACGTGGGATGACGTGGTGGTACTGACCTAGCAGTTGACCTACGATATCTCCTTACAAGTGCAAATCCATCTCTAAAACTCTAGAACTTGGCTCTTGGCTCGCATAGGCCAGCTGAACGGTACCAAACTGTCAGAGTGGTAGAATATATTCGTTGGTTTTTTTGGTAATGATGCATGTAGCATTGAAATCACCGTAATTCACTAATGTTCAGGTGATAACCTCGCAGGAGGTGAGCTACAACGGCGAACTGTGCGAGGATGCGATACCTAGCTCGACGAACACGACCTTTCCTATGCTGAGGCAAGAGGGCTTTCCATAGCTTTGCTTGAGCAGAGGCAGCTATAGATAGTCTGAATGCTGAGGCAGCTATAGTCATAATACCTAAAAAAGATAGTTGCGGGCTCTTCGCTTGTTTTAGAGTGTTTTGGAGATGAATGAGAACACCTGCAAGGAGGGCTTATGGCTCTTTGATTGTAGCAGTTGGGTCGGAAAAAGTAGGTTTTAAGAAACCTCTTTATTCAGCGTCAATCTGCTCGACGGCACGCAGGTGATGTACCCGAACAACTACTACTTCAACGTGTCCTACGATACCGAAGTCAGTAAACTATTCAGTAAACTACTATGAAAGACTACCTACCGTATGTTGTAGCAGCACGTTGTGCACTCAGCGAAATTTCACCTCCAAACAGCACCTTGTGAATTATTCATCAGGCCACTTCCTTTATTGAAAAATCACCAAAGGAGCATAATTCACCGGCGGGCTGGTGAAATTTGTGTGGTGAATACATCACATGGTGCTGTTTTTGGTGGTGAAATTTCGCAAAGTGTGCGCAAAGCCCCACTTGTCAGGAGGCGGCCTGGCAGCTGCTCTTCAAGGGCGCCTTCGTGCAGTACATCGCGGCGGCAGCCTGCGTCATGGCCGGCCCGGAGACCGGGAGTTAGTCGGGCCAGAGATGCGCATCATCATGCATATGCACTCTGTTATATGGTGTATTAAAAAGATCCCCGTCGGAAAATCATTCCGAATATGGGGCGAGAGAGTGTGCAAAAATGAGAGAATTAGAGTCATTTTGGAACGAAAGAAACTGACGGTTCGCCGTTTATTCCACTATAGGCATAGTCGGGAATGCTCCATCGGTAAAGCCCTCACCTGCATGTGGCTATCGGAAATAGATACGCTTTTATGATGGTTTTCGCGAGTTGAAGAGGTTTGTTGAGAGTAGAGTCCGCCGAATGATCGGTCATCGTATCACCAAAGTGCAAGAAGGATCCGAGAGAGGGAAGAAGCGTGAAGAGAAAGATGCCAACAACGAATGCACTCTGGTCATCCGATCACCGATCATTTTTCCTACTCTACCTAGTTATATTATTATAAATATTATTATTATTATTATTAGTTGAGAGGAGAAAAAGCAAGATGTTTGTCAGCCGGGGACGGCTGCACGTGCAGCAACCTAACGGAGATGACGAGCGGGCCTCCCAGTGGAGCCAAGCTGTACCCCGTAGTGACGGAGACGGTGCCCGGGTGCTCGGCGACGACCGCATAGTGAGTAGAGCATGCGATTCGTGTATTTTTCACGTATATATTGCATACATCATTCGTAACCGCAACGCGTCTCGCCACCAAAAGCAGCGAAGCATGTTGGTCAAAAAGACACGAATCACATGCGCTAATAGCGAGTAGAACGGGATGCCGGTTTGCATGAGCTCACAGTGTTCTAAATGTTAAGTGAACGAGCGACAATGCTTGGAATACGGTGTTTTCCATGCGAGAGTTCAGTTCTTTCCGCTAACCACCGTAAAACTTCAGCTGGAGCCGGATTTTAGCCTAAGCTGGCATTTTTCCAAGAGATTTTCACTGTATTTAGCGGAGTGCGCTGCAAAGATTTCTCAACGTTGCTTTTCCTCCAATAATACCCGGTCTCTGCCCGGCGACGACCGTCTAGTGTGAACGAGGAATGAGCAGAGCGCATCATTTGCATGTGTTCAACGCACTCTCGGATGATGCGCGGTGATGCACAGCAGTTACAGCAGTGAATTTAGAAACGCACATTTTGAGCAGTATCTCGTCTCCTGATAGGTCGCTTGATATAACAACCATTCGGTGCCCGCAAGTGGCCAGAAACATGGAAAAACTAGAGATTACATCCAAAAAAACTCATTTAGAAAAGTTATTCAATAAAAAAAAATTTCTTGATACTGGAACGTACCGTCAAGCTAGTAAATTGTGGGCCGTGTTTGAAACACTTGAAACAAGGCCATATCTCGGCTGGAAAAGGTCGTACAGAGTTCTGGACGGAATTTTTGGAATTCTCAGGACGAGATCTACTTGTGTATCAAGTTTGGTGATGATTAGATAACTCTAAACCGGTTAAAACGGCTTTTATATATCTTGAATGAATGAAATTCTTGTTATCCCTGTTCGAACCTCTCCAATGCCACATTTTACGTTTTAAAGGTCTTTAAGCTTGATGAATCATTACCAAACTTGATACACAAATAGATCTCGTCCTGAGGATTCCAAAAATTCCAAGAAGAACTCTGTACGACCTTTCCCAGCCGAGATATGGCCTTGTTTCAAGTGTTTCAAACACGGCCCACAATTTACTAGCTTGACGGTAGCTGCTGTGTGATGCAAATGAGGGACTTTGCGAATCGGCTTGCCAACACACTGCATCAGTGCGCTGACTAGAGCTCGCGAATCGATACCGTTTAGTCCAATTAGGCACCGTTTTCCAGGGTTATGTTTTTTTTCATTCCATACGTATTAGGAGATGTAATTCTGACAATGTTGGTGGTGAAACGTAACCGGTGAAAATAGGGCTATCGGTATCGATTCACGGGCTCTAGTGCCGACACAGCAGTCTTCTGCCATTGCCGCTGCTGTGTAAATAGCGTAGCCTTGGCAGAAGACACGTGAAAGGGCCGTGCTCTACTCTGTCAACGCAACAGCAGAACTGCATATTCGGGCGACCACCATTTCGAATCATCAAATCGATCAGTTCATCAACCATGATCTACATACAATTAGTGTTGACGAAGCGACCGATTTGATGAACTGGTATCTCTATTCAGCTTCGAGGCCACCGCTCCGGGCTACTCGCCGGCTACCGCGTGTTCCTGTACGTACTCTACGTCGTTCTACTGCCGGGCCGGGATGTGGAACGTCGTCGTTGTCTACGACGATTACACGGATACGGCCAACAATAACGCGGATTTCTACGAAGCGGCCGCGGCCGTGTGCCCGTCCATGTGCAACACCAAGTGGACCGAACCGTATTAGCACGACGTTTCACCAGTCCGAATTCTCTCTCCCCAATTGCGAAGTGCCTCTGCGTCTCTCCAATTTCCATGCTCTCTCACCTACACTCTCCTAATTTGCATACAAATCTAGTCTACGCAGCATAACGTTGTGACCGCCGACCTCAGTCTACGACTATACCATAGTGATTTCTGTATAAATAAATATCATTATAGCATAATTATGCGGCATGCCCTCTGCGAAGACGTATACATATTCAATGGTAAGGGATCAGTTGCCTTGATCAAGGTTCGTGTGAGACGTCTGTGGTTCTGTGGTGATGATAAATGTTGTATACAAGTTATAACTTGGCCGAGATGATAATAAAATGAAGAGACGTATGCATTGGTTTCGAGCTGTATGTCGAATTCTCCTTGCTCATGGTACTATAATACTGAAAAACTTCGTCGACGAGTGTTCGGCAACGTGACAGGCAGAACAAAATACATTGGTTACTGTAGCTCAGTTCGCGATAGCGAACCTTGTGCAGAGTACAGTATCCGTTGCACTACCTTTCACCTTTCTATATAACCCGGCTCAGCACTTGCACTGATTTCCCGGCTTGAACTTGATTTTTTTCGTAGTTTATTCGTGTGTGGCGTATGTTGCGAGGTGGTCGGCTGCTTGGTCATCTGTGTACAGTTACGTTTCCCTCTTTCAGTGTGATCTATCACCCTCCTTCTCTATCCCTCCCCCTTCTTCCCACACCACCGCCTCTACTAACCACTGTCACTCGTTTCGGCTCAAACTGCTCGGGACCTCTTCTCGACCTTCTTCTTTCCTGAGTTCATGGTACGCTCTCCACACTGCACTACTAACTCCGCTTGACTAGTGCCGTCGAATCGAGATTTTTTCATGGTTATGTTTACCCTAGTAATACTGGACAAGATGAAAGATAACCATAAAAAGGACACGATTCGACGGCTCTACGCTTGACGTGATGTAAGCTTGCGCCCTGGGCTTTCGCTTTGCATGGATGGAATTTCGGGATTATTTTCACGAAAATAGAAGTAGTGCTATAGTTTTCGGGTAACGGATGTAGTACAATAAGCTAACAACTTTTAGTTTTACCTCACGAAAACGACAGAAAGCGGAAAGTGACTCGTGCCAGTTTTGCACAACAAGTCAGGTTTCCTGAAACTAGCCGAATAGGCGGAACGCAGGCCTTACAAGCCTATGCATGCCTAGCCTGAGTAGCTGTCGCATATCGATTAGGCCACGCCCACTTTCCCTCTCCCCCTCCCCCTCCCCTCCCTCCTTTTTCCATCCTCCTCTTCATGCCTGTCCAGCACTTCCTTGCTTGGGCAATGAGCGTGCATGATGACGTCATCTATTATTCACTGTAGGATTTAGCGATTTCATTTTCCAACTTTTGGCTTTTGCTTTAAAATTGTTCGGAAATCAGTGGTTCTGACCAAGTTTTCCTGATCCAGCACGGTTTTTAGCTATTCATTTATTCACCCGCACGCGAGACATATCTTACTCTGAAACGCCTTCACTTATGCGCAGCATACGGTTATCTGTAGAATACTAAATTCCGAAATTCTTCATTTCCTATTGTATGCTTTGCAGTGTTCTGATGATCTGTATTCTAATTTAGTGTTTGCTATAACCCGCAGAGTCTTTGATTACTAAACTATCGTTAATACAAGCAAATCGTAATCATTCTCTCCTCAGGGCAACGCTCTCACACGCTCGTTCGGCCGGTGTTTCAACTCGTCTTCGTTCAGTCCAGCGTAAGATTGAATTTCGCTTGTTCTAAATGGGCATTGACATCACCAGCACTCCTTCCCTAAAGTATACCGTTGTTTTGAATCTGACCCAGCCGCACCCCGGGGCGTACTTGGCGTACTGTAGATTACGAGCAATATAGGGACGCTTGAAATTGGTTTCTTCTCGCGGCTTTAATAGCTTACACATGCGCCACGCCCGGTCATCGATTGGAACTGGTCGAATATTTGAGAAATGAGGAAAATAGAGATAAACGGTTGAGAGTGTAGCGTTTTGGGATAGAATTGCATTCAGGAGATGCTCTAAATTGGCAAGAATGGCAAATACTATAGCTTTTGGTGAATTCCTCATAGCTTTTACGCAGAAATTTGGGAGAAAATTTGTAGAGATTTTTTTTCAACAAGGTGAAATCCATCACCCTGAAGCATGTCTGTTGTTTATCGCGGTGGGCTCGTGTCACCCGTATCTCTGTTTTCCCTCCTCCCCCTCTCGCCCTCGGTCTTCGTATATGTTATTGATGCCCCCTCTGTCCCTCATTTCCCATTACATGGCAGTCGTTCTTTTTCTGTCCCCCTTTCATTCCCTCCTCTCCATATATACTTCTTCTCCTCTTCATTCTCGTCCACGCTTCATAAGGACAACTTTTCTTTTCTAGCTTCCCCATGGCTGTCGTATCACTTGTACGCTTCTTTGAAGCGTCCGGAAGCCTTTCTTTTTTTAGTCTTCCGGAAATTACCCTCTCTTTGTTGTTTGATCTCTCTAATCTCTCAGGTTGTAGTTTGATCTTTGATCTGGCCCGTTTGTAGTTTGATCTCTGATCGCTCCGGTTGTAGGTTGATCTCTGATCTCTACCTCAGCCCTTGCAGAATGCGGCCCGAGCCCATCGTCATCGAGCCGACCGCCGAGCACAAGGCCACGGTGAGAAATAGTTGAATTTGACTTTCCCGCCTTTTTATGATTTAAAATGTCGTGCTAAAATACGAGTATATGTACGGAAGCAAGGCATAGCAAGGTATATCTTTTTTTTCTTGAATAAGCTTCTCAAGAAAGACAAAACCAGCTTTGCCAACCCTACTTTGAATTTTACTGCCATTTCCCGAATTTGAATTGTTGATGCGCAGGTCATCTGGTACCACGGCCTCGGCGACAAGGGCGAGTCGTGGGCATACGCCATCCGGGCGGAGCTGCTCCTCCCGAACGTCAAGTACATCTGTCCGACCGCGTACGCGTCGCGTCTTGTTTTGAATTTTATGCTTCCCGCCTTTTCTGATTTTGAATTTAGTGCAATAAATTATCATAATTTTCAGCCCCGTTCGACCGATCTCGTTCCAGGGTGGGTTCCCGATGACTGCGTGGTGAGTGTTGAATTTTTTTTTAAATTTAAATTACTCTTATTTCACACATGGGCTACTTGACCGTCCATTATTCTAGACTAGCGCCACCAAGTAAAGTTTCTGACAAAATGAGGGGCCTGCCACCAAACCGTCGGGTCCGTGCCCATGTATGGTTTTTGAATTTTTAAAAAAAATGTTCCCTTATTTTAAGAATTTGTTGTACCTTGCAAAAAGCTTTAAGAACATCACGTACGAATTCGCAAGCGTTATCCATTATTGAAGGTGGAATCCTGCTTAGTCTGCGCCTTGTTCGTGGCGCTTCTCTAATAAGAATGACTAGAAAAAAGAAAAAAAACAATTTACAGAGGACGCTTTCCTCAAGTATATGCATAACATATATCTCTCCCTGCATTGTTCACAGCTTTGACTCGTTTTGCTCTTCGCACTTTCGCGCTCGGACTGTGCAAATCGAATTTGGAAGAAGAGCAAAGCGAGAGGCGAAAGCACCCCCAGACTTTATGAAGGGCTCGATTTACGGGGGGGGGGGGGGAGAGATTGAAGCCGTTTTTGTTATTCATCTTATGTGTATCATAAGGAATAGATGTTTTTATACTTGATTGGCAAGGAAGTCGCACGTGAAATATGTATACAAAAGCAGCTGGTTAAAAGCTAAGGTATGTGAGAGAGGAGGAGGGAACGGCGAAAGAGAGTATAGTAGTATAGCTTGCGAAGTAGAGTCTAGGCAAGTAGGGCAGTGGAACTTTGACATACGGGGGGTCTAGTATTGCCATCGTATAATACTTGTGCAGATTGCCTTAAACATGTTGGACCATCATGGTGGAACATGGATGGGCAGGGCTCGATGGTAGGTTACTGCTGTGACCCTAACCATACGTGGGCAACCTTGCCCGCAATATTTTGAGAAATGAGGCTGCCAGTGCACGAAATCAAGCCTACCAATTGAAATTTTTTAGAAAACATTGGTCTATCAAAGTAAAATTCCCAAGAAATTTGGGCCTACCACCCATACTTCGGGTCACTGCCCACGTATGACCCTAACATACATAAAGATCGAAAGTTTTAGTCAAGCTGTTTTTCTGCAGTAGGCAATACCCAATACGGAAAAAAAATCTGCAGTAAGCCACCCAACCACGGTGCCTGCAACCGTGCCCATCTATGTTGGTGGAAGAAAAAGGAAAAGATGACTAAAGTAAAATTGAACTTGCTAGGCACGAAAAAAATGAGGTTAAGACGTGGTATGTATGCTTAGGTACGACATTCACGGGCTGACGGAAAGGTCCCGTGAGGATATCGAGGGCATCGCGACCGCGACCAAGGAGGCCCATGCACTGATCGACGCGGAGGTGACGATCGATCCACTATTGTAGTGGATTAAGCAAAGATCCCCGTCGCAAAACCATTCCGAATATCGAGCGAGAGAGTGTGCAAAGGTGCGAGAATTAGACACTCGTTTTGGAATCAACGTAACGGGGCGGACCGCCGTTTACTCCACTACATTATTAGTTCTTTTTTTTTCTGTCAATCGAAAAAGAAATGTCTATGTTGTGTGTCAAGGGAAATTGTGCGCTTTGTCGAAATTATTTTTTTTTGGTAAAACGATGAGATTTTTTCGTCTCAGTAATCTCCGGTTACGTGTATCGTACATAAATAAAAAGAAATCGTGGACGTCGTACGGTAGCTAGCGAATTGCAGGTAGTACTGTAGTTGCCGCAAGGAGTATGCTCGCTTGCTTTCGTAGCGCACGCTTCGGCGCTTGAGCTAAAATATCAATACATAAGAATGAATATAAATATTATAAATACATAAATAAAAAAGATTTTAATTAAATAAATACATAAATAAATAAGACCTGTGCCCTCGCCTAGATCGCGGCCGGCACCCCGGCCAACCGGATCATCGTCGGCGGCTTCTCCATGGGCGGCGCCCTCGCCATCAACGTCGGATTCCGGTACCGGGGGGGGGGCCGGAAAATGGTTTCCCGTTTTCCGGGAATTAGTGTGCTTTCGTTTCTCTTCTTGCATTACCGCCCTCTTGGGTAAGGGAGTAGATGATGAAAATTGAAAGAAGAAAAAAAAAGAATTGTACCATTATTGCAGGTACCCGCAGAAGCTCGGCGGCATCATCTCGCTGTCCGGCTTTCTACTCCGGCGAACCGAACTGCCCGGGGTACGGTAGCTTTGAGCGATTATTCCTTTGCTACATTTACCACATACAGACATTATACACCACAGAACGCTACCATAATTTCAACAGTGTGTGTTTCGCTTTAGCTGATACACATAGATAAAAAAGTACGTCAAAAACGACGTGGCATAGGCACTTTTTGTGGAAAAGTTTTTTTTTTAAATGAAGGCACTTTGCAGTTCCCACACGACCTAATAAAGGCTAATAAAGAAAGGAAAAAAAGAAAAAAGGCTTGTTCATGATTAGTGACACGTTATACGGTAGGCTGTCGCTGTTGCACTTCGAATCGCGAACTGGCGTCTATTCCCCGGCTCGATCTTTTTTTGTTCAGAAATTCGCCACGTCAAACCGAAAACGCAAGCGCTTTTGCCTTTCTTGACGTTTTCATGACTTGCTTTTGATTTAAGAAATGTAGAGCAACTCATGGCATTCATTTCTAGCTTTTCAAGCGTGCGTTTCATGTAGAAAGCATTTTTTTCATTCCCGGAATTCGGCCCACGTCAGTGACCAGGTCAGCGACTTGACCACGTTTTCTGAAGGAATAATCAACGCTTTTTCTCTATTTTTTGCAGGAACGTGCGCTTAATGGATGGGCAAACATGTTAGAGGCAAAAATGCATTTCGAAGAAATCGGTATTGTGACCTGTAGGGTTTGCAAAACAAACCTTTTAATTGTATTATTAGACCGAGAGAGTGATGAGTAGCATGGAAGAATGAAGAGAGTCAGGCGATAAATACGCTAATTCGCGCTTGGTTTTAAAACCCTAGAGTGACCTGTCCGTATCTGTGCTGCAGTGTGCAAATGCAAGTAAGTAATAACTTTCCAAGTGAATCACAGGAAAGAGGGTGTGAAAGCTAACGTGTGACCAAGATAGAAAAAAAAGTAATTGTAAGCAGTAGATAATGCTAATGAGTTATAATATTAAGTGAACAGGGAAGAGGGTGTGAGGTGTGAATGGGGAGAAGTTCATGCACGAAGATCAAATATCTGCAATGGATAGTGCATACAGAAAATAATGTTGCTAGGCATAAAATAAGAGTTTTATGCCTAGAAACACTACCATAAAGAAAGAAAACGCATTAAGCTGTAAAGAAAAAGCCGCGCAGCGAAAAAAAATTAAAAAATGAATGCACTTTTTTTGAATTTTTTTACCGAAAGCGTGGGCACTTCGGAAGCCGTCGACCTGACTATTTTATCTATGCTGATACATGTGTCCCTTGGAGAGAGCCCTATTCTCGGTTATTAGAAGAAAAGTTGTATTGATCTACAGTTTTTTTATTATAAGAAAAGGACACCTTTTTATACTGACTACGCTAATATTGAAAGCCTACAACTAATGCTAAGCGGCTAATGCTATGTTTCACGATGCGTTTAAAAGCACAGCACAACGTTTGCTGTGGTACTGAATATCGCACATAGGGCATAAACGAATATTGATAACACTGTTCCTTCCTCTCATTCATACATGGACATGCACCCGACACTCGGGTGGTAGGCATCTCTCTTTGTCAGAAACTTAACTTGGTAGGCATAGCATTATTCAAGAAACCTTATTGGTAGGCTAATAAAAACGTGTACACTGGTAGGAGGCAGGCCCCAGACTGAAATACATGTCGGTATTATTGAATAAAACTCAACGTCCGTGCACGTTTCCACGACTATGCACTAAGCACCGTAAGTCGGCATTGTAATTACGATCGGAACAGAATATTCTAGGCTTCGTTTTTGCCCGTTTTCTCTTCTTTTTTCTTGTTTTTCCGACTACTATTCCTTGCTTGCGTTGAGTAGTTCTATACTGCAACAATTTTCCTAATGTACATTCAATCTCAGACATCTTCGAATTGAACGGTAAACGCAGTTTAGAATATTCCGTTCCGGTCGTAACCTGCGGTGCCGAAGTGTGCACGGTTAGCGCGTAGTCGTCAAAACGTACTGACGTAGAGTTTTATTCAATAATATGTCAGTCCATGTATGCTCCCATTCTGACTATCGTTGTACAGCAAAATCTTATATCAATAGAACAGACAAAAAGTATTTGCAGAACTTCAACGCGAATCGAGATACGCCCTATTTCTTTGGGCACGGTACCGCTGATGAGGTCGTCCCGTACGAGTGGGGACATCTCACACAGCAGGTAGAGGGGGATACGGTAGGGTACGGTAGATAGCATACGTGGCAACCGGCCCGTAGTATGGACGGTAGGTCCGAATGTTGTTGGTATCTTTCCTTTGGTAGGCAAGATTTTGATAAAGATTCTTATATGGTATAGACGGTTTTGAAAATATGATTGGAAACGTTGCCGACGTAGGGGGGGAAGGATACGGTAGGGTACGGTAGATACTGGTTTGCTTAGTCTGCGAATTGCAAGTTTCCTGTTGTTTCGAGCTTTTTATGCAGAAAAAAAGCATACTGTAGCATGCTATCGTATTGTGGGGGGTGGTCTGCTGTGGTATTTACAGTTTCGCGTTGGTCCACTTTTGCTTATGTTGGGTAATGGGGAATCCCCTAATCGTGAGCAGGCTTTTGGCATGCTTGCCCCTTGCGTAGTAGGCGAAGGTGTGCGTAATATCCTCCACCTCCTCCTCTAAGCTCATCATTCCTGGAAGAGCAGCCTAATGCGCTAATCTGATGAACGAATGTGAATTCCTGCAGAAAGGTTGCCGACTTGTGTGCCGTAGTTGCAAGGCCTGCGCGTTCTCTCTGCGTGAAGGTTGTAGCCCACAAAGGCTTGCCATGATACTGCTACTGTTCATCGTTGCAGAATGAGTGTTTGTGAAATCAGATGTAATTAAGATATGTACAGAAGTACGAGTATGAACTAGATGCCAGTGCTCAATTATGAGAAACGTTTGAGAACACGTCAGTTGAACATGCTTATTGATATGCGTATATACCCGAGTTTATATGGAGGTTGAAATTTTCGCTTTGGGGCATTGTAGGCCTGATCGCGGGGAAAAAGGTGCGGTAAATCGGCCCACGTATAATAGCAACCTCTTGCAGACCCTGTCCAAGTTCTGCTCCAACGTCACCTTCAAGCAGTACAACGGCATGGGCCATTCGTCGTGTCGCGAGGTTAGAGAGAGATCAAAGATCAGCTGATAACTAGACTGTAGGGTCAAAGATCTCTTGGACTTAACGATATTCGAGTCAAAAGCATAGTCTCGGGTAGTATAGGCGCTGACAATAATGGCGCTTTGTTGAATGATTTGGCCATTCTTTTATTCGCTTATACCTTGGTTAGCCTACTCTTCTCCGTTAGTCACATAACGGTGCGCCCTAGCGTATGGCTAGGCAATGATGTTAGGTCCGGCTTCCCAGTATCATATTTTGCGCATAAATGCGCGTTAGTTGGTATGACGTTGGCTTGACATAGTGTGAGGTCAGCTATACGCAGTGGCTACTGCCAAAATGGCTCGTATTTATATGCCTGGTCCTTGATCGCGCAATTGCAATAGGGTTCCTCTTTTTGACGACCCTTTTTCTCGGTTATGTTTCAGACTTCTATAAATAGCAGGATATGCCTGCAGAGCGTGAACATCTGAAACATAACCGTGGAAAATGCGTCAAAAACGAGAGCCCTAGGTTGGAATAGTGCGTGTGCCGAAGTGTGGGAGTAGTAATCGGAAGCAGACTTGGGTTAGAGGTAAAGCCGTCGAATCGGATCTTTTCCATGGTTATCATGTTTCATGTATTACGCAAAGCCATCAATGTTTTGCTTATGCTGAACCAGTCGAAAGGTAACCGTAAAAAAAGACCTGATTCGACGGCTCTCGTTAGAGGTCGTTCATTATCTATTGTTTTTTTTTCATTCTTTTTCGCTAATAGCACATCAAGCGCGCTTTCTCTGGGCACAAGTTAACGGAAGCATTGTTGTAGTGTATGCTCAGCGCATAATTTTTACAGTAAAACCTACAGTAACCCCCGGAATTGCAGGAGATGAACGACGTGAAGAACTTTATCGCGGCTCGCGCGAAATAGGGCGGCTACCGTACTCCTACCATACCCTCCCCCCTCGCTTGATCATTCCTTGCCCAGTGCTTCGCCCACGCACCCCCAGCCCTTCGGTCGCACCCCCCGTCCGAGAGTTCTGTTACTTTTCTATATGATCTTCTTTTCACTATTGATTGGACTACTGTAATAGTTCGATAGCCTACTGCTGTAGTGGCACAGACAACGAATGTGGTACGCTAGAGAAAAAAATGTATTTTGAAGCTTTTTCACCCCCTAAAATATCCCGCTGAATCGATGTCCCGTTGACGATTAGACGTACTCTATTATATATTTATTGCGTATTGACGATAAATGATTTTTGGGAGTCTTCACGAAGTGTCATTCGTGTAGTGGAAAGCGTACGATATGACGCCTTTATATCGATCTCGTAAGGTTACTGTAGTTGCCGCTAATACTGTATTTTGTAATAATATTGATTTTCCTCTTTGTAATACTAAAATAGAGCTGTTTGCGCACAGCCCGAGTATTACGGTAGACCGGTGAGAGCGGAGGGGCGAAATGGGGGAAAGACGAGGCGAGGGGATGGGGGACGGGGAGGCTAGAGCGGCAGACGGCGAGAGCGCGGGCAGAGACGCAGGCTCACGGGAGTAGAGGAGAGAGGGAAATGTCGGAGGAGGGGGGGTAGAAAAGAAGACTATCGATCCGTCGGTAGGGCTGGCCCCTCGGGGGTGGACGGTGCGTGTGGTTAATTTTCCGGTTGTCATTGTCATTGTCACTGTCATACTGTCATTGCTATCCTGTCATTGTCACTCGCGTAGCATTGACAGTCTGAAGGCGTTCATGGCTCTACGTTTTTGCGCAGTCTTGTGTTATTCTTGCTTTGAACGTAGACTGTAGTATCTAAGGGTTGGATTGCGCTGTGCTAGCATATATGGTTAACGGAAAAGTTTCGTCCGTCGTCTCATTCCTACTTTCGACGACAGAGCGAAGCGGTATGAAGAGAGTCCAGACGAAGTAGGAATGGGTTAACTGACGGAACCTTTTCGTCAATAATAATAGCTTTTGATACTGTGTAATCCTGTAGGGTATCGATCGATAGTGAGCTTTAGGGAAAGAAGGGAAAGGAAGAAGAGAGAGAGAGATGCTTATCGAATGCAAAGAGGGGGAATGCTATCGTTGGATGACGTTGTGGCGCCGGTTGGGTTACGGTAGGCCTGAGGAAGCATTCCGTGCGGGAGCCTGTAGAGGTCTATCTTACATGCTGCTCTTTCGCAGTGGTTTTAGTCCTGGCTATATCGCAGAGTATTTGAGCAAGCAAGGATAGAGCATAATTGCTATGCAAATTATTAGAGCTAGTGTACGGTTGACCGGGCGTCCCCCTTGTGTTAGGTACGGTCGTGATACTTGTGGAGACGCTTGACCTTAGAGATGAGTGGAGGGAGGGAGGGATGACCGCAACAGACGTATAGGCATGGGGGAGAGGGGGAGGGGAGGGATATGAGGACATACGTTGTTGGCAAGGGGTCTGCCCCCCGGCACAGCTAACTGCAGTGGCCCTCCCATACACGCAGAGATTGCGCTGTTTAGCTACTATATATATATATTATTTTGCAGTGAGCTAACTAGCTATTAGGAAAAGTTGTGCAGTAGTAGGCAGCGGCGGCACCTGCAACCGTGTGCCCATCCATGTGTGTGCGTGTGCGTGAAGAGGACAGGCGCACTGCATCATTCCTATAGGGGGGCGAACGGGGGGGGGGGGGGGGGTTTGGGGAGCGGGGATTTTAGTAGAGGTTTAAAATCGGTTCCTTTTGATGCTTAAGTTTCGCACATCATTCGTAACCGCGACGCTTCTGGCCACCAAAAACAACGTTTTTTTTCTCGAAAAGGAACCGTTTGTAAGCCCGCCTCTAGATTTTGGTGAAGTGATGTTCGTTATTGATTAGTTTGCAGTGTAAAGCGCTTAGTGGTGACTGTATTGAGGATGGGAACGGTGCGCGCGATCGAGTTGAGGGGCTCATGATGGGATGCCTGTAATGTGTCAGTTAGTCCACGTTCATTTGTTGTTCTTATATTCTAATTAATCAGTTTGTGGCGTTATTTAGCGAATGTAGCGCGCGATTTGGTTTCACTTACAAGGAAGGAAGTATGAGGTGGAGGGGGAAGGAAAGAGGAAGTGAAAAACTGCGCGAGGAGGGGGAGGTTGTAGTGCTGTATTGGAGAGACAGCGCACGCTGTAGGGGTTACTACGTGAGGTAACGGAGAGATGAGGAAAGAAGGATTAGTTAGAGTAGCATGCCTGGGGTAGAACTGCCACGGGGGCGCTCATCCTTGCTTTTGCTACGGATTTGTCATTGTGCTACTGTCTGAGGCTTTTTCATGTCGTTGTTTTCCAAGCTTTCTGTGTGTTGAGAGTAATTCATTTAATATTGAAGATATATGTAGCGGCGTCCTTGAGGAGATGGTGTTTTCTCCGTATGGATTGATTGCGAAAGACGTACGTACTCTTAGGATTACGGTAGGCGAGGGGGGGCAGTGGTGGTCAATATTTTCAACACACTTTCACCGGGCTATTTTCCCCACCGGTCGATAGATTGAGGGCAGGGCGAGTAGGGAATAGTAGAGGGGAAATTACAGATTCCCAAAAAGGCGCCAATTTGAAACACGGCAGTTTCGCTACTCGCTCATTGTGCATTGTTGGGTATGAAACTCGAGTTTTTGGGGGTTTTCGCATCATTTTCACGGTTGCAAAACTCTCTAGATGACAATTAATAGGACACTGTTCCCATACGTGGGCACCGACCCGAAGTATGGGTGGTAGGCCTCTTAGGAATTTTACTTTGGTAGGCCTATATTGTCTATAAAATTTCAATTGGTAGGCTTGATTTCGTGCACTGGTAGGCCCGTTTTTAAAAATATTGCGGGGAAAGCTGCCCACGTATGACTGTTCCCCGTCCAGAGCCCAGACAGCCCCCCCCCCCCTTTCCCCCCCAGCTGGGAGATCTAGATCGTAAGTAGTCGATTTGCCCTCGAGCTCCTCCGATTTCCGCCCGATTTCAACTGTATTCCTGTTTCGCGTCGCTCCCTACTGCAGCAGCGCATCTTGCTCTTATCTGTCTCTCTCCATTCTCCTGCCATTTATTGCATGCCATAATCTCGAAAGTCTCTCCCATTTCCAAGCAACTTCCTTATTAGCATTACAGTTAGTCGTTCTCCCTCCGCATACGCATGATTTTCCTAGGCGAACTTTCTACTTCCGCAACCTTTTCCAGAATGGTATTTCCTGTATTTAGCCAACTTTTCCCCCGTTTCCTTTCCCTGTCCTCATAGCCTCTCGCCATTGCGCCGTTCTTTCTCTGCCTCTCTCACCCTCCGTGCTCTCTCGCCTGCGCTCTAGCCTCTCTGGCCTTATCTCCATTATTGTTAATCTCGGTACACTCTCTGTAGCCGTTCTGTTTGCCCCCTTATGATATTTGCGTATTTGGCAAAAACCAGGCTTGCGGACCCTCCCTATCAAACAGAGCGTGACCTTGTTTAGCGATAGGATGGAATTGGGTCATTTCCGGACCGAAATATTCGCTTTATGGCCTATTTTGCACTGTAATTTGGAAACTTTTGCCCCGAATATGCGACAATTTTTAAGCGTAACCTTAACTTCAATTCGTGGTTTTGTATAGAAATCGATTGAAGAGTGTTAATTATCCTCGTCCCCCATCCTCAACCTTTCTACTATCGCTCAGTAGGGGGGTAAGAGATCTCATCTTTCCTATATTTCTCTCTTTCTCTTCATCTCTTTCAATGTCATACTCTCTCGCACTCTCCTCTTCTTCTCTGCACTCTCTCGGTTTACCGTACTCTCGCTTGGCGAGAACGGTTGGAGAACTTGGCCAGATGATATACGATCGGCCGTAAATCAAGCCGCAATTCGGTTGCTTGTTCTGGGGTACGCGTTGCGGACGCGTCGCGGTCATGTAAATTCTCGTTGATGTGCAGGTCGGGATGGACTTCACGACGCTGGCCGAGGCCGCGAGCGCCGCCGCTGCCGCGCAGCACCTGCTGGGAGGTTAGTTTGTAGTTTTTTTTAAATTTGAATTTTTTGGGGTTCTTTGGCGGGAGTTCAAATTACGCGATATTGTGTTTCCGTATCTATGTCCTTCCTCACCTCGAATTCGCTTCTCCCTTTTGGAAATTTTGCTAAGGAAAGTAAGGCTCTGGAGAAGGTGCAGGAGACATTCACCCGTATAGTCTACTATCGTTGTTTCCCCTCTCCTTCCTATCCCCAGTCCCTTCCCTCTTACGATCAACGTCTTTCCTCTCTCAACCTCACTCGTTTGTCTCATCGTAGAGTTCGTTATCTCTGACCTGGTGCTGGCAAGGAGGATCATGGATGGAGACTCAACTTTAGTCAGATCTAATTTCTACACTTACACTGCATTCAAAGCAAGGCACACCTCTTTTGGCATTCACTTTCCATTCACAAGACAGACAACTAGATATCACTCTTTCGCCCTTCGCACTGCTAGATGGTTCCGTAGACCACCAGCTCATATTGTATCCTCCTCGTCTATTCATTCATTCAAATCTCGTCTTTCTAGTTCCCCCCTTGTTTCTCAATTCGCTATTTGATTTGTGTCTACCTTTCCCCGTCCCCCCCCCCCGTTCCCCTTCTGGTCAATCGCTGTGCAAGGCCCGCTTCTTGATATCCCCTCCCCGTGAAGCCTCGATCGCCCCTCTCGATGGCAAGTGCAATCAAGACTCAACTCCCTCAGTCAGTCTCAGTCGCTCTCTCTCCCAAGCACCCGCACCACTCTCACACGCAGTTCTGGGAAGGCGCCCCTGAAAGGCATTGACCACCCCCACACTTGTAAATCTCGTTTCGGCTTGCCGATGATAAATATAAAATATATATTTGCAGCCCCGCAGACCGTCCACATCCATCCGGTCGTGCTGCCGACTGCCCACCTGACCGCAACCTTTGGACCGGTCAGTTTGCGATAGGTTTCGGGGGAGGGGGCTACCGTAATCCTTCGAGATGTAAAATCGTGAAAGCAACCGCTTACATAGGTATGTCTGAATTATTGAAAGATTACGTTATTTGTGAGGTATACTAGGTTGCGAAACTACAGTATCCTAGCTAGATGTAGTATCGATAATCTTGGGTAGCCCTGAAGTGGTACAAGAAACGCATTCTGACGCTATTTAACACGGAATTGTAGTCAGCGAGAATTCAAGTGTCTTGGCTTGGCTGTTGGAAAGGGGGTCGTTTTCAAGCCTTTACCTGGTATGTAATTAATTGCCTGAGCCGGGAACTCGAGCTGTCTGGGAATTAGGAAATGAGTTGTGCGTATTGTCTTTCGTGGGTGGTTGTTATGTGGGAGGTAGAGACTACGAGGGGGGACAGGTGGAACGATGATTATACAATGCTTTCTAGGAATATAATACCCGTGGCAATATTGATGTAGCGTCGTATAATTGCATTTGTTTCTTTTTCTCAATGCAGTACAGTGTTTCTACAGAAAATAGTAGCTGTTGTACCCTTTAAACAGTAAACAGCTATAGAGCATTCCATTCGGGTCTTTTTGATGTACATGTTTCACACATCAATCAATTGCGACGCGTCTCGTCACCAAAATCAGCGAAACAAAAAAGGAAAAAAAAGGTCGAAAAGACCCCGAATGGAATGCTCTAAACAGCTACCGTACCTAATCAGGGGAACTAATCGATAATCGATAATCTGTGCAGCTAACGATGCAGCCGTGCCACGGGTGTCTGGTGGCCACGCCTGCCCTCCCGTGTCCGGTTCATCCGCTGCCCGCGCCTCTGCCGCAGCCGCATCCGCACGCGCACGCGCTGCGGCCGCCCTCGACCCGGGACAACATCACCACCGTCGTCTACAGCTCCACCCAGGTAGATACGGTAGCTTACTGTAGCGAAATTGTAATTGGTAGGCTTGATTAGTTACGTTACACTGTTTTAAATTTATTGGTATCCTAACATCGATTTATTAGTTACCGTACTCTCTCGTAGTTCATTTGAATTCCCGCAATTTCTCTTTCCAGCCGGGATCCTCGACGCTGTCGGCGACCGCGTCCGCTGCGGTGTCGCCCGACTCGTCGAGCCTGCTCCAGCTCTCCTCCGGTGGGTGATCCTTGATCTTTGTAGCTTGAGCTTTGATCTCTATACTTTGAACTTTTATTTCCGTAGTTTGATCTTTGATCTTCGTAAGTTGATCTTTGATCTTCGTAATTTGATCTTTGATCTCGGCCCCTTTGCAGCCGGCCAGTCACCCGCGCTGACCGAGTGCCTCTTCGACATGAACGCCGCCGTCGGCGTGCCGGAGGTGAGCGATATTTGGTCTTTGTTGTTTAATCTTTGATCTTTGATCCTTCAAGGTATCATACTTTCTTCTACGTTAAACTATTGAATGCATTTGCATTATCTCCATGTCTCTTTTTTTCTTCTTCTTCAGGCATTCGATAGCCGTTCTCTACGGAGTAGTATCAGTACTAGTTTGTAGTCTAGCCTACACTCTAGTCCAGACTAGACTCTAGTCTCGCCCTTGTAGGAGGAGCAGTCGGAGGTGATTCGGGAGCTGCTGCGGGAGCAGCACCAGATGGTCGCGGATCAGCGGAGGGCCGCCGAGAGGAGGAGGGAGCGGGAACGGCGGCGACAGGTACGGTAGAGAGGGCGATATCGATTAGTCAGTTTGCGATTGGAGGAGTTGCGTTAGGCTCTAGATGAAGCAGGAAGAATGCCGGGAAGTCTGTGCAACCAAATGGCTCAAGCAGCAATCTCCCCCCCCCCCCCTTATTTGATAGCTGTTCTCGCCCCGTTGGTTGGTTGGAGGGGGGCGATCGATAGCGCTTGTGTATGCGTGAGTGTCGCGGCCGGACCGGCTTTTATCGTAAACCCAGAGAGTAAAGAGACGGAGACGGAGACAGAGAGGGGGGGGGAAGATGACGTCACATTTATTCATTCATTCATTCATTCATTCTTTATCCTTTCATCGCGCAGGGGAAATAATATATGCGGAAATGATAACAAATAAATAAATAACGGTGAAATGATACGTCGCTCGTAGTATGCTTGCTTCAATCCGGGGTTTTTTTCGATTTGAGCATTTCTGACCGTTTTACGCTGCTTTGCGGTTTATAAGGTGGCCATTGAAGGAAGGGAGGGTTTTTTTCTGGTTTAACGGCAAAATGACGCTACATGATGAGGCCTCCTTCTGCCTTCGTCTCTCCATAAGTGGAGGGGTGCTGCCTTTCCCGTTTGCCCTTTAGACCATACTAGTGTTGACAAACGGGTGGCGAATGTCGAATAGTCCGCGTCTCTCGCACAGTCATTCTTCGTTATCGAATATTACCGGCATCGGTCGTAAAATCGCCGAATAGTGGATAAATGGATTATAGTTGATCCTAGGGCAGAAATCGAGATAATTGGTGTAAAACCACCGCAAATGAGGAACCGACTATGCCGAATAACCGGCAACCATTCGCCTCAGTCGGTTTTCCCCGGTTATCTATCTATTCCAATGAGCTATTCGTCTATCTCATTCTTTCCTCACTCTGATAACGGGGTTGTTCGCCGCCCGCTTGCCAGCTCTAGACCATACACGGGCAGAGTTAGGCACAATTAGCTTAGAGTTAGCAATACTAGCATACGTGGGCAACCTTCCCCGCAATATTTTTAAAAAACGGGCCTACCAGTGTACGAAAGCAGGCATGCCAATTGAAATTTTATAGAAAATAAAGGCCTACCAAAGTAAAATTCCGAAGAAATTTTGGCCTACCACCCATACTTCGGATCGGTGCCCACGTATGCATACTAGTGCATTATTATGCGTTTAGATTGCCTTACCAAATGTGAAGTGCTGTACAATGCGTTGCCTACCAAGATTGGGTTTTTGCCAAATTGGAGGCCTAACTGCCGGCCGTCGGGTCCGTGCTAGAGTTCTACAAATGATCAGTCGTATGACCACCATGACGCGGATCACCTCTTTGGAAAGGTGACTGTGATGAGCGGATCATCTCTGGAGGGATGATCGTTCGACGCTCCTCGTGACACCCATTCATCGATGACTCTCGATGACCAGGCGGTGGTCATTTGCAGAACTCTAGGCCGTGCCCATGTATGGGCACGGACCCGACGCTCGGGTGGTAGGCACCTCATTTTGTCAGGAACGTAGCATGGTAGGCACGACATTGTACCCGATGTCTAATTGGTAGGCCTACAAAAGCCTCAGTTTATGCATTGGTAGGCGCCAGTCGGAAATAATTGACGGGTAGAACTGCCCGTGTATGGGCTGCCCCCTTTCGCTTTTGCCCTTTCGTTCCCCCCCCCGTTCCATTCCTTCTGTGATGAGGGGCAGAGTGCGAATTGAGGACGCAAGCACACTGAAAGTGCACCCCCACCCCCCCCCCCCCTTGCATGAATAGGAGGTCCCCCCGATGTGCCGTAGACTACTACAGGCTGCCGAAATCGCGTCTCCCTCTGATACCGTATCTCTCTTTGATAGTGCGCTACCGTACCCCAGCCAATCTGCCCATATCTGATTATCGCGTTAGCAAATTAGCACATTCTCTTAGCGGTAGCTCACTGTGAGCTATAGTAATTGTTCAGTTTGCGATAGTCCTCCTTCCCGTTCCTCGCAATACATCTCGTTGCAGGTCAAGCTGGAGTCGGGCGAGTCGTCCTCGAGGGGCCCCTCGAGTTCGGCCGCGGCCGCGGCTGACGCTGAAGATTCGCCGTACGCGTTTCCTTTCTGTCATTTACTAATTATGGCTATCCGGAAACTTCCCGGCTCGGGTTCCGGCTTCCGTAGCATAGAGCTTCTTATCTTTAGAGTACGGTAGCTGAACACACTATCAATCTACCGTATCTTTCGTACGTAATTTTTTCACTGGAAGGCAACGAGACGTTTTATAATGTTTATTATAAAAGATGACTCGTCTCCGCTCTATAAGGCTCCATTTTAAGTCTCCATCGTCTCCATTTTTGAATTTCCCGCCAAGTCTCCGTAGCCATAACATTCCAGTCCCCCTCCGCCTCTGCTCAACTTTGACGACCTCCACCACCTCTCCACCTTCCGCGTGCCCAGCCTGCCGAGCGCGCGCGTCGACGTGAGTCGCTTTTCTGAAAACGATTTGAATTTTTGAATTCCCGCCAATTTTTTCAACTTGATTCAATTCCTGTACACTTACTTTCCTATAGGGACTCCTGAGTAGAGCATTCCATTCGGGGTCTTTTTGATGGTTATGCTTCACGATGAATAGATAATGAGAGCCATAATGAGAGTCACGGTACGGAACAGAGTACGGCTATCGAATGCGATCATAGATAAAATAGTACGTCGGAAACGACGTAACCAAGGCACTTTTTTTTCCTTGAAAATTTTGAGAATCAACGCACTTTAACTTCAAACCCTATCAATTTATGTCATATTACGCTGTTTTTGGCGAGTAGTAGTGTCAATCAAGGCACTTTTTCCTGCTTCTTTAAGAAAAATCAGGCACTATGAAATTCTACGACGTGACTATTTTATCTATGAATGCGATAATGCGATCAGGCACGCCGAGAGAGACCGGGGAAGAGCGAAGAGAATGAGGTATGGAGAGAATGCAAACGTATTCGATAGCCGCACTCTAGAGTGGAATGCTCTGCTTGAGAGCAAGAAAGATCGTTTGCTAGCCAATCGTCGCTTGCTTGTATGTGCTTGTTGCTTTTGCTTTCTGTAATAATTCGTGCGCCGCGTTCTCCGCTCTCCTCACTTTTTTTTCTGCACTATTCTTGAGTATCATGCCCGTCTGTTCACTTACCCCTTTTCCCCCTTTCTTTTTCGCAGAAATCACAGAACTCTTTTTGTTCACAATTTTCTGCCTAAGCCTCCTACCTTGTCTCCTGTGAATCAAACCCCCCCCCCCCCGATCGATCGATCGATCGATATCTCTCCCCGATTTTATGATCGATCTCTGTGTGTATGTGTGTGGCGCCAGTCCATACCCCCCCCCCATCTGATCCTCAGGACGCAAGGGGGGAGAACCCTGATTATCGTAATGATCATCGTGGCCTTGGACAATCTCTCGCAAGTGGCTCTCTCCGTCTCTCCCCTTCCACAATCCCATTCACCCCCTCCCCCTCCCCCTCCCTCTAATCAAGCCTTATTAGGGCTCATCGGAGGGCGTCCTTAGGCATGCGCCGTGTCCTCGCGTTCCCTGGTACGTTCTGGCTGTAATTAGATGAACCACCAGCGCTGGATGTCTTGGCACCGTGCCAAGACATCCGCGCTCCGCGTGGTCGCGGAACGCGGACCGCCATCGGGCGAGACTGCCCCTGCCTATACATGGGCTAGTATTGCCCTCACATTGTTGCAGGCTGTCTTACATATAATTAAGGGAAATTGAAAGCTCTCACCATTACTAGCGTATTACACTGTTATTGTGTAGTGCAGTCACCCATGCTAACGTCCGATCGGGTAACCGCGCCCATGCCTGGAGACTGTCTATACAACAACCCCTCCCCCATTGGTGCTGTACATGATGCTGTCGTCTACAGTATGCCTTGGGTTACTGTACTCTTCATTTTCCGCATCTGACCTAAAGCCCGGTTCCGGTTCTTGTTCCGGCTCTGAGTAGAAGGTCCGTCTCTCATTGTCAGACGGTTGCTGTAGCGATGGTGCCTGAAAGGCGCCCTTCCCCCATTCAGTAAATGGAGCCCCGGCTTTTAGCCGGCCGGGAATCGGCCATAATCGGGTTCCCGGATTTCGGCGGGAATGCGAATATTGGGCGAGCGAGCTTCAAGGCCCTTCTTTGTGTCGGCTTTCAAGAGTAGGGAACTAAGAGGGGGACGGACGTTTATGAAGGTTGCGATGGTATCGTGGAGGGGGAAGAAGGATGAAGGAGGGGATTCCAGAGATGGAGGGACGATAGAGGGAGAGGGAATTACGAGGGGGAGGGAGAGGGAGAGTGTAGACTAGAGATAAAGGGGGAGAAAGGGAGGAGGAGGACAATGGATCGCTCCGTGATAGGGGAAGGGGACCGATAGGGAGATAAGATGGGGAGATGGGAATGATATAGGGAGGCGGACAAGGGAGGATGGGCAATGAGTCTGATTGAGATAGCCTTTTATTTTACTATTATTATCTTTTTTTGGGTTTATTATTATCTTGAGAGCCGACCACGAGAACAGAATGATCGAATGTGGGAAATGGGTGGTGGTGGTATGGAACTACTGGGGAATGAGATATTGTAAATATTTTTTTGTTGTTTGTTCTCCTTTACTTTACTATGTGTGATAATTATACTAAGTCTAATCAAATGGCATGTTGATTGAGTAGTTGTATGATTGCTCTGCCATACAGTTTAAGAGAAGCTTGGGAGGTTTCCTTGCAAAGGCTAATGATCCGGGAAATTTTCTAGGGGATGAGCTGACCTAAAATATACTCGGGACGCGGACCATGAGCTGAATATCATTGGGTCTCTCCACTCTTAATGAGGTTAGAGATGGAAGGGGGGGGAGAGAATTGATGGATAGAGATTGCATAGTTGGGGAATGAGAGGATTGCATGGGAGCAGACGGTAGGAAGGGAGGGGGGGGGCGGAATAAAGGCGGACGGGAGAGTTGGTGACAGCTTTACCCCAGATGGACGAGGATTGAGGGGGAGGACGGGTGCACCTCTACAGGAGAGAGAGATGGAGAAGGCTGCTGACAGCTGGCTAGTGGGGATAGAAGGTTTAAGGAAAGGAGGATAAGAAGAGGAGAAGGGGGAAGGCTCCGCCTTCCCCCTTCTTTTCTCTTCTCTTCCTGTCCTCCTTGTTCGCCTCCCAGGAGGCTCCCCACACCAGTAGATCCTGGTGAGGCTAGCTGGCGCCTCTTATGTGCCTGATTAGCTCCTTGTCGTGAAGCCTAGCATTCGACGAAAAGAGGCGTATTGATGTATTGAGGCTCTCACTTGTACGAAGAAGGCATGCATGATCTTACCGTTTTGCCGCCACTGTATCATATCCTGTGGTACTGTATCCTGTGATACAGTACGCCCCTGTAGGCGGCGGGTCTCGTACCCGTTGGGTCCCTCTACTACCCATTCGCCCAACAACGTGTTCCCTTCCCTTCTCTTCTTCCCCCCTCCTCCTCTTTCCATTCCCTTCATTCCCTCCATTTGCATTCATTCCCCCCACCCTCTCCTTCTTATCCTCTGCCTTCCCTCTCCCTCTCTAGATTCCCCATCCCTCTATTCAGTCGTCTTCTCCATCCCCCCCCCCGTCCCTTAGTCCTCCCCTCTTTAGCCATTCCATTCTATTCTATTCTGCTGCCTCCGCCTCTCCCTTCCCCCCCCTCTTTCCTCCTTCTCTCTTCGATTGAAAGAGGAGGAGGAGAATAGCGCGAAGCGCGCGCGCGAGAGAGAAAGAGGCCTCAACAATGAGAGGGTGCTTGAGGGGAGAGGGGAGAGAGCCGGAGAGAGAGCCGGAGAGTAGCTACTAGGGTGGTCTCAGCGGACCGGACTGGTAGTGTGCGTGCACCCGATGTGTGCGCCCCCACGGGAGGACCCCCCTCCCCCCCCTCTCTTTGCCACTTTATCCATGACCTCCTCGTTCACTCGCTTGAGCAAACGGCCACGTCGTCGTACCGTACCCTGTGTGGTGTGCGGCGAGTGCGCACTCGTGGCCGACGTTTCACAATTGTCGGAATCGAGGCGCTCCGATGTCGTTGATTTGCCTGTGCAGCATCGACGTACGTGCGTGTGTAATATGTTAGGCGACGCGGTGTATTATTTGCCTGTCTCTAACGCGTGCGGCCCTTTTTTGATTTCTGCGTCTAGGGTATCAGGGATCAAGGGACGAGAGGTAGAGAATGAACGACATAGAATCGTCGTTCATTCTGCCTCCGTCCCTTGCTGAGCAGGGGCTCTGCCGCCGGTAACTTACTGCAGCGGCTCACGCGTTCCTCAAGGTCTCCTTAGTCTAAGGAACTAAAGGCTCAGAACACCTCAGACTAGGGGACTAAGAGGCCAACGACGACAGCAGTCTTCGTCTGCCTTTCCCCTTTCCCCCCTCGTCGTCGTGGGTTTGCCTTTGTGTGTGTGTGTCTGCTGGGAGACCCCCTCCCCTCCCCGCTCCCCTGCCACCCAGTCCCAACGGTGTTTGACTCTTCTCTTGAGCGAGGGAACTTTACCTCGTAGTCTCTTTCCCTCTTTGCCTCTCTCTTTACCTCTTCTCAAGCGCCTCTCCCTCCCCCCTCCTTGCCTCTCGCTAACTCTGTTAGCAGACTGTGAGAGAGGACGGGCGAGATACTGTATGCCCGGCTAGTCGTCCCGGTCCGTGAGGACCGGGGATTAGCAGAGAGGAGGAGAAGGAGAGGAGGGGATGAAGGCTGACATGAGAAGAGAGGTACAATGACGAACGGGGGCAAGCAAACGTTTATACGTCGGAGAGAAGAGATGGGGAGGAGGCGATAGTTGATCGATATTTGATCGACTGCGAGAGGATGATTTCAGGCTGCTGTGCATACACAGATGCCAGCCGGGAGGTTGATATCGCGGGACTGAGGCAGGAACGAAGCCTTCTGAAGGCTCTTTTCTGCATAAATGCATTATTGGAGCTGAACTGGTCTCGATTCGAGTTACGTGATCAAGGTTCATGTGAAGAGGGGAGGTGTCAGGGTGAGGCAAGCGCCTTTCATCGTCTACACACAGAGCACCCGTGTACTCTCTGAAGACCGTGACGCGTGACGCGCACGTACGTGCGCGCCATGCGTCAACCTCTGCCCCCCCCCCGAGTCAACTTGTCTGCGGAGAGATAGTTAGCCTAGCTAACGGGTGAGGCGGCGCAAACGGTTGGCGGCTGAGTAAACCCTACCACCACCACCACCACTACTAGTAGCGGTTTGCCCCCGCTAACTGGAGTGGTTTCGAGAGCAAAGGTCTGGGCTACGGTACGGGAGTACGGTAGGCGGCGGCCCACAATGCCTTGCCTCGTCGAGATTGAGTTGAAAAGATTGAGGAATGAACGGTGTTGTTTGCCAATGCAGCGCTGAGCGTGAGTAGGGAGGGAAATGTGTTGGCGATGGGCATAGGTGGGCACGGTTGTACGTACCGTGGTTGGGGTGACTGACTTATTGCAGATAAATGTCATGTATTGGTTAGCTCACTGCAAAATAATATATTAGCGGAATTGTACGATATATATAGGTATGGGAGGACCGCTGCAGTAAGTTACCGGCAGACCGTGCCCACGTATGGCGAAGTGGGCCTGAAATAGGCGCCGCTAACTGTACGTATGAACGTATGAACTTGATGAAGGTTCAGAGGAAGGATTAGTTCAAGAAGACGACTTCCCCCCTCTAGATAGGCAGGCACGCAATAGGTGGCAGATATCATCGCATATCATGGCGTCCGCCATTACCGTATATCATCTCATTACCCGTATCGTATGCATACAACGTCCGCCTGATGGATGGGCCTGGGAATGCTCCTCGGTTGTACCGTGTATGGTGATGGGGTTGCGGAATAGGGCAGCCTAGCCTCATAGGGGGGTTTTTCGCTATATATACAGTCTAGGCGAGCTGTGCCTTGCATTACATCATTCCACTTCCTCTTCCCCCCCCTCCTCCTCCTCCACTCACCAGATCTCGCTCTGGGGGGGGGGGGGGGCTTATTCGCCATGGCGTAATCGGGCACTGAAAGCGAGACGGACGGAGAAGAGGGAAGGAAGAGAGGACTGTAGGAAGCGGGGAAACGAGAGGATGAAGAGTAGACAGGAAATGGGCAGGGTGGAAAGAGGGGATGAGAAGAGGAGGAGAGGGAAGAGACGCAGAGGAAGGGAGGGGAGGGAGGAACGAGAAGCAGCACGCCTGCACAGTCGCCGCGACTAGTTTGAGCGGAGGATGCTGTCTCTAGCTGTCTGGCGCTCTCTCCTCTAGATCTCCTCCTCCTTTCTCTTCTTCGCCACTCTGTGGTCCGTCCCCCAGTCCCAGACAGCTACTTCTTTCTTTCGCTTTCTCTCCTTCTCTTCTTCTTCTTTCCATCGCTATTCACCCGCTCTTCTCTTCCGGGGCCGATCGCTAGATCGGTCTAGTACAGCTCTATAGAGCGGAGGAAGAGCGGTTTGCGAGAGGTACATATACTGTAGCTCTTTACTGTATTCGACCTCCTTGCCTCGTTAACAATCAATTGAAGCGTCGTTTTTTTCGTGGTATACTGTAGACCAGGGCCGGGTTACAGTATCACCTTGATCTTTGTCCTCTGGGAGGCGGTTATCGGTGATCGGCTTAAAGGGCCCCTCCAGGCAATATCTACCATATGAATTTTTTGACATCATTGGATAGCTCTCAATGTCCTGAGTCTCATGCTCTCTCCTTTTTTGTTGAAACTTCGCCGTTGCTGAGAAAAAGCTGTGAAAAGATTTCACTCGCTGTCTGCGTCTCTTCATTCCTCTCTTGTCTCTCACAATCAATCAACCGCTCTTAATTGGTTATCTCTTGAAATGAATGAGATGGTTGGAGGGACCCTTTAAGGCGGTGGTTTAGACGCAGTTTAGTATATGCTATCGATAGCGAATTCTCATTTGATAGAGCATGATAGATGTTGTTCCTCAAGCGATCCTCGTTTCGCCCCCTTTGCATCATTCGTGTCTCGGCATTTCCATACCGGGTAAGGGGAGAGAGTAGGGGGACAAGGGGGGGGGGGTATGGGACGAATGCCAGACAGGCACACACACATGCACACACACACACACACAGACAGACTGTGGTGATGTCATGATGTTCCCTCCTCTTCTCCTCCTCTTCTCTTGCTATCTCTCCATTCCTTCTCCCCACCACTCTCGTCTATTCCCTTGTTCGGAGGGCTGATACGGAGAGAAGGGAAGGGAAGGGAAGGGATGGGATTGTCTGTCTCTTCCTATTCGGGGGGTACTGTATTCATCAGACTGCCTGTTGAGTTGAGCAGGACCCGTTCCTGGATAGCGAACTAACAGTGTATGTAGACTGGTGGGATAGGCATAGGCCTATCGCGATGCGCCGAACTTCGGATCTCTCCAGATTCGTCGTGATCAGCCATGATCAGTGCTGTGGTGTGCCGTGGTCTTTGGCAGCTGCGCAAGATTGACTCTATGTGTGTGTGTGGATAATGATGTTGACAATGCGCAGTGAAGCAGGGTAATTAATATATCCGGAGCTATTCACCGGTTGCATTGTTCTTATCCATGCAAGCAATATCAATATCAATGTCGCCGGTCACGGAGACACAGGAAATGCATTGTATTATAGTAGGATGTGGGGGTGGTCGACTACACACCCTCACTGCCTGCTATTGCACACCCTCACTGCCTGCTATTCATTGGATTATCCACGGCCCGTATAACGGTGATATCATCGGCATCAGGGCATACTTAGCTATGCAAAGGCAGGCAGGCAAGCTCTTCTTGAGCTTGCTATGCTATGATACAGCTGACCCCGGCGTCAAGCGCTCTTCAAGACGTACTTCGACGACGAGTCCTGGAAGGGCGTCGATTGACAATGCCGCAAACGATGCCGAGGTGCGAGCCTTGCTTGCCGTTCCTACTGTCGTTTCTTCGCCTGCGCCGACCAACCAACCAACCCTCTCCTCCTCCTCCTTCTCTTCACCAACTACATGTAAAAATAGATCGAAAGAATGTGAAGCGTATTTGGACACACGACTCGTGCCCTTACCTTTGGTCCAGGGGGGGGGAGTTGGGGTTGCTCGTTAGTTGATGTAAATAATATCGAAGATTTTCTGCTGCTTGAAATCTTTAGAAAGCTTGCCTTTATGCGTGTGCCCCCCTTTATGTCGCTGTGTGATTATACCTTCACACACATGTGCTGTACGTCGATGGTACTATTGACTAAAAAGTTCCGTCAGTTAACCCATTCCTACTTCGTCTGGACTCTCTTCACAAAGCTTCGCTCTCTCGTCGAAAGTAGGAATGAGACGACTGATGGAACTTTTTCGTCAACCATACGTCGTGGATTCACTTGTACCTCTCTCTTTACCTCTCAACCTTCTCCCCCCCCCTCTCTCTCATTCCCATCCCGTTCATCCTGGCACCGCTGCCCACACTGCTCTTCTTCTTCTTCTCTTCTTTCTGACTGTCTGACCGCCTGCCCGTCTCTTCTGTGCCCTATGCTCTCTCGCCCGTTCTCTTCCCTATGTTCGTTTTTCCATGTGGTAAGGTTAAGGAAAGGGGAGAGACCTCGCTAGATCCCCCTCCCCCCCTAATCAAGCTTGCCCGGTCATGCTTGCATTGCGCCATACTCCCTCTCTAATACAATGCCTTGATCTTATCCACGGCATGGGATTGGGCAATATTTGCGCGGTGTGCTGCATAGACCCCCCAGAGATTCGTATATAGCATACAGTATCCTTTTCATATTCTTACAGTATCCTTTTCATATTAGTAAATTACCTAAACTAAAGTCATTAGAATTAAAGCTACTTTAGAGGAACTAACTGTACGCAGCTAGGAATGGGTAGCCTTTGAGAGTTTTCGCCTGGTTACGGTGCGCTCTCTCGATTTCGCGTGCTCTCTCGCCTATCTCTCTCCTCCCAACCCTCTCTCTCTCTACTTTCTCTCTTTCTCAAACACGTTCACCATTCTCCCTCCACTCTCCATTCCTCTCCCTGTCCCATCTCTCTCCCCCCCCCACCCTCTCAGTTTCCCATACTCTCTCATCCGCATTTCCCCTCTTTCTCTGCGTCTCTGCCCCCTCCTACAGTCTCTTCTCTGCTTCTCTGGCGCTCTCGGTCTGTCCATTTTCTCTACGCTTCGCCTATATCGTCCTTTAGCCCTGGACAAGGCCGCTTGCACGATGTATTTAGTTTGATATCCATGTAGGCAAAGCTGAAATCAATATCGGGGGGAAAAATACTGTATTTGATTATATTTTTCGCATGAGACCCCTCCCGCCCGCAAACCATCTTTTACTATAGCATGATCCATACATACCGCACCGCAAAATTACCCCCACCGCTGTTCTAAATTCTCGATTTACATGCCCACCCTACCGCCGCTAGCAAGTTACCCCTACCGCAAGATAAATTTCAAATACGAGTATTTATCCCCTGATCAATATCCACTGTTTTTTTATCGATTTACACTGATATTTAGCTATCACTAGCGTATTCCATGATAATAATCATACTACTAGGTGATTCAATAAGCCTGCTTGATTATGTAGTAGATAGGTGCGCGTTCTGCTCCCTGCCTTCTGCCTACCACTACTCTTTGCTCATATTTCACTGTCTGTCTGTCTGTCTATCTCTACTTCTCATTGCCTACCTCTCACTGCGGTGCTATGCTGTTATTGTTGTCTAGATGTGTGTCTGTGT
>LS920092.1:50372-78612 GCA_900490955.1 Micoletzkya japonica | reverse complement strand
TGGAGAGTGGTCCTACGAGATGGCTGTTGTGGTCGTCGTCTTCCCTACCCCTCACTCGCTACTCTTTCTTTCTTGCTTTCTCCTTGCGTATTTGCTAGAGGCTTAAAATCGGGGTTCCTTCTTCTGAGGCGTATGTTTCACGCATAATTTCGTAGCCGTCGCGACGCTGCTGGCTACCGAGAACAACGAAACATATCTATGCACCTCTCATTTTTTAGTCGTAGATTTGCACAATTTGAGATTCATTCGACTTTTAGGTGTTTGTTGTCTTCATCCTCTAATTTTCGACGTTAATCAAAGTAAATTTAAAAAAAAACTTTTTTTTCTCTAATATCGTCGAAAAGGAACCGTTTTTAAGCCTCTAGTATTTATTTACCTCATTCTCTCTCTCGATTTTTCCATATCTTTTCTATGCCCCCCTTTCCCAACTTCACGGGAAACGTGCATTTCTCTTCTCCTCCTCCTTTCCCGTTATCTTATCTCCTCCCCCCTTCCCGCTCTTTCTCCTTTTCGATTATATAATACCCCGCCCCCCTCAACCACCATATGGTTGACAAAAATATTCCGTCAGTCGCGTCATTCCTACTTTCGACGAGAGAGCGGAGCGGTATGAAGAGAGTCCATACAAAGTAGGAATGAGTTTACTGACGGAACTTTTTCGCCAATGATACTCCATCCCACTCCCCCCCCCTCTTTCATTTCTACCGTATTCCTCTCATTTAATCTCCTTTAACATTAAGCTTTCGCTCTTGTATTTGCTTCTCTATGTTATGCTCATCCTAAATTCCTCGCTTTCCCGAGCATTCGATTCCCCATTTCTTCTTCCCCCCCCTCCTTCGCAACGCGCCCCGGGCGCAATCGGTCTTTCGGACTGGCAGGGAAAGAGAGAGCAGAGAGAGCAGAGAGAAGTGAGAGAGCGCAGACGGTTAGCGTGCGCGCGATTACGCGCTTCCCCCCGTCCTCTGCGTCTCTGCCCGCCCTCACTCACTCACTCACTCAACTTAAAGCAGGCTGGCAGCAAGCGAGAGAGAGAGACAGGACTCTCCTCGATTGCCCCGCTCTCTCGCCGTACTCTAGCCGTCTGGCGCTCTCGCCACTTTAGCACTCTCCTTCTCTTCTCTCCGCCCCCCGTCTCTCTCACACTCTCTCGCCTCCCTCGCCCCTTTTCCCCAATCGCTCCCCCTCCTCCTCCTCCTCCCCCCAACCCAGCCCAGTGCCATTCTGCATTCCTTTCTCCGTTTATATTTTCTATTTTACATATACCTACTAAACATTTTACATTTAGCATCTTAAATATTATTTTCATCTAGACATATAATATTATTTAGGTATTTCCCCTCTATTTTTCCGCCCAATTGCCGTGCCATATACTCGTATATGATAGATTATTATTATTATTATTATTATTATTATTATTATTATTATTATTATTATTAAAATTATAGGTCCTATTCAGTAGGCATTCTCATATCCACTCTCCCCGCTCCCCCTCCACAACCCGTCCTTCCCCCTCTCTCCCACTCCACCTCTCGTCGCTGTATGACAAATATCGATTGTCTGCCCGCGCAATTTCCGGGATCGCCGAACCGGGAAATAGGAGGCGGGGAGAGAGGGAAGGCCGAATCCCTCTGTCTAGATGCCGGCTCTCTCTCTCTCTCTCTCTCTCTCCGGAATTCCCGGTTCTGACGAATTGCCGGCTATGATAGCCGTACGCACGACCCTTTGACTGATTATGTCTGATTGTGCTATTGATTGTCCAGGCGTACTGTAGGGGTACTGTAGGACCGGGGAATGTTGAGAGGGTGGAAGAGGATGGGAGGGAGAGGGAGGGGAGAGAGAGGAGGGAGAAAAGAGAGAGAGAAGAGAAGAGAACTGGATGCAAAGCGAGTTTGCGAGCGAGTGGGGAATGAGAGGAGAGGAGAGGAGTGAGGGGAATATTGTAGGGAATATAGGAGCGCTATGGCTCGGGAAGGGTGACCTTAAGGGCTTAAGGTCGTCCTTAAGGCTTAAGGTAGCACTTGGGTAAGGTTAGGGGAGGGACTATGGAGAGAGAGCGAGAGAGAGTGCGAGGGGGAAAGCGAGTTATCGATTGGAGGGTGGGATAGGAGGGGAGGGGGGAGGAGCTGATTAGGAGAGGGGGAAGGAGGAAGGAGCTGTGGATTTGCGTCTTGCGTCTTGCGTCTTGCGTCGACCACGGTCGTTGCGTCTGGCGTGTTGTGCGGTGTCCGGTCGCTTTTTGCACTACTGTACTGCTATCGATTGGTTTGAGAAGTAGCGCGCGATCGGCGGAGCGTAGTTCGACGCGGGCTTGAGCCGGTCGTGGTGGTGTACGAGTTTCTGTTATCTTTCTCTTGCCTGTTCTCCGGCCCGGCCGCGCCGGCCTTTTATCTCTGCTGCTTGGGCGGTATTTTGCATTGATTTGCACGACTAGCCTTATCTTGTTCAGACCTTGTGTCTACCGTACTCTTCGGATTTGACTCTCTTTGATCTTTATGGCATAATACTGTATCAAGCTGATATCCTAACACTATATTCTCTCTACATTCTTCTTTGCTATCGTTATTTGATCTAGCTGAAAAAATATTCCTTGGCGGGAATTTAATTGCCCTTAGGCATGTACACTGTGTGCATCCCGGTCCGGAAGCCGGGAAATTGGACACTGTAAAAGCCGGTCGCTTGCAGTTCGCGACGACGGAGCTGCCGCCGACGCTCTCCGGCCCGCTCAACTCGCTGACGATGCGGATGAAGCGGACGCACCACGCGGCGACGCACGCGGACGCGTCGCCGGCCACCGGGTAGGCAGGCGCCTTTATCGATTGCTTTATTATCGATTTTTTTTTATTTTTTACCTCAAACCGCGATTTGTACTGCGAAAAGTGCGTACCATTTTCAAGTATTTGGAGGAGGCTAGTCTAGAACTGCTACTATATATTGATCTTTATGTCTTGGGGTAGATTGAGTGGAATTTAGTTGTAAATGGGCCATCTTCGATTCCTATGCTTGGATGGCGATCAGTTAGTTGGCTGGGCTTTAACCCCCTCTTCGTCGTTGCGCCATTGCCTTCCTTCCCCCCTTTACCGCAACCGGAATTGACCCCAGCCTATGGAATGACCCCCCCCCACTCCTCTCTTACTGTAATGGTATCAGGGAGACGAAGAGATTGTTATCGAGAGAGATACTCCTCCCCCACCCCACCGCCCTCTTTAGAGAGAGAGTTAAGGGCCTTAAGAGGGCGAAAAACAGAGCGTAGGGAGAGCGATAGAGGGAGAGTTAAGAGAGTAATTGCTTAGGGAGAGGGAGAGGGAGCGAAGTAAAAGAGGGGAGGAAGAGGAGAAGAGAAGAGAAGAGTGTAGGGTCCCCGCTGTAGGTGAGTGATGGGTTTAGGGGAGGAGAAGGGAGAAAGGAAGGCGAGAGGCAGGGCTGATAGTGGTGGGAGATGGGTGGTGCGGCGAGTGCGCGACGGCGGGCGACGTTTCGGAAATTACACCACCACACCGCCGCCGCCTGTAATCTGTTCTATATTCCTGCAGAGAGTCGTCGACGGACGAGCCGTCCGGCTCCTCCTCCAGCCGGCCGCCCAAGCAACGGCGCGTCGTGACGGCAACCGGGCCGGAAATGGCGGAACTGGTGGGCAATTATTGATTTTTAGCTTTTATTATTATTATTTATTGATTTATTGATTGCTTTATCATTCATTTAGAGCGTTGGTACAGTAAGCAGTGTACAGCTGCAAAATGTGGGGTTTTCTGCTAAGTATCCTGGGGGGGGGGTTGTGGAAGAGCCTGGGATTAGGTGAGGGGTCTACCAATCAGGCTGCGTAATCTTTTTCGCGCGCGCGCGCGCTTTTAGCAGAATATTGCATTACACCCCCCCCCCCTCCCCCAGGCAATTACCACGTATCATCGGATTAACGCGCTTTCTATGTGTTAGAGGAATCGCAGGGGGGGGGGAAGATTGCTGGAATATGGAGAGAGAGATAATCAGAAGAAGAAGATGGGGGAAAATTAGAGGAGGGAAGTCTGGCGTAGTAGTTCTGTGCAGAAGAGAAGCAATCAACTATCGTTCCACGAAATTATAAATTATCAGCGATAGGGAGGGGATGATGGATGATGGGATTAGGAGAAGGGGGACTGAAGATTGGATAAGAGATTATGATCGAAGAGGGCGATAATGTGGTGAAATTGGTGGCACGCGTAGCTTCTCGGGAGATATTGCGAAGTGCAACAACTGGGAAGACGAAGCTGGGTCATAGATGGGCAGCGTTTGCTGGTAGATGGGTGCTGCAGTGGCTCCTCTCCCAAACCATAACGGACGGTCGAGAAATCTCTGACCAGCATATACCTCTACCCAATACGTGCAAAAATTCTGCCACCACCACGGTACCTGAGGCTGCTTTATAGTTCTTGTATAGGAAAAGCTATAAAACCGTTGTAGCCTCGGTCCTGATAAAATTCTCTCTCAAGGGAAAGCGGGCGCGCGCCGATCGATAGTCCATTTGAATATTTGGTTGCCCCTCTCTTCTCGCTCTCCGTCCGCCTCTCGCGCGCGTCGCTCATTCCTCAATGGGATTTGGGCATCTCTCCCTCTTTCCCCTCTTTCCCCTCTTTTCCCTCTTTCCCTCTCGGCGCAAGAGAGCCCTTCGGCGAGGTGATGGGATTAGCCCGCTCTCTTGCCTGGGGGGAAGAGAGGGACTAGAGAGAGGACGAGCGGGATATCGTGCGTGGTGTGCACCGTTTCTGCGAATTCCCAAATCTCACCCCCGGCCGGAGATTCACGCAGACGCTACGCAGGTAGACGGGCTTAATGCGGAATACTTGCTGAGTATCTCTGGAAGCAATCTATCTACGTAAGGGGCGTTCTATACTATTTGAATATTTGATATAATAAATATTTGATATAAATACCGTAATATTTGATCACATTGATAAGCCTTTGGTTAGCTTATCAATGTGATCAAATGTTACGGTGCTTTTGACTATTTACGGGGGGGGGGGTTCTAACGAGAATGTAGCTTGAAGTGGCGAAAAGCTTAGGCAATAAAGGAAAGGGGACACGATATAGGGGGGAGAAGGAAGCGACCCGGCGGGGACGGCATTTTTCTGTGCAGAAAAAGGCGCGGGGCTGCGATCGTTTGGGAAGAGCGAAAACTTTGAGGGGAAGGAAAGGAACGGCCTCGTTGTATGGCGGGGGGAAGCAGGTCTTTTTAGAAGGGACGAGGAAAATGGACGATAGAGATGCTTTTAAGGCGAACTGTGCGGGGTACTTTAGGGGTACATGTAGTAAAAGAAATTGGATTATACAAGGTTTTGAGCAGAGTAAAAGCGGATAGATATAGTGATTTGCTGTAGGAACAAGAGGGGGGGGGGGTTGGGAAACGTCGAGGACTCGAGTGTGGTTATCGATCTATTATCGATCGATTATCGATTGATTAAATTGCAGAACTTCCTGCTCGAGCAGCGGTCCGCCCCGTACACCGTACAGGCGGCGACGCGGCTGCGCGCCTTCCGCGAGCAGGCCAGACAGGTACGGTAGGGGAGGGATACGGTAGCTAGAGGAGTGGAGTACGGTAGAGAACGGGTTACGGTAGTTAAGGGACGATGTAGTACGGTAGCTTGGTAGGGAGCAGTAAGGTGCGGTAGCATAGGTGGGCAGGGTTCGACGGTAGGTTACTGCTGTGACCCTCCCATACTGCTATGATCGAGAATTCTGCAGTAAGCCACCCAACCACGGTACCTGCAACCGTGCCCATCTACGTGTGGTAGTCTGGGGGGTACTTCAAATAGTTTTTTTTCTTCCAAATGTAGTGATAATACTATTCTGTAATACCGGTAATACCGTCATCCTTCGCAGGTCCTGGAGTCAGTCGAGGAGCCGCCGATACTCGAGCGCGAGGAGCCCTTCCGCCCCGAGGCCACCTCCACGCCGCAGGGTGGGTGTCGCCTGATTGATCTTTGACCTTTGATCTTTGATCCCTGTATTTGTTCTTTGATCTCCCGCAATCCCGAACACGCTTACAGTCCTCGCGTATTCCTTTGATAGTTGGTCTTGTGGACTTTCAGCTTTTAACTTTAGTCTGTGATCTCTTGCGTGCTTTGATAATTGATCTTTGATTCCTGTAAATTGATCTTTGATCTTTGATCTTTGATCTTTGCAGGCCCGCAAACCGCAGAGAACGGCACCTCGACGGGCGACCTTCTCGCGCCGTGTTCCCTGCTTCCCAACGGGTCTTCTTCCTCTTCCTCCTCTGCCTCCGCCTCCTCTTCGTCCTCTTCCACCAATCAACCTACCGTACCCTCCTGCCCGATGGCTACCGTACCCGGGCCGAGCAGTACGCAGCAGGTACGGGAAGCGTATTAGTAGAGCATGTGATTCGTGTCTTTTTCACGTATATGTTTCATATAGGAGTAAAAAGATCCCCGTCGGAAAATCATTCCGAATATAAGGCGAGAGAGTGTGCAAAAGTGAGAGAAGTAGACTCATTTTGGAACGGAGGATACTGACGGATCGGTTTATTCCACTATACATCGATCATAACCGCAACGCGTCTCGTCACCAAAAGCACCAGCGAAACATACTGGTCAAAAAGACACGAATCACATGCTCTACTTATTAGATTACTGTATCTGATAAACCCGGGAAGCAATTGCTGGAGTACTGTAAAGGGTATGAGGATAGTAGTGCAACGATCATATTTTGTTTTGCGCACGTTTTGATCTCTTTTGATGTGCAAGCGAGGAACCTTGATCACGTGCTCTCCAGACCAGCTTTTGTTCGCGTTTCACATCATGTGTGAATCACATGTGTGAGACTGCTCAAAATCTATCTATGTATCTATCTACCTAGCTGTCTCCGCTAGGTCCTAGCACCCTAGCCACTGGGCCACATCTGCACCATAGAATAATTAATAAATAATAATAATAATAATAATAATACAATAATAATAACCCTCTGCAGATCCTCGGCACGGTCGCGCAGCCCTCGGCCAGTGCTCCGTTCGCCTACGCGACAACGACGCCGCTGTGTCCGTGCGTGTACTGCCCCCACGGGCACACGCACCACCACGCGACCGGGCAGCAGGTTGGCGAACGACGCTTTTATTGTTTATTATTTACTATTTATTTATATTTATTATTTTAATCTCTTCTTACTCCATAACTGCTATACTATGTAGTGTAAAAGGAGCGATTTTATTCAGCGAAAAGATGTTTTGCAAGTAAAAGCAGGGAGATGTCATGTCTTAAAAGCTCTTCCGTGAAACATACCCGTGCCAGGTCGTGCTACCCGGCGGCCCGCCTACCGTACCCCCGACGGCCGCCCAGCTGCCGCAGCTTTCGGCGGCCCAGGTCATGTCGCAGCACCTCAACCAGATGTAAGCCTCCCCCCCCACCTTCCCGCTCTTTTTGAATTTGAATTTCGGCGCCAAAATGATGGTCGCTCTTAGCAGGATCGCCCTGGGCGCCGCCGGACCGCATGCGCTGTTTCCGGGCGGACCACTGGCCACGCCTACGGCCGTTGCCGCGCCGCCGCAGGTGAGGACGGGTTACTGTAGCCTATGGGTTGGCTAGGGATACTGTAGGTATGTTGTGTGTTCACAACTGCATTTTTGAACAGAACAGGCATGATCAGGTGCGGTACTGTAGGTATCGTAGACCCCCCCTCAAGCTCGTTCTATGGCTTTACGAAGTGCCAAAGCGATTACGTACACTGAATTACGCCTTATCGTACGCCTACCGTAACCCGATGATTCCGCTCAGGACCGCCCGTCGTCGATGCACGCGGCCGCGACGCTTCTGGCGGCGGCGGCCGCCGCCAATTCGGCCGCGGCCGCGGCCACGATAGCCGTCCCGCAGACGGCCAGCCTCCAGGCCGCTCTCGCCCACCTCCTGTACAGCAACCCGCAGGGTACGGTAGTCTTGGCTTGGTTGTTCAGTTTGCGATAGGCATACGGTAATTCGCGTTGGATAAGCTCTATAGAAGTGTCTGTGCAATCCGCAGAGTAGTACGGGTAGTTCAGTTTCCGATAGTTTGCGATAGGCATACGGTAGTATACGGTATACGGTAAGTATGTATGCCTTATAGTGTTGGCGATATTATCTAGCAAAGCTTGTATTAGAGAGGAGAGCCCAGTGGGAGAGAGTTCAGTTCGCGATACTCCTACCTACCGTAACCCCAGCTTCTCTTACAGTAACCGCGACCGCGCCCCCGCCGCCGCCCGCCCCGCAGCCTCTGTCGGGACCGGCCGCCGACGCGGCCGCCGCCGCTCACATGTACGAGCTGCAGCGCCTGCAACAGGTGAGCGAGAGTGATCTTTGATCTTTGCGTGAAGCTCCGTCCCCGTTGATCTTTGATCTTTGCTCTTTCTTAAGCCCCCTTGCCACCTCTGTGTGAGCTGAAGCTCCGCCCCCCCAAGTGATCTTTGATCTCTCCGCTTTCTCCAGGTACAGCAGTACTTCACCCGAGCACAACCGCCGACGGCGGCGCAGCTCCAGGGCGCTTCGGTTGCCCCGGGGGCCGGACTGCAGCCGCCTCAGGCTACAGGAGCCGCCCCAGGCCAGCAGCAGCAGCAGCAGCAGAACTACCTAGTCGTCCAGCCCAACCCAGCCAGGATGATGCCCGTAAGTTGATAGTTGATAATATATTTGTGCCCCGCGATGTTTGCGCAAATTTCCCTTTGATTTAATGGCTTTATATATGCAGATTGAGCAATATTGTTACTGCGTAGTAAGAAGATGGTAGTTGAGTGTGGTGTGTGTGGCAAAGAGGGGGAGGTGTGATTGGCGATCTTGAGTTTTTCGGTAGATCTCAAGTAACACTCGAAACGTGCGAAATGGGTTCCTGTTTTATGAGGACTCGTCGGGAGAATAGCGATAGTTGGCGTATACCGGTATGCTCGTTTTAGTTAGTAGAGTGCGCCTAACGAATGCCATAACTCGATCACAATCTACGAGAGAGCGGAGAAGAATGATGAGAAGCAGTTATGAAGATTATGCAAAAGCATTCACACTCTTTTAGTTAGGCGCACTCTATTGGTTTGTGCTAAATGTTCTGCGTTATTCTCTCCCTCTTTGGTTGTTATCTATTCGTCGCGATAGATTATGCGACGACGTGCATAAGCTATGGCGGTCAGGTGATAACTAAAGCCGACTTTGGCACAGGGAGAGAGCACCAGAGAAGCAGACGGTAGGGTAGAGACGCAGAGGAACGACAGAGGGGGTGGGGGAGGTGATAGGGGAGGAAAGGGCACGTGGGATGGGAAGGATAGGGAGGAGAGGGGAGAGGAGAGAGATTGAAAGAGGATCGTGACCAAAGGTAAACCAGCCATTGCCTTGCCCGTTACTACTCTACCCCCCGCTTCCTCTCGCCCCTTCGACTTGCTCCTATCTTGCCGGAAAACGGGACAGAGAGGAGCGAAGTGCTGGCGTTGGCACATTTTCTGTGGAAGAACAGAAGCCACCGCTGTTATCGATCGATACAAGATTATCGATTGATTGCCCGTCCTTCAACCTCTCCCAAGCTGGCTGCAAATATGTCTGCCTTCTTCCCGTTTGGCCGCCTGCCGGCCTTTGTGAGTCGCTTGCTTGCTAGGGTCGAGTTAAGGCTGAGAGCTTACGGTACTAAGGTTGAACTAACATAAGGTGCTTGCTTTTTAGGTAAATACTAGAGCTCGACGCAGATGATCGATGAGCATCTGTATCGACCAACGTGCAAAGTCCTGCTAGTCTGCGTCTCTTCTCACAATCCTTTCCTGTCTCGGTTCATTCCTGCACACTTTGGGCGGCTGACGCACGCGTTGCTCACACGTCGAGCCCTAGTATAGTGGAATAAAAAGATCCGTCAGTAAGTCATTCCGAATATGCAGGCGAGAGAGTGTGCAAAAGTGAGAGAATTAGACTCATTTTGGAATCAAAGTAACGGACGGACCGGATTACTCCACTATAAATAGACCAAAGTAACCATACATGGGCAACCCCTTCCCCGCAATATGTTGAGAAACGGGCCTGCCAGTGTACGAAATCAAGCCTACCAATTGAAATTTTGTAGGAAATATAGGCCTACTACCAAAGTAAAATTCCGAACAAATATGGGCCTACCACCCATACTTCGGGTCGGTGCCCACGTATGAAAGTAACTTGATACCCACCGTCAATGCTAAGGATAGAGGTAACTGTATTGTTAGTTAAGGTGGCTATTTCGAGGAGGGGGGGGGGTCGGTCGTATTTCGTGCATTCCATACGCGGGCAACCTTGCCCCGCTATATTTTGAGAAATGGGGCTACAAGCGTACAAAATCAAGCCTGCCAATCGAAATTTTGTAGGAAAAAAACAACAACACATAGGCCTACCAAAGTAAAATTCGCGAAGAAATTTGCGAAGAAATTCTACCACCCATCACACGTCGTCGGGTCGGCGGCGTCCACGTACGTCGTGCATTCCAGGGCCGCATCGACATGCAGTCCTCGGTCGTGATCAATCTGCTCAACCCCGCCACCTTCTCGCTCGACTTCATCGAGCAGCCCTCGATGCTCACGCGACACCACATGTTTGCCGCAGCAGCGGCCGCTGGTACGTTTTTTTTTTGAATATTTGAATTTGGCGCGCTTTTTGCGCTTGAATTTCCCTGAATTTATAGCGCAAGTAAATCGATGACTATTCAATAAATCGATAATTGCAGCGGTCGCGGCCGCCCCGATGGTCGAGCCGCAGCCGGTGGGCGCGTCCCTGGTCGACATCGACAAGCACACGCACCGCGTCCAGTACGTCAAGGACGTTGAGGTATAGTTTTTTTTGAATTTTTGTCATTCCCGCCAATTCTGCGGCGTGTGGAATTTTGGACTACGGGTTTTTTTACTAACTCGATTTCTTACATTTTACTTGGGGATAAAATAAATTTAAAAAGAGTTTGATGTGCAGGTTCCCGAGTCGGAGCGCGACCGGTGTACGGTATGTTTGTCCGATCTGGAGACGGGCGATACGGTACGCGCGCTGTCCTGCACGCACCTCTTCCACGTCGAGTGAGTGTTTCTCGCCGGTTTTTAATTTGAATTTTGGCTCCCTTTTCAATTAAAAAATGTATGATGTGCAGTTGCATCGACCGCTGGCTGGTGTACAACAAGAAGTGCCCGATCTGTCGGATGGACGTGGACCGTGCCAAGCAGACCGCACCGAGGGAGCACCAGGGCCGCGACGCGTCCGCGGCCGCGTCGGCGGCAGCGGCGGCGGCCCTGATCGTCCAATCATGATCCAGCCCGAGGCCACGCCCCCTTTTCCTACCTATCTATATGCCCCCCCCCCCCGTCTAAGCAATATACGGTGTAACCTCCTCTCCTCCCCGAATATAATTGTTCCCATCTGTGTGTACACTGTAGGTAACTAATTCACACGTACCCTCCTGTTCCTTTTTTGTATTTCCCGCCAATAATCTGATTTGAATTACTTCACTAATCCCCCCCCTCTGTTGCCCTAGCATTGTCATTCCCCTTCCACTCACTGTGTTTGTATAAGGCATAGGCCCCGCCCACTTTCCACCACCACCGATTCGAGTCCTCTCCGTAAGAGATAACACCGTCCCTGATTGCCACCACAACTAGACCCTCAACATGGATACTGCACTTTACCTGGATACTGTACTTTTCGGCCCGATATCGATTCGACGATCACATCAGTCGTCATTCGGCCTCTATAGATTAGGTATTATCGAATTCCCCTCCCCCCTGTCTTCTCATAGTTTGGATTCGCTAATTTCACACCAACCCCAAGAGCAACCCTGATTTCGAGTCCCACCCGGTTAGCTAGAAAAGATGACCCCTATATTTTGCAACAATCCACATCTTCGGTTAGGCCACGCCCGCTTTCCACGTAACCTTTCCTTTGTCCATCCTATCTATGCGAATCGTCGCATGCCTTATTGTACTACTACCGATCAACCCCCTCCCCCTCAACTTATTCCCACCCATTTACAGTATCATTCATAACAATGTGTGTGTGAAACGTCCGTCTTTTAGTGGCTCATCTGTGTTGTTCCGGCTTTTCCGCTTTCATTGGTTTTCCTATTTTCCGGCTCCTCGATTTCCTTGCAGTCACCCGTTGCCTTACGCACACTAGCCACTACTATTACCACCGTTTTTCTAATCCTCACCGCCCCCCCCCTCTTTGCCCTACCGTAATCCCAGGTACTTTCGCGCTAGGAACCTCCCCTTCCCAAAACGATCAACGTTTCTTTTTTTCGTTTGCTTCAAAACAGTTGTATATCTGTCTATATTTACGTAAGACACGGAACAAGACTAGGTCCAGAATTTTATGTGTGCATGTGCCGGAAGCCGGCTAATGGGCTACCGTAACCGGTTGCCTGACCTCCGGCTTACCGGCTCTGTACTGCTGCTGTCCATTGCCACGCTGACCCCCCTCCCCAACTAGAAACCGCTTCAACCTCGGATCCGTAATGAACTCAACCCCCCCCCAATTTCTGTAGTAAATAGACGGTATCGTCCATCAGATTTGTATGATAGTTTGAATCATCCTGGATGCCCTCTATTCGCTACCGTAACCCTACCGTAATCCTACCCTATCACACACCACCACCACCACCACACCACCACCACCACCACACATGCATTGTAGCGGGTACTATGGCCGAGTTTCCCTATTGCTATCCGACTAGAGTACGTACACCCATCGTTTTCTGCTTTTTAGTAAATGGCGCACTTGAGCACACACCTTCTCTCTGTAAAGAAAACCGCTTTTGTAGAGCTTCATCCTGTCGTTTTTGCCTCGTTTTTTTTCGCTTTTGTGATTATGATACTACGATTTGTGTGTGTGTGCAAGAGTGAGGAAGAAGAAGAAGAACCCCCGTTATGCCTGTTGCCTGTCTCGCGAGGATAAAACATGTTTTTGTGCAGACGAGTCGGGGGCAGAATATAAGGGAATTGTGGAAGTACATAAGATTCGGGACACATTGGGATAAGGCTGAATTGTGACGAAGACCAACCTTTTAATCACATTACGATGCCGAGAGAGTGATGAGGAGGACGGAAGAAAGAAGAGAGTTTTTATTCTCTTTTTCTCTTTGTTCTCGCATTTCCCTGTGAAAGCGCATAAATGTTATTATTATTATTATTATTATTATTATTATTATTATTAGACGATAAATACGCAAATCGCGCTTGGTTTGCAAAGTTTTTTTGTTGCAAAGCCACATCGTATCGCCAATCACGACTCTCCTCATTCCCCTCGTCTTCCTCCATGGCGAGTGGTCGCTCGCTTGCGCTCTGCTTGCTCGTCGCTCTGGCACTTCCTACGGAACAGGTTTCAGCATTTGAAGACCGCAATTTTCGACCAGAGTTGCAAAAGTGACCTTATCTGGAAATACGAACGTTCATTTTTCTGTAGACGTTTTCGGCCGAGCGGGCGAAAACGTCTACAACAAGGGAACGTTCACATTCGTTAATTAGCTCACATTTCCAACCCTATTTTCGACGCTTACTTTTCTGTATTATTGCTTAAAGGGAGGAAGCAGCCTCTAACCAAAAGTCTTTAAATTCGATGAAAATTCTTCTAAGTTTTCAAAATGTAAAAAAAAAGATACAGCGACAATAAAAAAATCGAAGAAAAAACTCGAAAATGGCATGTTTTATTTTTTCGTTCCGGGCTACCGTCGTTGAGAAGAATATCGCTTTTAGCTTAATTTCTTTCGCTAAACACAGTAGCGTCGTCGTTGGGCGAAATTTCAAAAAAATCATTTCTCGAATACTATTAATTTTAATTATTTTTCCTTTTGTTTTTATACTAATTTCGACAAGATCTTTCATATAAGCTTCACTTGAAAATCACTTCCATGTCCCTTTAATGTTTCTGTAGTAGGGAAAAATGGAAGATGTAATCGTTCCGGTCGTTGCGCCGTTTTCGGTACCTTTCAAACTGATCTTATCAAATTTTAATGTGTACTATGCGAAGCTCTAGGAAAAAAATATAAATGCTGATCTCAAAAAGCTATCCATGATATCTTGTTTTGGATTAGAATGACATCGTTTCAAAGCGTGAAAAATCGCTAAAAAAACCGTAGCGGCGGAATCGCGAATTATACGTTCCGATTTTCTAGACTATATTATATTTAATAACTTATTTATTATTTTATGATAAATTCATTAAGTTGCTCTTCTCGGGCACGATAATCTGTGAGGCGGCGATGGCCGGCCTCGAGCACGCGGCCGTTACACTGTCCATTCACGACGGAACGACGAACGAGGTGTCGTTTCACGGAATAAACGGCGATCCGCCAGTTACCTCCGTTCCAAAAATGAGTCGAATTCTCGAACTTTCGTACGCTTTCTCGCCTTGCATTCGGAATGATTTTCCGACGGATCCTTTTGATCCACTATATTATTACAACAATATGCACACGTTTTGCTAAAATGAAGTGCGCCGAAAGGTAAAGTGTGAAATTCTACAGTATCCATGTTGTGCAGATGCTCGGCTGGCACACGTTTGAACAGCTCGTGCCCTTCTATCGAGTGAGTCTTTGCTGTCAAAACAAAAAAAAACAAAATTATATAATTCCGTCCATGTCCGTGGGCATGACCGAAGAACACTCAAATAAGCGTTTTACAAATTTGCAAAACATCCTGCACATAGCGGGGTTCGAAACCTCATCTAGATGCTGCATGAAAAGTTTGGAAATAAAAAAAACGATACACTTTGATATTAGACTAAACATATATACCATTCATTGGAAAATGTACTTACAATTTACTCACAATTTGTGAATGCGCTTAGGACACACAATGTTCTGGACAGCAGTGTAAATGTTAAGCGAACGAGATGCCGAAAAATTAACCCTGATTTCGGTAAGAACTCTCGCACGGAAAACACCGTATCCTAAGCATTTTGGCTTGTTCGCTTAACATTTAGAACACTGTGGACACGCCAGTCGGGTGATGCGGCGCGCATCCCGGCTGGTTGCATAATGACAGTCAAAATATAGGAAATCTTTAGAAGTAGGCTAAACTGTATATGATTAATAATATTATTCTGCTAGTTTACCTGGTTATAAGTAGTGTCCGTCGTTACCCGACGTTGTGACGTTGGACATTGTGCAGTCTATACACTAGAACTCGCGAATCGATACCATTTAATCCAATTAAGCTGTTTTTTTTTCTGGGGTTATGTTTCACAGCGTACTTATGAGGAAGGCATACACCGATAATGTTGACTGTGAAACGTAACCGCCGAAAATCAGCTATCGGTATCGATTCGCGGGCTCTAGTCTATACTTTCACTACAATTTCCTTCGCGTTACTGTGTGTCATGCATGATAAAGTATTACTATTATTAGAATTCCGCGGTATATTTATATGTTGCTCCGGGTCCGAGATGCGTCCAATTCTCTTCTTAATCTGAGGCTTGAGACATAATTATCTTTTTTTTCGCATTTCGCTGTCTCTATCTAGAGTCTCTTACGTCCCCCCATTGAGGAGGAGTTCATCTTCTTCCTGGATGACGACCTAGTCGACTCGGCAGGGACTGAGATGAGGCTGATGTACTTATATTCTTGACCAAAAAGTTCCCCGCTTACAAACTCATTCCTGCTTCGGCTGAACTTTCTGCATTCCCCACTCCGTTCTCTCTGCGGAAGTAGGAATGCGACGATTGATTTAGCTTTTTCTCCTCAATCATATTAGTGAGTTCTTCTTGAGAGTTCTTTTGATGACTATCTAAATATAAAGGAGTGCCTACAAGGAGGAATCTGTTAACTGGCGGAGCTTTTTCGTCAGTAAAAAACCGCTACTCGTTTCGTCACCCAATTACAACAATTACATATACATGTAGAATAATATAAATATGTGGTGTTGCTGATACTTTCACGCTTTTGCCTACAGCTAGACTGCATTCTTCAATGCCTGAAAACTGCAAAACAAAATGTATTTGAGTCAAACATTTTTATAGACTCAATCACACCTGCCAGTATGACAACACGCAAGCGCTGCAGTGCCACGAGGTAAGGGGAAAGCAGCTTTTTTTGAAAAAAAATCTTAGAAACAACCTTTTAAAATCGGTCATTTCACCAACCTTCACCTGTTTCTGTTGGTAAGATATTTTTTCCGAATCTTAATTGATCACGAATATGGAAAAGCTGCGCAGGGCGCACCTATGATTAGGCATAAGTAAAATAAGTAAATAACACATAAGTAAAACTGGTGGACAAGCTATTCTTATTCTTATTCCTATTATGGTATCCTTCTTATTGTTACAGTCGAGAAAAACGGAACGTATTATTCTGTTGTACGAGTTGCGCGGTTTAGCACATTTTTCGCACTTTCTGACAAGCACCATTCCCCTTCAGAATGCGATACCGAAGAGAGTGAACGCTTTTTTGAGATCACCACCTCCAAGACTCTCATGTAGAGGGTATTAGAATTATAAGATAGCGTATGACGCTACTAGAGGGCCGTAGCCTTTCATCGCGTGCGGAATTTGGAGTTACGCTCAGAACGATCATTATATCTTTCCTTTTTTCTCTACACACAGAAAAATATGCATAAAGGATTACGTGTGTTGGGGGTAATGTATAGCTCGGAATACACAAATGTATACCCACGCATACATTGGACCCATCCCAATACATTCATTGTATTCTGTGGTATACAATAATGTTGTAAGAACGTTTTTTAACGGATTGAATGTATTTATTCTACGTTATACATTTTTTTCTGTGTGTACTATAGATATATTGGGATGATCGTTACAGCTGGGCACTATGATGCCGGGCTTTCTCTTCCGGGGACATGTCATCCTGAAGGAGAAGTACGACAGCCAGCGGGTGAGGAGGAGGCTAGTGTTGCCAAACGTTGGGAGAGATTTGCATTTCTGCTCGCGAAGGAGCGGTGAAGAAGGAAACGGAATCATTATACTGAACGCCCGACCCGCGGAACGAAAAAATAAATTTCATACTTGGATTTTTTGAAATTTTTTATCATAATAATTATTCTTAGGTTTCTTTTTAAGTTTCTTATTATTTCTAAAGGTAAAATGAGAAATTTCATTATAACTTGGTCGAATTATATTATCGCCAAGAGATCAGGGTCTGGCCGGGCTGCTATCTAGAGTAGAACCCTGATTACAGAGCACGCGATTCCGTACAACTCAATGCAATTCAGCTCTTTTTCCGGAACTGGTTTTCGCTCCATATGTATCAGGACGCGAAATGGCGATAAAATGAACAGTGAAACGAAATCGGCGAAATTCTGTGAAGAAATCTGTGCCAATCGGAATATTTTTGTTGGCTTTTTCAATAATTTGTTTTTTTTTGCAGGGCCTTGGTCACGGCAGTTCTCTGGACATGACTGTAGTGAGTATTTATTACACGTTCCACGAAAGTTGTTTATTTAAGCACGCAAACGATTACGAACTGTCTATGCAAATACGCGCGCTAATCTGCCCCTCCAGCCGAATTAGTTTCGTTAAATCGTTTTGAGAAGTTATTTAAGAGGCAGCGATGAAAGCTGTATGCTGCAGTGTAACGGATGCGGGTAAATATATATATATCTACCAAAGATCGGCAATATGCAAAACTTGAACGTGAAGGAATGCTCTGAAGTAGGAATTTGAAAATTATCGGAACATCGTACGCCTAATAATGAGCAAAATATATGTCAGATTATGTTTTACGTTCCATTTTCAGCCATGTCCCTCGCACCTGTATTCTACCGGGAACTTCACTGGGAACCCGTAACCTGCCCCATCCTCCCCCTACGATCGTACGAATAAACAAAACACTTTCGGTGGTCCTATGAATTTAGAGAGGTAGACAGATATTTCGCACTTTCACACAGAGAATGTGATACCGATGAGGGCCCGGAATTGGAGTTACGCGCGGAACGATTATATCTTTCCTTTTTCTCGGCTATAGATATATAGATAGATAGACAGATATCTATGCATTTTACATAGAAACTCGAGATTAAAACTATATAATTTATGCTACGTAGTACGTAGTATGTACCTCATTACCTTCAATGTAAATCATCTTTGCTATGACGAAGTAGTTTAGCTAGCCATAATTTCCGCCAACTCTCTCACGCTAAATGACTATTCCTATGCCATTGGCAGTAAAGACAAAACGTTCCTATCGCGAACCGGAGATCACAAGACCCCGATGACCTGGGAACGGCCGGGTACCCCGGCAATTCACTAGGGACAGGGGGTGGGGATGAGCGAGAGAGCACCCTCTCCATTTACCGTACTCTCTCGCTCCTCTCTGACATTACAAGAGAGGTAAGACGACTCGCAAAGGCCCCTAGATACGTTCCTCGTTCGGTTCTCGGTCTATAAGGCGCATCCTCTCAACGGATAAGGTATATAAGCGGGCTGTTTGGTGGAAACTTAATCATAATCAAGCTCTCTGTCGTCCTTCTTAGCTATTTATTTGCTCACTAAGCCCATATCGACTAACTTTGCTACTGTATGTATACTCCATTCATGATCGTTCACTTCACATCCAGCCATTCGTCAATCTAGCCTTTCGTGCCAACCATAGCTTCTTCACTGCAGTACGATGTCCGCCCAGTCAGCCCAATCCTCCTCATCCAACCGCTCCGCACCGCGGATCAAGAAGGACTGGGAGAAGGATCTCCCGAACGCCGCGCGGCACGAATTGGTCAGTTCTTTTGCCCTCATTAGTAGAGCATTAAATTCGGGTCGTTTTATATGTTTCATACATCATTCACAACTTTCATCATTTCATAACATCATTCATTTTGCGACGTGTATCTTCACCAAAACCAGCGAAACATACCTATTGGTCAAAACGGCACGAACGAAATGCTCTACTTATTAGCTCAGAATTCACGTTCCTGCGTATGTGAGCTCTATCGCTCAGAAGGAGTATAGGATGAAGAGGAAAGAAATGCTCACGGATAGCCCATGAAATTTGCATAATCCAAGTAACAATAAATACAAGTGCGTTCAGATCGCGAAGCTCGTGGAGGCTATGGTTCCGTCGGTCGATCGGTTCGTCAACATGGAAGAGGAGTACACCCGACCCGTACTGCTGACTGCAGCGGATATCGAGTTGAAGTGCATACTGCAGGCGGAGGACAAGGTACGGTAATAATAATAATAATAATAATACTCTTATTTGCATAACACTAGGAAATGCGATAAAAATATATAGATGAAAAGACTGGATAAAGGAGATGTCTCGTTTTTTTTTGCTGGAATAGTGCGATTTTGAAGTGAAATCTAATGAACGGCATGCTCGAGCTAGATAATACTTTATCATGCAATATACCAAGAAAAATTTGTGAGGAGAATATGGAAAGGGAGATAAGAATTTTTGATCGGCTGCTGTAGGCACGCACTCGTGGCATGCGCCATTCATCATGGATTTGGTTGAGAAAATGTAGCTCGTCTGTTGTCATCGTTGTTGCGGTGGTGTGAAGAGACTGCGCACAGATTAGGAATGAGCTGAAATACTGACAGTAGCATCTTTCCGTCAATAGCATCTCTCCAATAGATAGCTCGATCTAGAGCCTTAATTTGAAATTATTATTATTATTATTATTATTAATTCCCCTGCAGGAGGACTACTTCATGCTGGTCCGCGACAGGATCCAGCAGGAAGAGTATCAGCTACGCCGACGAACCGGCCAGTTCAGGAACAGTCGCATGGCCGGATAACGAAGAGGTCTGGAGGCCAAAGATCACCTCACCTCGGTGATTTCGTCATTCACTTCACCATCTGACTGCAATTTATCCCCCTTGAACCCCCTTCATCTTTCTGGTATGGGACTATCCACAAGTCCCCACTCTTTTGTACGATTCTTCCACATCTGGAACATATCAGAACGTTATAAGTAACTTTTCATTTCCAATCTTTCTGTAATCTTTTTCTATATTTTCCTATTGTTATGGAGCCGCTGAGATCTCACAACTTTCACCGTTATTCTTTCTCAACCTGGTGCCCTCCCGAAATACAATCTCTTTTTTCACTTGTACGAGTTTGAATCGTGATAAAATCTCTCTCTGTAAGGGATATTCGTATTTGTATCAACAGTGAAGTAAGACATGGCACATCACACGTATTCTTTTAACATGAATGACGACAACTCACTGGAAACATCATCCTCAACCATATTTATTCTGTTTGCCCGGTCTTCTCCGGTATTTGTCGAAGCGTGAAACACACCTAGGTATGGTATACCTCACAAGGGAAAGGGGGGGGGGTCAAAGGAGAAACCCTACTGTTCGGCTGTTTTTTCCACCTTATCAAGTCCATCTCCTCATTCCCCTCCCTTCCCCTCCTCTTTTCTCCCAACTTCTTCTATCTCTCCCCTCCATCTCCCTATCGACTCCTCTCCGCTTCCTTCTTTCCCCTCCTCTCATTTTTCCCGATCGACCTCTTGCGAAAACGTGTTATATCTGTTTAGCACATGTTCTTTTACTTTGCATGTTGCCTTCTTGAACTTGACAGTATTCTTGTTGCATTCTTGATAGTATTCTGCATCAAATATGAATATTTCCCCTCCCGCTTTGTGGGGATTCTTCCTTGTTTTTTCTCATTCCACAATAAATACGAGAGATCAGCAATCGACTCCGCTTGATGCTTATATTATTTACAATATTCGCAGCCGACGCGTCTCGTCACCGAAATCAATGAAACATATTGGCCAAAACGGCTCGATTGCGGATGTCTAATTGATAGTTACGTTATGTATTTAATGCTGCCTATTTCGACCATACTCTCATATCCGGGAAACAACCGTACACTGAACGAAATATCCCCAGCCGGTTGGGGAATTTTTACTCCGTGCAAATCCCGGTGAAATTGCGCTGTGCGTATCTCACTTCTCCAAGCTGCATCAGTCCACAAGTTCTGCTAATGAATTGAGCTGATGAGGTGAATGGAATGGGATATTCCAGTATACTGTTCATTCTCTCATTCAAATTTTGAGTTCCGAGAGTGAGACGTTCCTTATTATCCAAAGTGGAACGGAAATTCGAACGCGAGTATTGCCACTGTCTTTTCAGTCTGATTTAATTTAATTAATCTTATTCCCTCTGATCCGTTCCCCTCTTCAGTATGCCCCGCGCCACTCGTCTCTTCCTCCCTCCCTCGATTCCCTCGACCAGCCAGCCGTGGCACGGGCAGATCACGTTGGAGAGGCGGGGATTCCTGGTCAGTTTATTCTTCTTTTCTTGTTTTTAAACTATGCATTTCCCTGTGAGATAGCAATAAAGTTATTTATTTATATTTATTAAGTTGGGGGGAGGGGGGTCTGGTCATAGAGCATCCCATTCCACTTTTTGATGTATATGCTTCATAGGTCGTTCATAGCCGCGACGCGTCTCGTCACCAAAAGCAGCGAAACATATGGGTCAAAAAGACCCGAATGGAGTGCTTTAGTCTGTCTCTTTTGTTCTGTAGTACACAGCGCAAAACGCTCAGTGTAAAAAATTATATGCCAATGTGACTAATAATAGCGAATTTTGCTCCAAACCGGTATCCGCTAATTCAACTTACGCGAAGTTTAGTGCTACAAACGTTGGCTATAAATAGCTTACGACCGGCACACGAATTGCGAAAGATTAAAAAAATGCAGACATTATCCCCCGGAACCTCTACGCTCTAGGCACGAAAAGCAATAGTAGCGACTTTAGAAGGCTTTCACGTATATAGATAAACGCAGTGGAAAGCAGCAGTCAACTACAGATATTCTTCGCCGTTTTTACCAGGTATCCTTACCTCGGTCAAGAAGAATACAAAAATATACTAAATGAATGAATGAATGAATGAAAAGAGGCCCGTGATCTTCGATCTTCCCTCCATTTCTCTCCGCGGATTCTCGATACTTCCTTATCTATCTAGCATCACGTATCAGTCACACATCACTCTGCGAGCTCTCTCTCTCTCTTTCTCACTCTTCCCTCTCCTCCCCCATTCCACAATAGCACAGTCCACGATTCCACGGGGTCAGATCCCCGGAAAGAGGGCGGGACTTAGGAGGTGAAATTGGAATGTGCGAAGGATCACGGACAAGCGTCCTGACCCTTCCTTGAACAGAGATTGCGTCAGGGGTACGGTAGAGGGTACGGTAGAGGGCAAACACCTGTGTGGACTGGAGTTTGACCCCCGCTTGGAAATCAGGGTAAACAAGGGGGCGAAGCACGGCAACCACGTGCTATGATAGGCGGGATTCTGCCTTCGTAGATCAAAGCTGACAAGTGAATAGGGAATCCGACACTAGATATCCTGTTAAAACATTCAAACTGGATTATAAACTCTGCAGAGCGAAATCTGACCTTTGCAATTGGAAAGCCACAAGAATTTTCGGAATGCGTGGAACAAAGCTTCTAGTAGCTTATTGTACCGGCATTTAGGTACTAGCCTACCGAAATACGCTTGAGATGGGAGAAAAATCATAAATAAATAAAATAAATAATATAGAAAGATAAATAAATAATCACCTTCAGATCGGCGACCTGGTCAAGGGTTTCTGCCCGGCCTTCGAGAGCTTCCTCCACGACCAGCGGATGTGGCGCATCTTCGAGATGGCCCGCGACATGGAGACCGTCGCCTTCAGGGACTCCCCGGATATGGTGCGGGGATATTTTATGTATTTTCAAAGAACATCATGAGCTCTGAAATGATTTTGGCCTCTACTCTATTTGGCCTTTATCGGTAGGCCATTAGCGACTGGATGGGGGATATAAATGATTTACAAACTCATAGTCATTTTTTGTTTCGGTCGGGTAGATATGACTGGCAGCTAACGAATTGCTTGCTATATCTAGATATCGCTTTTTCGTGCATTGTATCGGCGTTTTAAGGTAGGTAGGCCTTCGTTTCTTCTCTTTTCATTATGAGAATATCCCTTCCTGATACGTATGCTGTGAAGGAAAACGTGAGAAAAGCACATAGCTTAATTGTTACGCAATGATATCGATGCGCGATATCTTCTGCAGGACGCGTACCTGCGCTTCTTCGAGGAGAAGCTGCGCCAGTTCACGGTGGAGTGGGCCCGCAAGCAGCGCGAGGTCGCCTTCCGCGTTAGCCGGCGGGCTGGATAATACGCTCACTATTTCCCGGCTAGACCGGTTAATGTGTTTACCATTTTCCGGACATCATCAAACTACTCCGATGTATGAGAAAGCCTCCTCGCTTTTGATATTTTCTTCCAAGTTTAGCCCAGACGAACGATATTATGATACCGGTAGAACTGTTTTTGTATCAAGGTGCTGTAATATAAGAGATGTAGCTACAAAAAAGTCGGTCCCGAATTAGCAGATGGTCAAACAATTCCATCCCTTCTAGTAATTATAGCAGAACTAGACGTTCCATAATCGTCATATCGTATTGCTTACCTCAGACTGCTATCGATAAAGTATGTGTCCTAGTGGATGCACGCACGATGCACCGTAATCTGTTATGATCCGATAACGGGAGATGGGGGCTAACAAGAACAGAAAGAGCACCGAACCAAACGTACTCCCTTGAGTGGAGAGAGAGAGTCTCTCTCCTCTCTGGACCGATACACAGAGTGTGTATAGTACGGCCTACGGTCGATTGGTAGAGGTCGGATAGATAGTACGAAAAAAGTGGAAGATTTTCCTCATCTGCAGTATTGCTTAGATATCGACAGAACGGAGGGACAGCCGCAATGTTCCTGGAACTTCAGTCATAAATGTGATTACTAAGCGCGCATGTCCATGGAAAAAATGCAACTGGTACGGAGAGCAGAGAAGAGATGTTTAGTTTCAAAATGGGAAAGTAAGATGAGCAGAAAGAGCAGCAATGAGAAGCACAATAAATATGGCAGGCAGACAAACCACAAAATGATCAAAGATTAGGATCGTCCACACGAAAAACGCATCACTGATAGGCATGGATAGTGCAATGTAATTCAGGAAGATCCATGTGTTCTACCTATCTGGTATGCATTGAACATTCTTATATTGTACCACCCTTGATGAGCCCATCTAGACGAAGCACCTGCAAAACATTTGCCTCTTCATTTCCACATAGCGATAGATATACTGGCATAAACGGCGATCCGTCAGTTTCTTTCGTTCCAAATTTAAAAAAAAGTCTAATTCTCTCACTTTCGCACACCCTCTCGCCTTATATTCGGAATGATTTTCCGACGGATCTTTTTAATCCACTATATCTATTCATCCTTATCCACTCACCCACCACTCACTTAGTTCCTCATCCAAGACTCGATATAGATTTACCCTCATCACAAATCGTCCTCTCGCATAGAGTCCAACCCCCCGAATCGACCCCATAAAGAGTGACAAGGATCGCGAACAAGGGTATGGATGGCGTATGCTTTCACGTGCGGACTCGGTCTCCGATAAGCTCTCGCAAGAGTACGATATAAAGGAAGAGGAAGGGGAGGGGCAGGTCGTAGAGGCATCTAAAACCGGCCCACAATCTCCTGCTCCTTGAGAGCTTGCCTGGTCCTTACAATTAGAGCTATAGGCCGTAGTAGAGCTAGAGCCCCCGTAGGTTGAGCGAAAAGCCATAGCTATGCAAAGTTCTACATAACCGTAGGAGAACTTTCACAGTAACACCTGCGGGAATTTCTTGTTTTATCCGGTTAAAACATAAAGTAGCGTTGGGATATATGTCTCAAGGTTTAGTAGTGCCACCTCTAGGGTCGTGCGGTCTACTGTAAGGTCGTGCTCAATATTATGCAAATTATGCAAATTTATGCAAATTACGTCCCCCCGATTTCAGCCATGCGGCAGTCAGTGGCTCTGGTTCTCGCTGTAATGCTGGGTCTCTCGCAGGCCTACACCGGCCTGGACACCATTGCGGTAAGATTTCTTGGTATTTCTTTTTCCAGGTTTCTTTTCTTGGCGTTTTCCTGGGGATTCGTGCTAACTGCTTGTAGAATGGTGCTGTACAAAAATAAGCCTATATTTTCTGACTAGTTATGCTAATTTACGCAAATTACGCCCTCTAATATGTATATTCCCAGGTTAATTTGCATATTCGCAGGCCATCTCTGTCGCGGGCTTCCAGTGCCTCGTCTCGAACGGCTACCACTTCTACATCGCGAGAGTGGGCGAGGAGACGGGAGGCATCGACTCGGGCGGACTGACCAACATGAAGAACGCCTGGTCCGGAGGTCCGCGTTTATGCTCATTGCCCCACCTAATTTATGCAAACTTATGTAAATTAAGCTAATTTAATATAATATGTATAATTATGCAAGATACGGCAGCACACTGGGCAATGCCATGAACAGCGCTGCTGATTTTCTGAACTCTATTGTAATTTGCGTAACCAGAGAGGAAAGGGCGCAGAAGAGAAGCTGATCGATTCGATCAGCGAGGGAATGCACAATTCGCGCGGGAATTCAAAATTCCTTCTTTTCAAGTATGATACTGTAGGATTCTCTTACGTCGACGCGTACATCTTCCCCTGCCACTCGTCCAGCTGCCCCAGTGCCAAGACCCAGGTATCTAAAGAAGAAAATAAGGCATTCAAAAAAAATTGTATTTTTCCCAATATTATAGATGGTGTTATCTATTAATATCGTAAACAACTATGAACCATATTTTTTCCTAAAATTCGCAATATTCGGAAAGCGCCGAAATCAACGGCTCTCGTGGCATATGAAGTGCATCACACGGGGCAAAAGACACAGCTGATAGATTTAGGCACAATGTTCTAAATGCTCAGCGAACGAGCCAAAATGTACGGGAGAAATGTTTTCCGTGCGAGAGTTCCTGCCGAAATCAGGCGTAATTTTCGGCATCTCGTTCGCTCAACATTTACGCTGCTGTCAGAACATTGTGCAGGAGAGTGCAGAGAATGCGGGTGTGCTGTGACGAAGAGGCTGATTGTGAGAGGGATGACGAGATTATTTTTGACGAATACGTTCCGTCAGTCAACCCATTCCTACTTCGTATGCACTCTCTTCATATCGCTTCGCTCGCTCGTCGGTAGTAGAAATGAGACGACGGACGGGAACTTTTTCAGAATCATAGATATGGTTTGGTGCGCAGAGCGAAGATTAGGGTTGTAGAGGGGGAGAGCGATAAAACGTGAACCGCGCCTCTCCAATCGGACTCTGGACCCGCGCAAAAATAGCGCTCTCGCTTCTCGCCATAACTTCCCGCTTTATCGCTTGGGGGGTTGATCATAAATGATGAACAATAGGGGATATTTAGTAAAAAAATATTGTTCTTCAGGCCCAGAACACGTACAATGCGCTGAAGAACAACGGCGTCAAGTTCGGCCAGGTATGGTAGTTTTTGCTCTTTGATCTTTGTGCCTTGATCTTTGATCTTTGTGTTCTGATCTTTAATCTTTGATCTTTGATCTCTGCAGATCTGGGTTGACGTCGAGATCTCGAACTGGCCGTCCAGTCAGTCGACCAACCAGCAGTTTATCTCGGACATGGTCTCGGAGATCAAGGCGCTCGGCGTCGCGGTGAGTATCGAAATATTTTGGCGCCAAAATTCAAAGTCAAATTTGGCGGGAAACCAAATCTTTGCAGCCCGGCGTGTACACGAACAACAACAACTGGTCGACGATCGTCGGAATCAACTGGGCCGGAGTCAAGACGGCGTCGCTGTGGTGGGCCAACTGGAGTGGACAGGTGACATTTATTGCTTATTCATTTATTTTTCATTATTTATTTATTTACTTATTTATCGTATTTATTTATCATCCCATTTTTATCAGTATAGTAGTTCAAAAAGATCTGTCGGAAAATCATTCCGAATATAAGGCGAGAGAGTGTGCAAGGTGAGAGAATTAAACTCATTTTAGAACGAAAGAAGCTGACAGATCGCCGTTCATTCCACTATAGTTTCTGTGATTTTCCGTCTAAACCCGCAAAAATTTCAGCAAAACTTCAACGGCTTCGTCGCGTTCGGAGGATGGACCAAGCCGAACATCAGGCAGTACGCGGGAGACGTCAAGGGAGCGTGCAGCGTCGGCGACGTCGACCTCAACTGGTATCCCTGAATAAACCGTAATCGTTGTAAATATCGTATAGCGCTATAAAGGAATTGGTTCCCCGACCGTACTGTGGAATGATGCACGTAGGTAGTATGGACTGTGTTAGCCGTAGGCACTTCACAGCATGCCGACTCAAAGGGCAAGCGGTCTAATAGCGAATTGACAACTAATTTTGAATTTACTTCACTACGGCCGAATGAATCATTACCACATTTTGATAGCTCTTTGGACTGACGGGGAGGAGCTTAAGGTTTTAAATTGGTGAATTTGGCTCATTTTGTGCAGCAGTGGTGACGATAGATCACAGCGGAAACGGCCATTCGCTAATCTAACGCTAGGAATGCTGTGACTTATTGTTAGTGTGTAAGGCGCATATCGCAAGTCCCTCGAGCGGTTCTGAATTTGGATTGGACAGAAGAAGACTTGACGTCGTGCAGTGCAGACCACACGGTTCGCTGAATTGCTTATTGAACGTGCGAAATTTCACTAGCCCGCTAGGGAATAATTCCCTAGCACACGATACCACAGTGAAAATTCCCTAAAAATTGAGCCTCAACCTACGGTTTTTAGGGAATTATTCCCTAGCGGGTAGCGTGTGCTAGTGAAATTTCGCTCAGTGACAGGACAGGGCAGACAGCCTTTATTTATTCACCCCTTTTATGCATGCGCAGGGGCACAACGGGGGTCTTAGGAAAATAGACGAAAAGATCAATTATTCCATGATAAAGTGCATTCATCCGAGGTCTTTCGTAGCATGGTGTGTCTTTGTGTCGTGTCCGCCCAAATAAGTCCACAGAAATGCTTCAGTTACGATTTTGCGCACGTTTCTCCCCATTGTTTGCAGTGACCTACCAACGTATTCGTTTACTCGATCCATTTATTCTGCTATACATGCTCGCATCTCTAACTAAGCAACCAAAACACATTCTTTTCTGTATTTTGTGCACACGACTGAAGCTCCACTTCTTCACCTTACCTGAACCCTCGCCAATCGAGGGTTCGGGGTCGAAGGGTACAGTTTGCCAGTTTGTTTGCCAGTTTGCGATAGCAACAGAGATAGCCGAGTCGATCACAAGATCGACCTTTCTTTCTGTCGTTGCTTTATCGGACCGATCGCAGACAGGATCTTTGCTTGTGTTTTTCAGTGAGCCACGGTGATGCTGGGGAGGGTCTTATCGGGGGAGATAACAGGACGAAGAGAAGAGAAGCGGGGCGACTGCATCTATCACGGAAGATAAGCACCCTTGCAAGACGATCGGGGGGGGGGGGG
>LS920092.1:24447-40036 GCA_900490955.1 Micoletzkya japonica | reverse complement strand
AGGCTCCCCCCTCGGGAGCTAGATATTGTCGATCCTCGCATTCAAATTTGCGTTCCGACGGTAACGATTCCGTCTTCCGTTGGTTATTTGCACTTTTGGTTGTGCACTTATGCTAAATAACGCAAGTCTAATCAAGAATTCGCGGAACGAAAATTTGAATACCAGGACCGACAATACCGTATCGCCCAATGGTAACTTCTTCGTACAGCGATTCGGACGATGAACTAACAAGCTGGAGCCGAATGATGACGAAATGTAATAGTCTCGCTAGTCTAATTATCCTTGCCCCGTCGCTGATCTATCTCACTCACCATACCGATACGAAATGCCTACGAATTCTTGGGTTTTCTTGAAGTTGCCTATTTTTAAAGATAAATGAAGCATATCGTCTCAAACAAGTGACATTAGTGTTTGGCGTATCTATTACATCGTGAATCTCTGCATGTTACAAAATGAGCGTTCTTTTCATCATCTGCTTGTGTATCGTCAATTGTTCATGCGACGGTTTCTTTTCGTTCCCTCGTCTCCCTCCCGTCTCCTCTAAGCATCCTTCACTGCCGATTCCTCATCCTCGTCCTCTTCCGATTCGAAACCAGTCGCCGACGACAACCACACCTTAAAAATTCGGGAAATATCGAAATTATATTTGAATTTCCCGCCTAAGTAAATATATACCTTGTTCACTTTCAGCGGATGCGGCAGTAGTTTTAGATATTCAGACGTAGTCGTCTTGTCCTGAACGGAAAACTACAGTAAGCAGAGGGGTAAATACAGTAGGATAATGGAGTATTTAGTGTAGTGGTTGGTGGTTTGATTTGCCGCTTTGTGAATGAAGAAAAAATGCATAGAGAGAGCACTGAAGCAAGGTTCTAAACTATTACATAATGACAACTTCTTTAAGAGTACGCCATTATCGAACATCTACCACTAGTACTAAACACCTCCCAACGGGCGGAGGCTCCCCACAATCAGTGGAAACCCCTTTGGAGTAAGGTCTAAGAACTATCGGGCTACCACGTAAGCCTATTCTAAGTGAAAAATTCAAATCACATAAAGACGTGTTTTTCGTTTTTATTGATCAACTGAAGCATATGTTTCAGCCGCCCTATATAGCCTATTTCTTCGTGATGTTCATGATTCTCGCGCATTAAATTTTTGCGTTACCAACTGTGTACGATCATCCATTTAGCGTATACGTGTTATCGGGGGGCTTATTTATGGTAATTCCTGAAATCCGCCATTAGCCTCACGTCAATCCTCGGGACGTAGACGTAGTCGTTCTCCAGATGGCGCAGGTACTCCTTCATCTTCACCTTATCCTTCAGTACCTCGTCGATGTCCCCCATCATCTCGATCGTTGTCCCGGGGGGCGCACGGAGCGACGCCGGCAGGTCCTAAAATTCGATGAGAATTTGAATTTGCTTATTTATCGACCGACTTACCTCGCTGCTAATTATTGACAAAAAAGTACAAATCATTTTTACTTTGTCTGCACTCTCTTCATACCGCTTCGCTCTCAAGTAGGAATGAGACAACTGAGGGATAACATTTTCCTCACACATAATAAGCCTGTTAGAATTTCGAATTGTTCGAAACACGAGAGCCCAGCCTTTTTATTTACTTACTTCCGGTTCGATCACCGTGACTGTCTTCCTGACAGACTTTCTGACAGACTTTCTGACAGACTTTTGCTTCTTGGATGTCTTCGTGGCTGCAATTCATTTGGTTAGGACCAAAATACAAACTACAAAAGCCAAAATACAAACTACAAAAAAGTTCAAACTACAAACATTTGGCATTCCTGGTGGTCGTGATCACTGCTCCCGCTGCTGGAGTCTTCACCGGAGAGATCTTGGTTGCTCTCTGAAGTGCTAATGTTTCACTTTTAATAATCTTATTGTTAGAGTTCATCAAGCTTGTTATACTGCATAAACGTTGTGAACTGCACAACTATCTATCGATCAAACTGATGAACTAGAATTCCGGTATTATTGACGAAAACGTTCCATCGGTAAACTCATTCCTACTTTGTCTGCACTCTCTTCATACTGCTCCGCTCTCTCGTCGGAAGTAGGAATGAGACGACTGACGGAACATTTTCCTCAACCATAACACAGTGAGGAATGAAACCGGTGAAGAATGTGTCTAATAGCGAATTGACCACTATTTTTGAATTTTCTCAGGAGTGAATTAACCAACGTACACCAAATTTTCGGAGCATGTTGAGCTCATATATGTGAACTTAAGTTTTTAAGTTCATAGATATTCGATTACTGGTTCGCCTACAGGATCGGATCCTATGCGCGAAAAAAGCCATTCGCTATTATGACGCTTGGAATGCTGTGTTCTCCTCCCTCTTCTAACCCATTATTAGATACGGCTTAGAAATACAATCGCATGTTGTTTACATACCCATATCTCAAAACACCGTCTATCGCCTACTTTTTCTTTTCCACCGGATGAGTTTGGTGGTCGGAAATGAGAGGAAAAGGGAAACTAATCGACTCTCTACAAACTTCTAACCTCATTATCCAACAATAAAATACGGGTTAGAAAGGACGGCCCCCCCAAACACTATGCGATTGAGACGAATGAAACGAGTCACTCTCTATGGATGCTATTGATCCTCACCGCATTGGGGGTCTGCGTCGCTTGCACCATCGCTGCTTCTTTTTGGGGTGTCCGTGCCTTTTTCTTAACCACCCCTAGTCTCCCTCCCCCTCCCCCTCCCACTCCCCCTCCCTCCTCTCCCTTCTTCCGCCCTTCGGCAACACCGGTCGCGAGAACCGCGCGATTGGCATCGGACGAGACCGAGGCCGCCTGAGGGCGTATTTGTTATTATCATTATTATTATTATTATTATTATTATTATTATTATTATTATTATTATCATTATTATCATTACTATTATTATTATTATTATTATTATTATTATTATTATTATTATTATTATTATTATTATTGTTATTATTATTATTATTATTATCATTATTATTATTATTATTATTATTATTATTATTATTATTATTATTATTATTATTATTATTAATTATGCGAACGTGTAGCCAAAACATTTCCTGTATGCTTTTTGAGCCTATCACGAGGATATCCGTAAAATACGTTTGGCAAAGATTACCGTAGGCGAGCGTCCCTCTGCCCGTCCCCTCTTCGCACTTCCCTCCTTCTCTTGCGGTGGCGTCTTGTCCGTCTGCGACGTGGCCGAACACTGCAAGTCATCTTTGATCTTTCTGCTCCGATAGTTGATCTTTGATCCTTATGGTCCAGTAGCCGATCTTTGCTCTTTCTGCTGCAATACGTGATCTTTGACCGCTGAACCCGCCTTTTTCCGGAAGCACATTTGAAGCTTCTGTAGGAGTAGAGCGCAGCGGCTGCGTTACACTGAAATTTGAAAGGTTTGATTGCGAAAGATCAAAGGTCAATCGAAAAGAACGAACCTTCGGCTTAGATCGCTCTGAGGGAGAAAAGGAGCGACGCGACCGTCTGGGAACCCGGAATAGTGTAGAAATGAGGGACGAATTAAGCTGGTCGACATAGGGGTCAAGCGAGGGGGGAGGAGGGAGGAGAAGAACGAATAGAAAATGAGGCACTTTTGGCCGTTTTCGGAGGTTTTTCTTTTATTGAAAGAATTTGAAAAGTGATATCGAAAAGACTCACCGCTATCTTGTAGAGAAATCCTCTTTCAAATGTATATTCTCACTTGACATATATATTATACGGCCGATCCTTTAGGCTTTGAAGTTTGAGAGGTAGCGCAATTTCAAGCAAAACTTATATATTTTTCTTAGTTTTGATTCTCGGTGTTTACCTTATCTTTTCTAGAGCGGCTGAATGTATTTCGATGTCAAAAATATGAAGTAGAAAACATAAAATACAGTTTTGCTGGACACAATTACGACAAATAGTCTTTTGGCCATAATTAGCTTCAAAATTGTCGTGCAGTATTGAAATTTAAACGCAAGCTTGTAGACAGCGTTGACAATAGGATTCTCGATTGTTGAGGGTATAGGTGTACTTGCTGAAAAGCTGCAGCTCGGACAGCAAGGGAGAAGACTTGGGTTATGGGGGATGTTTCAAATGAGAACCGTCGCTTGATAACCATTCGCTTGAGAACTAATTGCCTGAGAACCGGCGGATGAGAACCGGAAGTTTGAGAACCAGAGCTGATTTACGTATTTCTGGCTACATAAATGATACAAATTCTACATATTTGTGATCCCCGTGACAAATAAAGTAAGATCCAACGCTTGGATTTTGAAAATTCTAAACTTGACGCTCTCTATGATGTCATTTCTGACTCGGTTCTCAAGCATTCGGTTCTCATGCGTCCGGTTCTCAAACGACCCATTCGTCATTCTTTTTTCTCAAACGACCGGTTATCAAACGACAGTTCTCAAGCAACACATCCCCCGGGTTATGAAAGCAATGAAAGCAAAAACCACTCATTGCAATTCTCAAGAAAGTAAAATCATAATATCTTCTGGGCAAGCATTGAGAGGAATCGCCGCCGTTTAGCTCGTTGTCAGCACTGAGAAGCAAGTCAATAAATTGCATAAAATGATAGTCAACAAATCGGAGAAGCCCTAGATAAATAATCACAAAGTACTATTCGTTATCAGCGAGGTAGAGCTATCTTTCTGTGCTGGTCACAATGTTCTAAATGTTAAGCGAACGAGTCAAAATGTTGAGGATACGGTATTTTCCGTGCGAGAGTTCCTACCGAAATCAGGTGCATTTTTCGGCATCGCGTTCGCTTAACATTTGCACTGTTGTCAGAACATTGTGTGGGGTGAAGCATAGCCAAGTAAAGGCACGAATGGTGTTCTATAGTGGAATAAAAAGATACGTCAGTAAATCATTCCGAATGTAAGGTGAGAGAGAGAGAGAGTGCAAAAGTGAGAGAGTTAGACTCATTTTGGAACGGAAGAAACTGACGGATCGGTGTATTCTTCTATATATTGCATACGGCTCATTTTTTGGCACTTTATAGCAGCTATGCTTCATATTCTATAAATACGAAGAAATCTATGACCACAGGGTATGGAAACTTAAAGATAGCGTCAAAAAGAGAGGCCTACTCGTCAAAAAGAGTGCACTATAATCTCTCAGAAGCCCGTGCCCCTCGATCCCCCCGTGTTGTACGTAGTGGTCGACCCGGCCTTCATCCCATTCACGGCACTCGAGGCAGTCCTCGACAGGCGCTTCCTGCCTTCTCCCAAACGACCGAACGATAGAATACGCAGGAGAGCCCGTCTGTAGAGGAGAGCAGTCAAGCAATTAATTAATTAATATTATTAATGCATATTTTTGCTTCCTTTCATATCATTATGGAGAAGTATGAGAGAAAAGCGAAAATAATAAAGAAAAGTTAAAGGAGCCGGACCACGAGTTTCTGACCATATTGGCTCTTTACGTCATTCAGTAGATCTAATCATCCTGATCGGGTATTCCGAGTTTTATGCGATATCATTCACTCTCTTCGGTGTAGTAAAGGTGCAAAGAGCAACGCGCTTTTCACAAAATCGGATATATTAGCCGACTGAGATAATATATCCGATTTTGCGAAAGATACAGCTCTGATTTATTGACAAAATGATTGTTTACATTGTTCTGATCATTTTAGTAAAAAGAACGATCGGAAAAGATGGGCGGAAAGGCCTAAATTGATATGTCAGGGTAGCGTAGGAATTCAAATCCTACCGTACTCGTGGGCCGGCTTCTTTACGGAGAATATTGGTACCTGTACTCCCTCACGCCCACGAACATCGCTATCGCGTCCAGCGAGGGAAAGGCGAGGAAGAGGAGCACGACCGGGTTGCGGATGGGATACGGTAGGTCGAGGAAGAGAAGGGCGGGAATGAGCGAGGCTACGGTAGGGAAGTACATGAACACGAAGGGAATCGTGAACTGAAAGCGGGCAGGAGAAGCTAAGCTACGGTGGGGGGGGGGGGGCTGGGAGCGTGTGATTGCAGCGCAGTCTCACAATATTCTAGGTGTTAAGCCAAAGTTTTTTTTGGAATTAACTGTTTTCCGTGCAAGAGTTCCTACCGAAATCATGGTTGTCTTTTGGCCTCTTGCTTACTTAACATTTGCGCTGCTGTCAGAACATTGTTGGGTCTGAGGACGAACCCGTACCTCCAATGACCCAAGACCAAATCAAGGCCAGACCCAAGACCAAATTTCTTAAAGGGACATGGAAGCGAGAAATTTTTTGAAACCGAAAATGGTTATACTTGTAAAATATGTTTCTTAGACGATAATAAACATAATAGCCTTTGAAAAATATTTTTAAAAAATTTCTGGTGCGAGAAATATTTATTTGTTCCGGGAATAGCTCGATGCCATTTGCCTCGTTACTATGCGCTAAACGCAGTAAGACTGCGCCTTGGCTGGGAAACGATTTTTAGGATATCTCGCGAAGTAGACATTTTTGTGCGCTCTGATTTTGGTTTTTATATTATTTAGGCGATAAACTTTCATATGAAAGCCAATCTTTTTTGGCTTCCATGTCCCTTTAAACATAGGTACTCAGATTCCTATTCAGCAATGTATACCTGTGCCACGAGGGTCTGGAAGAGACGGCGTTGCATAGTCAGTGCACGGGCACTCATCACACCCAATCGTAGCCCCGCCATGATACGGTAGATGCTCAGGAAGACGATCGACAGGGCTGCAACGGGGCCACCGTTAATTGTGTTCCCCCTTCTGAGTCTCTTTCTCGGTCATATTTCGAAATACCGGCCATAAATACCGGAACACATTTCCAGAGCATAAGCACAGAGAAAAATTTGTGAAACTAGAAAAGAGAACACATGATGATGAGAACTTCAGCTTGAGTAAGGAGGAAATAATGCCGACGAAATTATTCCATCAGTCTTCACATTCCTATTTCCGACGAGAGGGTGAAGCGGTATGAGGATCGTTCAGACAAAGTAGGAATGAGGGTTCAGTGACGGAACTTCTTCGTCAATGATATAGTGACAACAATCAGCAGTACTTCGATTCGTCAATGTCCTGGCAAATTGTTTTTAAACATACTGAGTCCCATGAAGCTCGAAATGATGGCAGTGCCGATGACAGGAAGCGGGCGCAGCTTGCGGGCGGGCGTCTATAATGGAGGCAAGAGAATAACCTAGAACCCTCTGCTCTCCGAAATAAAAAAATCGGAAACTTTCTGGAGCATCTTTATTCACTCCCTTTTGCTCGGTTTACTCCCAAACGTGTGAACTTCCAGGACTAAGGAACGACTAAATACTAGAGGTCTGCAATCGAGTCCTTTAGATGATCATGTTTCATACACCATTCATAACCGCGACACGCCTCGTCACCGAAAGAAATGAAACGTATTAATCTAAAGGACTCGATTGCAGATCTCTACTAAATACCAGAGTTGTGGAGTTCATATCACACACATCAGTTACTGTCCCTGCGCGTTACGTCATCCAAAGCAGCGAAAGATATTGGCCCGAAAGATATGGTGTACAATTCACCAGCGGGCTGGTGAAACTTGTGTCGCGAATGATTCACTATGCGCGGTATGGTGGTGAAATTTCGCTCAGTGCATAATAAATGCATCCTCAAAGCGTACCCAGTAATCGCAGGAGACGAAGCTGTCGACTGTCGGGTGCGCGTAGTACTGGGTTATCTCGGGCGTCAGGGCGGCGAGTGTGTCCCCGTCCGGAACCCACGTGAAGTACAGCACGCAGAACCTTCAAAACAACTTGTACCTACATAGATATACCTACAATACCTACATATCAATACTATTATATAATTCGCTAAACGTCCGTGTGTGCACAAAGTACACTCAAATAGACGTTTTCCAAATCTGCAAAAGCTCCCGCACCTAGCGGGGGTTTTAACTCGCAACCTCCCGACCCACAGCCTGTCGACTTAGCAACCGAGCGACACTATACCTACGCTTGCGGGGTTGGTACATAAAGGAAGCTGACGCTGCGCGACCTAATTGCGCCTGCTTTTTTGGCGTATTTCAAGCGTTATTTAAATTGATAAAAGTAGGACAAATGTATTAAATATCGTTCAGAGAGTTGTATGGTCTTCTAGAGGGGGTCTAGAATTATTAAGCTGAAAGTTTAGATTTTGACAAAATGTTGAGTATAGTTTCTAACTGAACACTGTGGAGGTCAACTATGTAATTCATATTAGGAGGGAGATACCAAAATGCGGTGTAGATGAAAATTTGGATAGAACAAATGGCTCTTTCTCTATGTAAAGAGTTTGGTCCGCTAACAATAAGTGAAAATTCTAGGGAATATTCCCCTACAATTTGCACCTAGGTAAAGTATTCGAAAAGACGCTATCCCGCTAGGGAATACTTCCACCACCAGTTTCCAGTTTTCCAGTTTTACACCTTTATCTGGACTATCGGTGGATTTGGGTACAAAGGAGGGGCTTTGATATAGATAGGAGGGGTCAGAGACTTAAAATCTTCTTCAAAAACCCACTCAGTCCGAGTTGACGATGAATCGTGAGTTGCCTCTTGATCCTCGAATCCTAGGGAAGTCCTTGATCCTAGGGATTCTTCCCCCCTACCATACGGTACAAACATGAAAATTCCATCCGCCTTTGTCTACTGTTTTTGGGAATGCCTAGCCCGCTAGGGTAAATTCACAGTGGCGCCGTATGCTAGGGCATGTTCTCCCACAATCAGCTAAAGTGGAACAAAACTTTTCATCTAGGCATAATTACCCCAGCTTACGCACTATGAGGTAAAATTTACATTGACTGGCTGCGGCAAATTTAGAGTTCGACCAGCTATGCTGCATACGCTGTAATTTCGCACAGTGTATAGTCTAGAAAATCGGAACGTATAATTCGTGATTCCGCCGCTACGGTGTTTAGCGATTTTTTCACGCTTTGCAACGATACTATTCCTATCCAAGACAAGATATCAGGAACATGGATAACAATTTGAGATCAGTAAATCCTAGGGCTTCGCATAGTGCATATTTGAATTTGGTAAGATCAGTTTGAAAGGTACCGGAATCGGCGCTACGACCGGAATGATTATAGCTTCCATTTTTCTCTACTATAGATGCTCATCTTTTGGCTGTAAACTAAATGAGGGAAACAGAAACTAAATGTTCGATAATGATAAAGAGTAACGTAAGTAAGGAAGTTTGATATCGAATTTGTGGTGAACAATGTGGGGAAAGGAAGCTTCTAATTCAGGAATGGATTTTAAATAGAACGTTGCAAATTGTATTTTCGAGGCATTGCTATGTAACGGCTATGAGTGAGGAAGAGAGCCTTCTAGAAAGTTCCATGGTGTGGTGGAATAAATAGAAAACTTTCGAAAATTCCAGCGTAGGAAAGTACATCTAGAACCTACATGTTAAATGTGAAGGATATCCACCTGTAGGCTGATACTAAGCTAAAGATATGGACGTTATTTGAAGCTGTTCACTCTAGAAGATAGAGCAAGAAGATGCGCTTAGGACACGCCAGTCGGGCGAAGCGCCGCGAAGCCACAGCATTCCCACCGAAAGGGGAAGTGTCTAATAGCGAATTGGCAACTAATTTTGAATTTACTCCACAACGGCTGGATGAATCTTCACCAAATTTTGGCAGCTCTTTAGACTGATGAGGAGAAGCTAACTCGATTAGAAATGGTCGTAGAAAGTTCTGGTTGGAATTTTTGGAATCCTTAGGCTACGATTGAGCAACTTCTAACGCCTGAAAACAGCTCATTTGCCTTGCAGTCCAAATAGACCCCTACCCAATGCGATTTTTATGTTTTTCGTCATAACTATTTTCTGCGTGGACCAATTGAGCTCAAACTTAGTACACAGGTAGTACCATATCCCCGTACAAGTGGTCATGTACAGTCCGAGGGTGGTGAGCATGCGGGCTGGCTTGAGCAGCTCCGAGTAGCGCGTCCTGGAAAGCACAGCGAGGGTCCGCGAGCTGACACATAGAATATACATGTTTATAATCATGCAGAGCATGGAACGACAGTCAATTATTGTCGATCCTCGCATGGTAACGACGGTAACGATTCCGTCCTCCGTTGGTTATTTGCCCATTTGGTCGTGCACTTATGCTAAGTTATGCAAGTCCAGTCAGGAATGCGCGGAACGAAAATTTGAATACGAGGATCGACAATATAGGGTATTTGAACAATATGGAAACTCTCCGGGGGCTCGAGAAGTGTAAATAGATAAGACAGGAATTTCCGTATATCGGTACGGTGGCAAATTTACTCCCTAATAATTTGGAATAAACGACGATCCGTCAGTTTCTTCCTTTCCAAAATGAGTCTAAATCTCTCACTTTTGCACACTCTCGCCTAATGTTCGGAATGATTTTCCGACGGACCTATTCAATCTACTATGTGCATGGTCACCTGTGCAGGGCCAGATAGCGGTAGACAAAGTGTGTACTGAGCAAGAAGAAACTCGCACTGTGACTCGTGCCAAATATCGCGCTGACCAGTCTGGAAATTATTATTTTATTTTATTTTTTTTTAGGTTTTATATTTATCTATATTTAGGCAAAACAAGCTATTTTTGGCCTCGATGGTCACCTCGTTTGAAAGTGAAGAGTCCCGATAACGGCGATCTTGTGGTTAACTGCGGTGTACTGAACGCGGTTTTTTTGAATAACAATAAAGTTTTATATTTTTCACAAACTGAGAGGAAAGAATGATTGGAGAACAGTAAAGGGATTTATGCTAATGATGTTCGAACATTCTCTTGAACCCTTGAGTCTTGATGCTTCCAAAAATCATTCGGAACATCGGGAATGGGCGAGTCGGTGTTCGAACATTTGTTCAAAGCTCAACCTCTCTAGTACGGCATATTATTAGCTCACTGACAGCATCGGTGACCACGTGAACGTTGACGTAGACCAGGGAGTTGAGCAGGAAGGCCGTCAGCAAGTATTTGTAGCTGCCGAACTCTTTGGGACTGTTCCGGATGACGATGGTTATAAGCAGAAGGTTGAGCACCATCGAGCAGCCTGTACATAGGAAAACTCATTATTTAGATTTACTACACAGCATTTCGCCAGGTGAAGAAAGTGTCTAATAGCGAAATGACCACTATTTTTGAACTTTCTCAAGAATATCTAAACCCATCAATACCAAATCTTCAGAACTTGTTGAATTCATAGCGGCGAGATTAAATTTTTAAGTTTATAATTTTTCGTTCACTGGTTCGCCTACAGGATCGGATGCTATGTGCGAAAACCGCAATTCGCTATTATGACGCTTGGAATGCTGTGATTAGTGAAGCATCCTTTTCATTTTTTTGTTATATAATATCTCACGATGGTGTAATAATTATGTCATTCATATATACGTTGTGAGATGTATGCCATGAAATGCATTCAGTTTCCAGCTATGCTTAAACTTTTGACTCTCTTAGTTTGAGCAATTCATTCGCTTCAAAAGATTAGTATCACAATTACTTCATGCTATTGCGAGAGTGGAGCGGAACGATAAGCTATTTTCACGAATTGCCTGGGAACCTAATCAAGATGTTACCACGTAAGCTTCATAGATCGCGGATGGAGAAGAACTATGCATAATTACTATATGTTGTGCTTCCAAACGAATAACTGTGATAAGGAAAAATAGATGTGCAAGTGAATCCCTTTTCTAATTATGTTTAACTTTTAGTGGGGTTCGATTGCACATTTCTAGTAAAGAGAAGAGCTATGTTTTTGGATCCATACATAAAACAAGTTTATTGCCACTTACAATAAAATATGATATGCAGTGTTCCGTAGATTCGCTCAAAGTCGATCATCGAACAGACTTGTTGAGATGGAAGCCTCGCTCTTTCTGGCTGAAATAGGCAAATACGAAATCTGAAGATGTCAGAGATTAGTGGGCCAGAGTACATACACTACATCATCATTCTTTACAACAATTAGTGGAATTCGAAGCGAGGTCCAAAACTTGAGAATAAAGGTGAGATTCTCAAAATGCAGCGAATTGAATGGTTTTACCTTATCGTTTCAGTATGAGCTCCAGAACTTAATGGTCTCAAAAGTGAAACTATGAACTTGTTCCCACGATATTACATTGTACGAAGCGGGGAGAATTCACGAGCGCATTATACGAATAGTAAGGATATAATCACATAAGTAGATGCATTTAGAAAAAAATTCAATTTCGGGAGATTACTGTGAGAACAAACGGAAATACCGTATCGTAAATATCTTGATTATCATAAAAATACCAAACATTTTTTTCGCCATCTATAGGACATCTTTCTGCCTAATAAGAAAAAAGGCGCACGTGATTTTCGCTTAGATACTAGGCAAATTAAACGACATTTACCATCGCAGTCTTTTAACGGTCCAGGTGAAATAACGGCTATATTCTACAGCTGTTAGGAGAGCTATTCTACACGATATGTGGTTTATTCGTTGAATTAGTCTGGTTAGTCGTTAGCGCTCGCGGCTAAATAGCATTACGGGCGGCGAACCCTGAGTGCAAAAAATGGGAGATTTATATATTTATTTATTCAAATACACCGTGAGGTGTGCGGCAGGGAGGGGAAGATGGCAAGAAAGCTTGTGGAAGGAATACGGGGGAATCTTCACTTGAAAAGTCTTCTATGGGGACTGGGGCAATGCTTGACTTACATGATGTTGAATGACGAATGAAATATCTACACACGTTGAGGGGGCGTGAATTCAAATAAACGAAGATTCTCGTGTGGTCGAAGACAAGGCGAAATCTTTTGTGCGTATTCTAAAACGTAGTTTATTGCGCCCTTTTTGGATATCAGATGTTCTCTTCTTTAGACAAGAGCATTATCTATTGTTTCTATTCTACATTGAACAAATCTCCAAATACGGATGTAGCAAACAGTAAACATTGCTCATCACGGATACATTCATATTATTGGAGGAAAATGAACGTTGAGAAATCTTTGCAGCGCTCTCCGCTAAATACAGTGAAACTCTCTTGGCAAAATGCCAGCTTAGGCTAAAAGCCGGCTCCGGCTGAAGTTTTACGGTGGTTAGCGGAAAGAAATGTGCAGCTCTCTCAACGTTCGTTTTCCTCCAATAATATCTCTACGTGTACTGTTGAACTTCTAGCACTAAAGTAGTCAACAAGCTGCACATTGGTAATCGAATACTGAACTTTCTCCTGTTAACTGCAAGCAGTGAAATGTATGCTAATAGAAAGGCAGCCAATTTTGGACTGCATTCTGAGAATGAACGAGAAACGCATTCATGCGCGTAATCGGTGTTGGCCTACGCAGATCAAAGCATGCATTACGTTATGATTTTAACAGATACGCCTTGACTTTCAGAAACACGAAGTGCTACCAATATACGTCTTATCTATAATAAAGGGGAAAAATATCATTCGAGAAAAATAAACTGATAAGCAAATCGGCTTCCGCATCGCTAGATATTTACACAGCATTGCTTTTCTCATAATGTTTTCTTTCACTGACTAACTTCAGGTTCTTTATGCTATGTGTATACGCTACTTTACCGGAAGCTTGAATACCGCAATAGGTGATACTGTCGTACTGCAATCAAGAGTCCCGGAAAGTCAAATGCCAAAAGCATTCATACAAGATATGTTCAATTAATTTGCTTGCCAAAAGCGGACATTCCATCAAAAATCGTAAAATAACGAGAATTTTTGTCTCGGATAATACTCAAAGCTCTTTAATCGTTACGCTCTTCTGTATAAATTGGTTTTCAGCGTAAAGCCAGTTTAGATTGATATCCAGCTGGCAAACTGATATATGCCATTTTCCAAGATTAATGAATTATATCAATTTTTTTGTTCGTTGCTACGCATTGACCTGAAATCACTGATTAATCAATTTCTTTAAGTGGTGTGTGTTATAAGTGTGTATAATGTTTCCAGGTTTTCTTCATTTCTTTGTCATCTCTTCATTTCGTTGCTTATCGCAAACTCCCAATACGAAACAAACACTACATGTTATAAGCCTGGTAGCAGGCAAAACAAGGCATGAGGAATATTCAATTATGACAAAGATTATTGATCTCGTGAAGTAAATATTATACTAGTTTACGTTGTTATTCGCGTTTCCTTGAAACTGAGATAAAATTATCTATCTATCTAGTTGAGTGTAATAGGAGCCACATCACAAACCCCATGTCTGGAAACCGCCAGCAGGCCAATTTGGCGTGAGAGAAGAAGAGACACCAAGATGGTTGAACAGTGAGATAATGAACTACCCTCACATAGAGGATGGTAGCTTAGTGCGATAGATAGCATAACATTGTTGCAGACCCCAGGTCTATAATAGAAACTCATAAACGAGGGGCTCGCCAAATCCGCCAGCAGGCCAATTTGGCGTGAGAGAAGAAGAGACCCCAAGATTGTTGAACAATGAGATAATGAACTACCCTCGCATAGAGGATGGTAGTTTAGTGCGATAGATAGCATTGCTATGCAATGTTACAGACAACAAGTCTAGAAACTCATAAACGAGGGGGCGCCAAATCCGCCAACAGACCAATTTGGCGAGAGAGAAAAAGAGACCACAGGATGGTTGAACAGTGAGATAATCAACTACTCTCACTTAGAGGATGGTAGTTTAGTGCGATAGATAGCATAACATTGTTACAGACCCCAGGTCTATAATACAAAACTCATAAACGAGGGACGCGCCAAATCCGCCAACAGGCCGATTTGGCGTGAGAGGAAAAGAGACCACAGGATGGTTGAACAGTGAGATAATGAACTACCCTCACATAGAGGATGGTAGTTTAGTGCGATAGATAGCATTGCTATGCAATGTTACAGACCCCAGGTCTAGAAACTCATAAACGAGGGGCGTGCCAAATCCGCCAACAGGCCAATTTGGCGTGAGAGTAGAAGAGACCCCAGGATGGTTGAACAGCGAAATAATGAACTACTCTAACTCAGAAGTTGATATTTCAGTGCTGTAATTAATCAGTAGCATTGCTAAGTATGGTTGACGAAAATGTTCCGTCCGTCGCCTCATTCCTACTTCCGACGAGAGAGCGAAGCGGTTTGAAGAGAGTGCAGACAAAGTAGGAATGAGCCGACTGATGGAACTTTTTCGTCAATAATATCAGATTTCTCTCATATATCGGTAAAGATACACAGCAATGCTTCCGATACGAGATCCCAAAGAAATAGAAAGGGGGTCTGCCACCAGCCTATTGCGGAGGATGATCACAATAGACTGGCTAGAGGTTGATTATATCCATTGAGCTACCGCCGCTTGAGAGAACAGAAATAGGGTAAGAAAAGATCAAGCGTTGCTAAAATCTTGCCTAAGATCATACAGAACTTCGAAAGAAGTAATCTCAACGTTAACTATTCATCTCGTTCTACATGTGCTAGTAGGATTATTACCTATTGGAATCATTTATCCCAAGATATTAGGTTGGTGCATAAGTCTTGCAATACTTTTTGAAAGGTGATTATCTCAATTCCTTCCGTTCAAAACTAAAACTTATCTATACCAACCGCACAACAAATGTTCCTAGTATGCAGAACATATATAGGATTGCATGCTTTCTGCTTACTAGAAATTTACTGAGCTTTTCGATTCAAGCCCGGTTATAGGGTACATGA
>LS920092.1:1193-19168 GCA_900490955.1 Micoletzkya japonica | reverse complement strand
CTCGCCATTAATTCGGAGCTCGCCATTTTTGGCGAGAGAGCACGCGTTTTTGAGAGAGCAAAACTGAGCAGTAGATCTGTGCTCTCTTTTGCTCTCTTCATTTTGCATACTCTCTCGTCGCTCTCTAGCTCCCAATTAATCTCGAGATAATGGCGAGACTCACTCTCCACTGATCTACCGGTCGACCGCAAAAGGGAGGGCGGGGTAAATTAGAATAAGTTTCGCGGGCCCGCTCATTGGAGCGGATGGGGTGATGGGTAGGGAAGGCGCAAGGTGAGCAGTTGCCTCGATAGTATAGAGGTAAGGGAGATGACTGGTGTTCGGCAGCCGCGGGTTCTAATCCCCATGGCTGCAAAAAGTTTGCTGGTGGCGATACCCAAAAACAGGTCTAGATTATTTGCAGCTTATCTCATCACATAATGGCGAGCTCCATTTCAAAATGAGCAGATAATCTCGAGATAATTTCCCACATTAAACGTGCGGCTGGGGTTTGTCAAGTGGCTCCTATTACACTCAACTAGATAGATAGATAATTTTATTGCAGTTTCAAGGAAACGCGAATAATAACGTAAACTAGTATAATATTTACTTCATTAGATCAATAATCTGTCATAATTGAATATTCCTCATGCCTTGTTTTGCTCGCTACCAGGCTTATAACATGTAGTGTTTGTTTTCGCGGAACGTATTGGGAGTTTGCGATAAACAAAGAAAGAGATGACAAAGAAATGAGCAAAAACACTACACCACACACACATAAATAGATTTATTAATTAATGATTTCAGATGCTGCTGACGAGTAACCCAGATGGCAAAAAAATAATGAAACAAGCTGTACATTGATATATGGTTCCCTATGAATAAAGACTGTAAAGAAATACATTCGCCAAATCGGAGAATCTCAGTTATCATGAAAACTCTTATAACCAAATAGCGTACATTAAATACAGCCTATATAGAAAAGGCAGTTCTACAATATGCCAGATGCGCCATTCAGACTTTTCTATCTTTGATCTCCATTCGTGGCAGGTTAATTAATTGAACATATCTTATACAGTAATAAGTTTATCTATTCTAAGATACCGTTAGCATTCACTCTGAACAGGGGATAAGAGAAAAATCATTTCGATGCTATTTGCTGACGTGATTAGATATGTATGTACAAGCATATTTACAGAATGGGGTGTGGATGTTAGGAGTAGAGCATTCCATTCGGGTCTTTTTGATGTTTCATATGTACATAACACACATCATTCCACACGGCATAATAGCGAATATCCATTTTCGCGCGTAGGATCCGATCCTGTAGGCGAACCAGTGAACGAAAAATTATTAATTTAAAAACGTAAGCTCGCCACTATGAATTGAACAACATATTCTTGAAATTTGATGTTGATTGGCAAAGCTACTCTTGAGAAAATTCAAAAATAGCGGTCATTTCGCTATTAGACACATTCTTGACCGGGCGGAATGCTGTTAACAGCGTCGCGTTTCGTCACCAAAAGCAGCGAAACATATTGGTCAAAAGGACCCGAATGGAGTGCTCTAGTTTGGAGTTCATTGGGTTTCGGATTACGATGCTTCGCACTCCGTCGATTCCTCCTCATGCCGTCCTGCCATCTCCAGCTCGCCCAGATCGTAGTATGTAGGGCTTCAAGGGGTCCGATAAATAAACATATAAATATCTTTGAATAATCGTCAATAAAGAAAGCTCAGCCTAGCCAACGGATGTAGTTCAGCCGCTGCATCAGCTATGCCGCATGTAAAGCCGAACGCTTTCCTACGCGATAAATATGAAGAAATCAACTAGCAGTATTCCTGGCTATCCATTTCTCTCATTCTACACTCACAAGGAGAGGTTTTAACGTTGCGGAGAAATGTGAATATGAGAAATATTACATCTAGTGTAGTTTTCCATGCTGATTCCGAATTTGAAGTTTAAAATTTGCGGTCCACGAGTATATTTGAGATAATGGGAATCAAAGTGTGCAAGCCTCTAATGTCTTTTCTCTCAATGTTTTTTCACTTGTTGAAGCTGTTTGGAGGTTCTAAAAGCACAGAATGGGTCACAACTTCAAGGGAGAGATAATTTTAGATAGAAATTCTATTCACAACGCTGTCCGACGGTATCTTAAAGCTTTCAAGGGGTTAGTCAAGCATACCTATTTAGCTGTAAAATGCACATTAGCGAGTCACGGTGTAATTTCAATTATTTCGAAAATACTCTTGGACCGCAAATTTTAAACTTGATATTCGGAATCAGCACATAAAACTGCATCAGGAATGGTGTTTCTCATATCGAAATTTTTCCGCGTGGTTACAACCACTCCTTGTCAGCGAAATTTCACTAGCCCGTTAGGGAATAATTCCCTAGCACACGATACCACAGCGAAAATTCCTAAACATAACAACAAAAAGATGACCGACGCGATGCCCCGACTTCCATCGAAGACGTACTCTTGGGGAATGTGGTGCGTCACCTTCCGGATGCAGGCCTGCCCATTTCCACCTATGTTAATTATTTAATGACATAAAAATATTTTTAAAAAAAACTACGAAATGACTTATTCCTAATCTTTTAGATTGATAATTCCCCTCAAAATGCCTACATTCGGGTAGCCGAGGTGCCCGTGGTGCGGGCACTGGTGGTAGAATTTGATGGCGGGAGAGATGGCCGTCAGTTCGTCATCTGTGCCCTGCAGAAGGATTTACTCTAGCACTTATTACATTACGGTAGAACGCGAATAATTCCGTAGATATTCAGAACGTGAAGCACGACAGTGAGCAAAAGTGAGAGAATTGCAGCCTGACGGAGGAACTGGTCTAAGAGTTGTTCTGCTATATTTTCGCTTCTTCCCAAAGCCATCAATTCCTTGCGGGGCTACAGTAAGATTAGCGGGCGGATTCCGCTTGTATCGTTCTCGTAAAACGTACGTACATGGAGAACCGGCCATCCTCGTCGGTTCGCACAGTTGCCAGGAGGTCGTACGGCCCTGCAACCGGAATTTAGAATCTCCGAATGTCCGCATCCGGCCCTGAAACCCCCGAAATAGAATTGACTTTACAAATGATTTTGAATCGTTTGTAAAGTCGATTCTAGTAAAAGGTGCCACTGAACGAATGCGTGTTCCGTTTATCCTCGAGCTACTCGGTACTTCAAATGAGCCGATTTTAAAATGTATTGTGCAATAAAAAGATCCGCCGGAACAATCATTCCGAATATAAGGCGCGAGAGAGTGAGCGAAAATACGATAATTAGACTCATTTTGGAGCGGAGGAAGCTGGAACGGGTCGGTTTATTCCTTTATACCAGGCAACTCACACGTGTCCAGCTCCCTAATGGCGACCGACCGCTCGTACGCTGAAGAGGACGAAGAGCAGAAAAAGCGTGGAAACGGCGGGGGAACACATTTCCCAGCGGGAAACGCCGAAAAGCTCTGAAATGTCCATTTTGGAAATGTTGTCATGGACCGAAGGAAACACTCGATGAAGGTATATCCGCTCTAAACATTCATATGACTTGAAATTCTGCATTTTCGTTTTGAAGAAAAGGCATGACATCATCTTTCGAGGTGCGAATCATATCGCTGCCGATGGACTTGTGGACGCGAAATTTCCTCGATCTTGCAGCTCACCACCCCCACGCCCTTCTTCTTTTGTCTCGTTTTCTTTATGTTTAGATCACCCATTTTTCATGTCATTTGCTCACTGTATTTTGTCTCCCTTTGGAGGCTTGTTTGTTGTTTCAGGCAACCGATAAACTATTGTGTATACAACCGTTTTAAATGCATATGAAGCAATGATGGGTTGAATATAATGGGAAGCCACAATTCTAATATGGCTAAGGAAAAATGTTCCGTAAGTTGCGTCATTCCTATTTCCCTGCGGGAGAGCGAAGCGGTGTGAAGAGAGTCCAGATAGGAATGCGTTAACTGGCGGAATAGTATCTTCAAGAATAAATATTCTTTTTCGCGTGGCTCGCTAACTCACCTTTCTCAGCTAAATCACACACATTATCTTTGCTTCCTTTCTTATTCTCTCTTCGATCGTTTAACTTCCTGAATCTTTTTGAATCATGAAGCTGATCTTACTGTTCTTCCTATTCGCACTCATTCTAGCTCCCTCATGGGGCCCACAATATTCCAAATGTTAGGCGAACGAGTCAAAATGTTGAGGATACAATGTTTTCCGTGCGAGTGTCCCTACCGAAATCAGGCGTACTTTTCGGCATCTCGTTCGCTTAACATTTGCACTGTTGTCAGAACATTGTGGGCCAAAGCGTTACTCTCAGTGTGGGTAAGTTTCATATTTATTTTCAGCAGGGCAGGGACCAGGTGTTATAACAGTAGTAAGTTTCTCACCCACGTTCTATAGAACGTGGGTAAGAACCTTACTATCTTCCTCAGAAATATTAACCAGGAGTCTCGTGGTGAATTATGTGTTATATAACTTGTTCTACGTATGTATCATGGACCCACTAAAAAGGCTCATTTTTGTTCATGGTTTGGAGTAATCATCATTCGTCGCATTGTTCTTAAAAATGACCGTTTCTCCAATCCTATCATTCAGTTCTCGGAAGTCTTCCGCAACATGACCGGCGCCGCGTGTGCAATGGAATGTACTGCGTTCCGACCTCAGACTGCTAGGATGCCCATTGATTTAATTTAATTTAATTTATTTTTTGATTTAATTTAATTATATTTTTTAAATTTATCGACACATTTGCGTAATAGTTGAATCATCGGTTGAATCAGCATACTAAAACAACGAATTAACAAGTAACCCCTCAATAAACCCACTGTTGCTCGTTTTCCCCCGCGCATTTTCGACAGTTCGGTTTCGCTGCGGGCACGTTATCATTGATTCGACTGTCTACATTCCGCAGAAACCCGCAATTTTCCCAGCCAAGTCACTTCTTGCCTTTTTTCCTTTCCCTGTCATCCTTTTCCAAAAATTTTCTGCTATATAAGTAATTTTGGAAGAGGCTGTTATCGTTGAAATATGAAGCTTCTCTTTGCATTCTTCTTACTAGCCCTGATTGTGGTTCCCGCATGCCAAGGACAATATTATGCTCGCTCACACTCGGTAAGCTATAAACATAAATATCTAGCTTGCAAGATCGCACGTTTCAAAGAACAAGCAAAGGCAGAGTAGATTGAATTGCCAGGTTCGCGATTTACTTTTTTCTTGTTTACCAAAGTTGTACAAGCAAGAGAGATAGTTTGCAAGGTTTGTATACTTGGCGAAGACAATGCATTCGGTTATATAAAACTATCAGGAAGCGAAATACTGCTCAAAATGTACTTTTCTATAGTGGAATAAACCGACCCGTCAGTTTCTTTCGTTCCAAAATGAGTCTAATTCTCATATTTTCGCGCTCTCTCTCGCCTTATATTCGGAATGATTTCGCGACGGATCTTTTTAATCCACTATAAATGCACTTCTTTAACTGCTGTGTATATTCCAGCGCCGTCTCCAGGATGGCCCGTGTGACCAGGAAATCGCCGAGACCGACCCGTGTTGCGTCTGCGGAAAATCCTACTGTAAACGAGTCCGCCCGCCGCGATGCTAATGAAAAAAATGCATAAATGATAAAAATGATCCGCCAGTATTTACCGTTTTATAACATTGTCAGCATAGCATTTGTCGAATTATTAATTTATCAGAATGGCGAACAACGTTATTAGCACGGTGTATCTCATGAATATCATAGCATTAAGGTAGCAATACGCAGTGACTTAACCCGCATAGAAAGGGAAAGAAAACAAAATTTGAAAAGAAAAAGTTATGGATAATTCAAAAAACAAGTTGAGCACATGTGTAAGCTTCGTAAAATGTGTCCGATATGCGCAGAAGGGAAAGATAATAATTAGCTATCTTTGAATTTCAAATTTCCCGCCAATTTTAAAAGCGCGGGAAATTCAAATCTCAACTCCTCCTATTGATCCTCGACCAGTCGCTGCGTCTCGCACAGCTTCTTGTAGATGGCCGAGCTGCCAAGTAGCTGGCTGTGGGTTCCTGAATTGAAGTGTGAATGGCGGGAATACTTAAATTTAAAAAAAAAACAATTTTAAAAATTTGAATTTGAAAAAGCGAGGGAAACCTTGGTCGACGACGCGGCCATCGCTGACGACCGCAATGGAATCGGAGTTTTGGATGGTCGAGAGACGGTGGGCTATGACGATACACGTACGGCCCTCTTGCGCCTTCTCCAGAGCTTCTTGGACTACCTGCGAGATGATGTTTGATCTTTAAACTTGATCTTTGATCTTTGGTCTCTGATCTTTGATCTTTGAACTTTGGTCTCTGATCTTGGATCTCTCACCTGTTCGCTGGACGTGTCCAACGCTGAGGTGGCCTCGTCAAGTAGTAGAATGGCCGGCTTGCGTACGAGTGCCCTAGAGTGGAGTTTGCTCTTTATACTTTGTAGATTGATCTTTGATCTCGGAGGTTGATCTTTGATCTCTAGCTCACCTTGCGATGGCCACACGTTGCTTCTGCCCTCCCGACAGCTGCGTTCCCTTCTCGCCGACGCGCGTATCGTAGCCCTAGAGTGTAGTCTCTGCACAATGTTCTAAATGTTAAGCGAACGAGCCAAAATGCTTAGGATACGGTGTTTTCCGTGCGAGAGTTCCTACCGAAATCAGGCGCATTTTTCGGCATCTCGTTCGCTTAACATTTTCACTGTTGTCAGAACACTGTCTGATCTTTGACCTTTGATCTTTTATCTTTCAACTCGCACAAGTGCTAACCTGCGGCAGGCCGAGGATGAATTCGTGGATGTTGGCCATCTTTGCCGAGTCGACAATGTCCTGATTCGTTTTTTTTTACATTTTTTTAAAGATTTTAAAAAGAGTCGCAATAATCGTATGTGAAATGAAGTGAATAAATTAAAGATAGAATTTGGCCAAGAATCATACACATACCTGATATGGGACCGTGTGATCCAGTCCATAGGTGATATTCTCAGCTATCGTGCAGTCGAATAGGGTAGGTTCTTGCGACACAATGCACACCTGTACATTACGATTCTGTTTCTCTTTTTTATATATTTCATCGACATGCCTTTGTTCCGGTTATAATTCGGTGTTCAAGCTCTGTAGGAACGTCCTTATATCTATTTATGGGAGCATGAAATACATCTCAGAAAACGCGTCAAAATGAATGTCAAACGGTTCTGTACGCAAGAGTAACCTTTCTGGCTGCGTTGATGAAACGTTTTAGCACAATTTCTCTTTGTTACCCCACAGTGGCTATCTTTGTTTGTCTGTTTATATTTTCTCTTGCTGCGTACCTGTTCGCGAAGCGACTTGATGTTCAGATTTCGAATGTTTTCACCGTCGACCATCTGTAAAGAACATAATAATTTAAATAATTTTGAATTTCAAAAAGCGCGCGAAACGCTCACAATCATTCCGCGGTTCTGGTTGTAGAAGCGCTCCAGCAGGCCCATCACCGTACTCTTGCCGCAGCCCGAGTGCCCGACCAAGGCCAGGGTTTTGCCTGAATCAGGGGCGGTTGGCGGAAAAAAAATTTGAATTCGAATTTGCGCGGGAAACTCACCGGGCTTGACGTCGATGGAGAAGCCTCGGAGGATCTTGATATTGCGACGGGTTGGATAGGTGAAGTGGACGTTGCGCACGGACACTTCACCGTTCAGTTTCTGACACTTTCGCTTATATATGAAAAACGAAAACTGATTAAATGTTTTCCTCAACCATTTATGCACCGCAACATCTATGTTTCAGACGTCGTATAAGAGTAAAGCTTCTTAGACTAAGTGCTCCTGTTGACTTAGCAGATCACGACTCGTATATACTGATCAAGCAAAGAATTTACTATTTTTAATTTTAATAACTTTAAAAAGGAGGGCCATTTTGTTCTGTAGCCACGTTAGTAGATGATTTGCATCGCGAGTGTCACGAATTTGCATAGATACCGTTCCTAGTTGACCGCCTTCAATAAGACACAAACCTTGGTAATTCCATCCTCGGACAGGTTGTCAATCTCTGTCGGGTGGTCAATCAGGTAGAACAGGAGCGAGGCCGCGATCCGGGACTGCAGTTCGTTAAACATTATTTGAATAATTTATGCAAATTTCGACTAATTAGTGTAAATTAGCATATTCAAATTTCCACCTTGACGACGTCGGGAATGAACGATGAGACGTTGCCGACCATCTGGCCGCAGAAGGCTACGGCGAAGAAGACTCTGAAAATTTTTTTTTATTTTGCAGGTTTTTTTATTATTTCTAAATTATTATTATTATTACTCAGTATCACAAAAGTTTCAGCGAGGCTCTTTGCGCATCTTATACAGTTCAATAAACAGGTTGTTGCTTTGGTTCCAAAGGCGTCAAGCTTTTGCATGCTTTCTCGCCCGAGTTTTGGAATGATCTGGCAGAGCATCTTTTGGTTTCCTCCCTTTACTGCAGCAATTACTGTGGTTAGCGAGAAATTTGAAGGCATGTCGCTTCGAGACGCCTTTTCTTCCACTAATATTATACCTGAATACGTCGGTCGGCTGCATGCTTCCATTCTGCACGAAAGTGGAGCCGAGCCAGAAGGCGAGCGCGTACCTGACGGGGTACGGTTGGTCAACCGTGTCATAAAGTTAATCATTTAGGGAAACCATCACTATATCCTCGAATCGGCCGTTTCATCAACACTAATTGTATGCAGATCAAGGTTGATGAAACAACCGATTTGATGAAATGGTGATTTCCCTTCATTTACACCACAACGCACCCCGAGAGAGCGTCTAAGTAAAAAATATATGTGGAGAATTTTAGTATGTTTCAGGACACTCATAAAAGCGCCAGAAAGGATTCAAAGGGAAACTGAAGTTTTCCCTTTTTGAATCTCAATCTCGAACATATTACCTACAAGCAATGAAAACAAAGCAAATAAATAGAAAAAAACCGTGTGCAAGCACGTGAAAAATATAGAGAAAATATTAAAAAGAGAAAAAAATATATAAAAAAGAGATTACATGAAGAAGATGAGCGACTGCGAGAAGGCAAAAACTCCGCCATAGACGTGCGTCTGGCACAGGTTCTCCCTGGAATAAACAAAGATCGTCGCAGGGTCCCACACGGAATTACGGATTACGGTAGCTAAGATTGCTTCTTGATAACTATTCTGCCAAAAGATTACTTGTGCGGCTCGCGCAGATACTCGCAGTACATGAAGTGGAACTTCTCCTGACGATTCAGAGCCTGAACTTCAAAATTACATTTTCAATAATTTTTGTCTCCGCGGTCGCTTTTTACATTGCTTTCTATTGATGCCGCGAATCAAGAAGGCGGGAAATTCAAAATGCAAGCTTCGCACCTGTACGGTGCGGACGTGCTCCACGGCCTGCGAGGCCACCTTGCCCGCCTCCTCCAGCAGCTCCGTGTCGCGCATCTTCTTGCCGTACTGAAATGTGAATTTGGGAAAGCGCGCAAAATTTGAATTTGAAAATGGCGCGAAATGGTCAAGCTGACCTGCATCTTCATCTCGAAGTAGCCCGAAGCGATGATGAGTGGAATGAGGACGATGAGGATGCCTGGAATGCAACATGAAAGTTCATTGTCACGGGCGCTTAATCTGCCGACTTTTTCTGCCAATATTCCTATGTAGATCTCAGCACACCTAGATTATGAGATCCTAGGTAAGTGCGTATTCTTACACTTAGATAAGACGCAAAAGCTCACAAGCCAGTTGCCAGCCAAACACGAAGCCGACGACGATCGCGCCAACGATAGTGACAGCGGACGAAATGACCGCGGGAAGGCGCGTGAATACCTGAGGCCAATTTCATTTCGGCTCCATTACTTTCCGTCTTTTTTATGTAACCTGTGCGATTGCGGATTACAACTTCACAGGAGTTTTGAAATAGCATGCTATGCACGTACCTAGATTGGCAGCTTTTTGTGCAAATGTAAAAACTGATCATGCTGCGACTTTTCAACGAATTCTCGTCAGTAGAGTTCGGCAAATGGAATGCATTCCATAGAATGAGACCGGTGGACGTTCCATGGTGGAATGAGAATGAAATGACCTTTCGATGGAATGACCACCTTAACGTTCCATATGGAATGGAATGAAGATGGAGTGACAGTCCACGGAATTCCATTCCATATGGAATTCCATGGAATGGGAAGAAATTTCTTAGATTGGGTTAACAAACGTTTAATCGTGTTATATTTTTCACGATCAGCCAAGGTCTTTTTTCAATGTACGGTAAGCATAGATTGGGACACCCTTGAGTTTATGGATTGGGCAAAAGTAGATCTCAAATAGGTTACGGTAGGATTGGATTGGGTCAAAGTAGATCTCAAATGGGTTACGATAGGATTGGATTGGGCCAAAGTAGATCTCAAATGGGTTACGGTAGGATTGGATTGGGCATGGAATTCCATATGGAATGGAATTCCATGGACCGTCATTCCATCTTCATTCCATCCATGTGGACGGTCGGGTCCCCCATTCCACGGGGAATGATCATTCCATCCTCGAGGTGAGGGTCATTCCATTTCCATTCCATCGTCCATTTTCCGAACACTACTCGTCAGCGATACTATTTAAATCCCACTGTCATCCCTCAAGATAAAGGCGGCGTGAAGCGTATTTGGACACACGACTCCGTGTGCCCCTTTCGGTCTTGCTGATATTGTCCATCCTCGTATTCAACTTTCCGTTCCGCGCATGCTGGACAGGACTTGCGCTGTGTTAGCGTAAAGTGCACAGAAAAAAAAGGCAAGGCGAATATGCGCGCGGGTAAATAGCGAAAGTCGGACGTTCATCATCACAGGAACGGGAATGTGAATGCGAGGATAGACAGTAATTTGTACGTAATTAATTTGTAATTTAATTTGTTGTTTAATTTAATTACTAATAAGTAATTTGTACGACGGCAGGGAGGGAAAGCTCCTTACGTAGCGGACGTTCGGCGCGTCCGTTGCGAACCGCGTGCACAGTTTGCCCGTACCGTGACTGCAATCAGATCAGTTTATTAGACTTATTTTACGATTAGATTTATTTATTCATTTATTTGTTTCATCTACGCCGAAGCGTGCGGTCAAGCAATCATAGTTTGAGGCGTAGGTAGCTGCTAACCTCATTGTTAGCACAGGAAATGATGAATATTCCAGCTTTATGTTTACTCTCCTCAAACCGTTGGTCGTTGGCTTTCGTCTTTGGAAAGAGGAATGACGGTAGCCTATGGAACAGTTCCCTCAAACCGTACCGCAGGTCGTCGAAGAAGGCGACGTCCTGCCGCATGAGGTTTCGGAACGATTCGAGTCGCAGCTTCTTCGTCAGCGCCTCGCCGCACCGCCCGAGGCACTGCGCCTGAACGGGGGCGTCTCATCTTACACGAATAGAACACTGATAGAGGATATAGTGCAATAAACGGCGCTCCGTCAGTTTCCTCCGTTCCAAAATGAGTCCAATTCTTCTCTTACCTTCGCACATTCTCTCGCCTTATATTCGGAATGATCTTCCGACGGGCATCTTTTTTTAATCAACTATACTTCTGACGATATGAATTGAAACGATTTTGATGAGATGATTCGCTAAGTAAAGACAGCGCTGAAGACAGTGCTCTGAGCATGAAACGTAAATGAGAAGAAAAAAAGGAGAATTCGCCTGTGCGATTGTCGGAGATTTCTCCTGCTCACCGAAATGAAGAATCCTATGGCATTGACCAGGCCCAGGACAATGAACATAACCGACCAGAAGATAGCATTGTTCAGGATCTCGTCGGCCGGGAGCGAGAATACCTAGGTGATCACCGTGTAAATTCATTTGCTTTAGTGATTTAGTGTAGTGAAACTATAGGATTCATTTGTTTTGGTGATTTAGTGCAGTGAAACTATAGGATTCATTTGTTTTAGTGATTTAGTGTAGTGAAACTATAGGATCATTTCGCGTTTTCTTTCTTTCTTTCTTTCTTTATATTTTCATCACGCAGGGAAAATAAAATGGCATTAGGAAATAATGTGTAGATAAAATGTTCGTCGCGTTGCGAATCGGTTGCTTGGGCAGAGGGTCAAAGTCGGATAAGAGTAGGCTGGGAGAGAGTAAGACAGCTCTGGGATATAAGGAAATTTCTAAATGCGCGGGGAGGGAGAAGAAGAGCTTCAAGAGGGAGACTATTCCAATAGGTAAGACTCCTAGAAGCACATGAGGAATTGGCAAAACGGTATTACGTATCGCTTACTATGTGAATTACGAAGTCTACGAGAAAGAGCAGAAAGGGTGTACAAGGAGGACGTACTAAGAGAGTAATATTCGTAGATACAATTGTAAATAAACAGAATATCGCTAATCGATCTACGAACTTCAAGTCTCCAGAAACGAGGAAGGAAACGAAATATTCGGGCAGGCTTATTCAACTACGATATATTGACCACCTGCATACTTTTGTAAGCTCAAAAAGCTACACCCTTTCCCTCTACTGTGCAACCATGCTGAATAAAATGACGAACGTTGAAGATCTGTGCGTAGACCAATGCGAAGACGGGCGTGACCATACCAGCTACAATTGACCCGAACAGACCTGATATTTAGGAAATTATTTTACGCATTTTATTTTATGGACTTGTTTTATGGAGATATGGTAGCTACAAGCTGCATGCAGAAATGCAGTGCTCATTACTCACAGCATTCCGCCCGGTGAAGAATGTGTCTAATAGCGAATTGACCACCATTTTTTAATTTTCTCAAGAGTGGCTAAGCCAATGGACACCAAATGTTCAGAGAAAATAGAATTCATAGACGCGAACTTAAGTTTTTAAATTCATAATTTTTCATTCACTGATTCGCCTACAGGATCGAATCCTATAAGCGGAAACCGCTATTCGCTATTAGAACGCTCGGAATGCTGTGTACTGTACGAACTTCCACCAACCGAAGGCAAAGTTGCCCCAGTTTTCGCGATTGTAGTTGAAGATGCGGGAGATGGGCGTCGGCTTGATGTTCGACTCCTGATTATTCAAAATATATTTCCCGCCAAAAATGAATTCGAATTCTACCGTACCTCTGCCTCGAGTTCCATCGACCTGACGGATGAGACGAGCGAGATCATCGAGCCTTCGGCGTACGGTAGCCGTGCGGTACTTCTGGAAGCGGAAATTGGGAATTTGTTATTTGAGCGCTAACTAGCATTACCTAGATGTAATCTACGTCATTACATCGTCAATATCGCTGCTGTAAGCGAAACTCATCAATCGAAAAGATAAAAGCGAGCATACGAAGAGAGGCGGAAACTTATCGAATCAATAGATGCACGAACTACATAGAGCACCCCGTTCGGTAGGATTTGAAAACCAAGCACGATTTTCGCATTTGGGTCTGGTTTTCAAGCCGTTAAATTCGGCAACCCTACTGAAACCGAGCGCCGAATGAACATGTTCTCGAGTAGAGGATACGAATCGTGTACTTTTCGACGATATGTTTCGTTGTTTGTGGTGGCCAGAAGCATCGCGGCTATGAATGATGCGTGAAACATAAGCATCAACAGTACACGATTCGTATTCTCTATTCTCGAGCTTACCGCTTTCGCGACGACAGCGACAGCGTGTCGTCCTCCTCCGCTGCCTCCTCCTCGATTTCCACCATTTCTGCAACCACAGACGCTTTTTCAAGGGTTTGAAAACCAAGCAATATAATCACATTATCAGACCGAGAGAATGAGGTGTAGCATGAACGAATGAAGAGACGCAGACGATAAATAGGCAACTCGCACTTGGTTTTCAGCCCCTAGCTCTTTCGTCAGTAAACTATAGTGGAGTAAAAAGCTCCCCGTCGGAAAGTCATTTCGAATACAAGGCGAGAAAGCATGCAAAAGTGAGAGAATTAGACTCATTTGGGAACGGAAGAAACTGACGGATCGGTTAATTCCACCATATGCACAAACGGAGCTTCGATACACCGTGAGAAAAAGGGCATGAAAAGCTGAGAAACGCCAAGACAGTCGATATTGCCAAAATGCGTACTGTCGTGCATTATAATACTTTCTTTCTTTGGAAGAACAAGCAGACCTGTGGGTCTTTTGATGTATATGTTTCACGCATCATTCATAACCGCAACGCGACTAGTCCGTCACCAAAAGCAGCGAAACGTATTGGAAAAAAAGACCCGAACGGAATGCTTTATAATAATAATAATAATTTATTATTATTATAAAGCATAAAAGCGATAAAAGCTTTACAGCGTACCCTGTAAGGTTTCGCTTTCTGACACTTTTCCTCGGTTATGCTTCACGTTTCCATAAACGCCGGAGCGTACCTACAGGGATCGAAGAGTGAAACATAACCGAGAAAAAGGCGTCAGAAACAGAGCCCGCGAATTGATACCATTTAATCCAATTACGCTATTTTTCCGGGATTATGCTTCATACTATACGTATTAGGAGGAGAGATTCAGGCAATGCTGACAGCGAAACGTAACCGGTGGAAATCGGCTATCGGCATCGATTCGCGGGCTCTAGTCTGAAAGAGAACTGTACCCTGTACGGTCTTCTTCCGCTCGCTCTCCTTCTGCCTCAACTGCTGTGCGTGGACCATGCCCGTGAATATCCCATGCGCCTTCATCAGCTCCTCGTGCGTCCCGTTCTCGACGATGTGGCCCTCCTTAAGTGCAAATTCAAATTTCCCGCCATTCCGAGATTCAAATTTCCCGCCATTTTGCAAATTGTACACCTTGAACACGTAGATCTGGTCGGCGTTGCGGATAGTGGCCAGCCGGTGGGCGACCATGATCGTCGTGCGGCCCGCCATCGCCTGGAGTTTGATCTTTGTAGTCTGATCTTTGATCTTTGTAGTTTACTCGTTAATCTTTGTGTAGTTTGAGGTTTGATTTTGAGCTTACCTGTTCCAGGGCTTCCTGCACCACCGTCTCAGCCTCAGTATCGAGGGCGGAGGTGGCCTCGTCCAGTAACAGGATACGGGGATTGCGGACGAGTGCCCTGCAAGAGAGGTGATCTTTGATCTACAGATTTGGTCTTTGATCTACAGATTTGATCTTTGCTCTACAGAGTTGATCTTTGATCTAAAGATTTGATCTTTGATCTACAGATTTTATCTTTGACCTTTTCTTCTGATCATTGTCCTTTGATCGTTCAGCACAGATCTCTATCGCCCTGTGCTATCCTAGCAGAAATCGACAGCCTGCGGGCTAGACGTCAAAGATTTACTCCGGTAGATAATGAACCGGAGCATATGTGGCTCAGTCAGAAAAGATCAAAGATCAAATTATAGAGATCAAAGATCAAACTACACAGAAATCGAGGAACAGACCTCGCGATGGCGATGCGCTGCTTCTGGCCACCGGACAGCTGGATGCCCCTCTCTCCGACTCTCGTCCCGAGTCCATCCGGCAACCGCTTGATGAAGTCGGTAGCGTTGGCCTGTAAGCGTGCTTTTTTATTATTATCAACGTCAGAAATCTGATTCCTACTTCGTCGTATGTATCTCCATACCGCTTCGCTCTATCGTCGGAACTAGGAAATGAGCGGGTACAGTTTTTTTTCTCAACTATATAGTGGATTAAAAAGATCCGTCGGAAAATCATTCCGAATATAAGGTAAGAGAGTGGGCTAAAGCGAGAGAATTAGACTAGGGTTGATCAAATCAAATTATTTGTCGAGTCAAAGGTTTGACGGATTAGCGTGCCCATTCTCCGTCGAGTCTATCAATTGATATCAAACATTTGACCCCGAGCGGCGAAGGCCGAATGATTTGAGGAAATGTCAAACGTTTGACGGATTTGCATGGGAGAGGCGAAAAGGGGGAAGAAGAGAGGAAAAAGGACTGATAATGGATTTATCCGTTATGCTTATTAGCTATTTTCAACCGCGAAGAGCAAGAGACGAGGAAAGAATAAGTGCGGAATGCCTTCATTCCCCGTTCAAAACAGAGATATCTCGTCACATTCTAGGTAAAGAATGACTATTTGACGCTCTCTCCTCTCCCTTTCCCCGAGACTCACTATTTGATTTGACCAACTCTAAATTAGACTCATTTTGGAACGAAGGAAACTGACGGATCGGTTTATTCCACTATACCTGCTGACACGCGCGCATCACGCTCTCCGGCGTCGCCTCGTCGCTCCCCATCGCGATGTTCTCGTACAGCGTCCCGTCAAACAGGATCGGCTCCTAGAGCGTAGTTTGATCTTTGATCTTTGATCTTTGGTCTTTGATCTTTGATCTCACCTGCGACACGAGCCCGATCTGGTTGCGCAGGTGCTTCACGTTTAGCGACTTGACGTCCACTCCGTCGATCGTGATCTGTAGCATTTATTATGATCCGCGATTTGAGATCAAAGATCAAACCACAAACAGATTTCCTTCGATATCCTAGCGATACTCAGGTTAGAAGAAGCGGCTAAGCCGCTTATAAAAGATCAAAGATCAAACTACAAAGATCAAAGATCAAAGATTAAATGGGGGGACGAACCCGGCCCTCGAGCGGGTCGTAGAAGCGGAGCAGCATGTTGATGATTGTCGACTTGCCGCAGCCTGACGCGCCGACGAGAGCCACCTCAAGTTGTTTTCCAACTTTATTTTTATTTTTACTTATTCTTAAACCTTTCTTCTACATTTTTTACTTTCTTCCTTAAAGGAGCCGGCCCACGAGTACGGTAGGATTTGAATTCCCGCGCTACCCTGATATATCAATTTAGGCCTTTCCGCCCATCTTTTCCTATCTTTCCTTTTACTAAAATGATCAGAATAATGTAAAAAATCATTTCGTCAATAATTCAGAGCTGTATCTTTCACAAAATCGGATATATTATCTCAGTCGGCTAATATATCCGATTTTGTGAAAAGCGCGTTGCTCTTTGCACCTTCACTACTCCGCGGAGAGTGAATGAAATCGCATAAAACTTTTAATACCCGATCAGGATATAATAATAATAATATTTATGCGATTTCACAGAGAAATGCGAGAACAAAGAGAAAAGAGAATAAAAAGGAGCAGTGAAGGAAAGAAAGACTAGATGGAACAAACAATAAGCACGATAATTACGTAGTTGATATACGGTCAGCGTTAAAGGCTCTGGCTGAACGCATGAAAAAGCTGTTTGTTCTATAGTTCTGGCTCTTACATGAATATGCAAGCATCAAAGGATTATTAGATCTACTGAATGACATAAACAGCCAATATGGCTAGAAACTCGTGGTACAGCTCCTTTAAGTTTTCTGTTATTTCGTTCTTCACGGCATAACATTTTTAGCGATATAGGTAGATTGAGAAAATAAAAAGCGTACCTTCTGGCCCGGGGTGACCTCGAACGAGATGCCCTTGAGGATCTGCAAGGTTGCTCTTTGATCTCTGGTCTTTGCTCTTTGATCCTTGATCTCTGGACTTTCGTCTTTGATCCTTGATCTCTCGACTTTGATCTTTGATCCCTACCGGTATGTCCTTCCGCAGCGGGTACGCAAAGTGGACGTTCTTGACGGAGACGGAGCCGCGCATGTTCTCTAAGAAGATGCCCTCTTCCGAGTATGGGTCGATGGCCGGGTGCTGAGAGAGTTGATCTTTGTAGTTTGATCTTTGATCTTTCTAGTTTGTTCTTTAATCTTTCTATCTTGATCTTTGATCTTTGATCTCTCACCTGGTTTACGACCTTGAGGACGGCCCGGGCTGCTCCGATGGCGGATGCGATAGACCCGAGGTGGGGTAGGGCGCCGCCAAGAGCAGTAGAACCAGACATAACGGCGAAGAATACCTGATTATATTAAATATACTATATTATTATATAATATTATTTATTAAAATAATACTAGCGGAGCTTCGCTCCGCTATGCGGATCCAAAAACTTGGCGCATTGTCCGGGGACGTTTTTGGAAGAGGGAGACGGGGATAGGGCTTAAGGCAAGAGATGGGGGTGATTCTAGCGGGGCAGTTGGTGCGTGAAGTGGTCAAGATAGTGGTTGATAGGACGATATACTCTTTACATGCGGCTAGAAAGACTCAGGAA
>LS920089.1:360529-372588 GCA_900490955.1 Micoletzkya japonica | reverse complement strand
CATCAGCCGTTGGTGCGTATTTATGGACCAAAGAATGAAATGCCCGTGATAGCGGCTAAAAGGTTGCACCGATGGGGAATCCGGCTGATGATGTACGCATTTGATATTGAGTATCGGCGTACGGAGGAATTTGGCAACGCAGACGGATTGTCGCGTTTGCCAAGAAAGGACGAATTGCCGTCTGTGAGCCTAGTAAGGCCAGAGGATGAGGTGCAGAGATGGGCGAAGGAACACTTGGTGTGGTCGCCTTTCTCTCGCGAAACGCTGATCTTGGAGACAGCGAAGGACGCAATCCTCATCCAAGTCCTGGAAGGGATAAAAAAAGGGTTCAAGTAGAACCTGAAAGACCCAAAATTGAAAGAGTACGCTAGTAGAGCGGAACAGCTTTCTCTGGAAGATGGAGAGAGTGATCGTCCCTACAGCCCTAAAGATGACTATCTTAAAGGCGCTCCATGCGAACCACTATGGTAAAGCGCGGATGAAGGCGCTAGCCAGGCTGAGGGTATGGTTCCCGAAGATGGATGCACTCATCGATAAGATGGCAGACGCGTGCCGGGTGTGCGCAGTGCTAGGTCACAAGCTGACTAAGACGCCGTTGCACCTATGGGAGATACCCGAAAGGCCGTGGCAGAGAGTCCACATTGATTTCTGTGGACCAACGGAAAATACCATGTGGATGGTGATCGTGGATGCGAAGACTAAATGGGCAGAAGCCATTAAAATGGCTAATACCACTTCGAGCTTGACTATTAAAAAGCTAAAAGGAGTGTTCGCAGTCCACGGATTCCCAGAGCAAATCGTGAGCGACAATGGACCGCAGCTCACCTCTGAGGAATTTGAGACGTTCTGCAAGGAGCATAACGTCGAACACATGCTCACACCGCCCTATCACCCTAATAGTAATGGGGAGGCGGAAAGATTCGTGCAAACTTTCAAGCGAACGCTGGAGAAAGGTGTGAGGTGTGGCAGACCGGCTGCGGAGGTCGTTGACGAGATGCTATTACAGTATCGCGCCACTCCACACCCAGCTACAGGCGTGTCCCCAGCATACATGCTAATGGGTCGACAACTACGCCTAGGTATGGATACGGTACCCGTAAAGGCAAAGGAGGTGGAAAACCCCGAAATTGCGCGCCGGTACCGGGAAAACATGAAAAGACAGCATGATAAAGTCGCTAGAGAGCGCGCGTTTGCAGTGGGCGAACAAGTGCTGGTCTTGAATCCTCATAAAGGAGGAGACAATTGGCTGCAAGGCATCATTTTAAAGGTGCTAGGTGCGAACCGTTATGAGGTGCACTACGGACATGGCCAGAGGCAGTGTCACGCTAATCAGCTAAAAAGGAGAAAGATCCTTTGGGAAGAGCTAGAAAAGCGCATAGCAGCCAAAGAGCAAAACAAGGCTACAGTAATGTTGACACCTAAGCCTACGGTGCAAACGAGAGTATTCGAAGCACCGAAGAAAGGTAAAGGACCAGTGCGTCCGCCTATTCTGCGTAAGTCGAGCCGAGAGCGCAAGGCACCTAAAAGATACGCAGAAGAATGCTGAAAGCAGAACTTTGGAGACGTAAAGTTTGGATATGACGCCTTTAATCGAACTCCTACCATGGGGAGGAGATGTAGATAAAGAGCAGACCAGCTTGAACTCCAAAGGAATAGGTAACTGCAAAAGCAAATTAACGGAGTCTAGGAAGACTTACAGAAACAACCAGGCGTTGTAGAGGACGAACGAGAAATGAGGACCGAATTAGCCAGAATGAATGGCAGAAATGCAATAGAATTTGCATTTGGGGAGGCAGCTCCAGGGGGTATATAAGCTGAGCCGGAAGGCCGGAGTTCATTCGTGATGAATAACTCCGCCCGTAACCATCCCTACCTGACTACCCGTGGAGGGGCCACCGGACGCTCCGGAAACCGTCCGCCGCCCGCGGAGCCAGCCGAGCCGCATGTACCGGGTTGTAGATGCTACTCGTGAGTCTTACTGTATTTCCTTATACTGCGAGACGGTTGAATCCCCGGACAAAGAGTACTGTAATCTGAGACCAATGGCGCAATACAGATGCAAACGCGCGAACGAGGAGACTGCTCGAGTCGCCTGGACGGCTGACGACCGTGCGCTCATCGAGAGAGGAGTGGCTGCCTTGGAAGCCCTGGTCGACATCGTGGGTCCGTACATGGACAAGAAGTCGGCCAAGAAGAGTTCTGGCCACACTGGCACCGGCAGCCCCGAAACGCCCCAGTCGCAGTCCTCATCGCGCCACGCTTAGGCATACGATAAAATGATCGAGCCTTAAGTCTTAGTACTACACCTCAAGGGGGGTGGATGATCTAAAAAGTGAAAGGTCACTTTGGGGAGGAGTCATGGGAATACAGACATTATCATAGAGACGACACGACGGCCGGGAGGGTAGGGAGAGCGCAGGAAGAATGACCCCCCTAGGAGAAGAGTATATAAGCCGACGCCCCCCTTCAGTCCTCACCATTCTCCCCCGGAGATAAACGTGTCCTACAGCTACTTGTGTACCACTACAGTATACCTTATACAACTGCGTAAACCTTAAACTACTAAGTAAAGCCGAAATAAGCTAGCCTTTTCCCTGCTTACCCTCCGGAGACAACTTCTTCCACTTCTCCGAGGAATCCTTGGAGAATTGGCCAAAGTTTTCCCTGTTGATCTTGACCGTCTTCGCACTTTCGTTCAGGAAGACATGGTACGGATGGATCTTGTTAAGGGTGATGCTAAAAGGAGGGAACAGTTAGTGGCTGATGGGGATTGAGAGATAGCCACTGACTGAACAAACATACATGGGAGTAGCAGCTCGGTTCACGTCTCTTACGGCCAATGCGAGAGTTGACGTGCACTTGAGCATCCTCTGAACGAAGCCCACGGAGTTCGGAAACAAGAGGAAAAGACACGCGACGAAAATACCTAGAGTCAATAATCAGGATGGGCAGTTGCTAAACAGAGAAACTACCGTATCAAACTAGGTTTTTCTAATTTTTCTTCCTGTGGTGGCTTGCGTTACATCTGCTTGGTGGGTATTACATTGGGCCCTTCGATTGCGCGTTCTTAGAGTTATAGAATGTCAATTTTCATCGAAGCTCCGTAAAAAATGAGGGGCTTCGTAGTTGCAAAAAAGCTAATCAATGTAATGCTGTATGTTTCTAAATCGCTGCAGGAAACGTTCAATTCAAATTCTACAGCACCCTTTAATCCCAACTCATTTCAAGTTTCCTCTCACGCATCGTAGCCTTGTAAGATCCTACATAGGCACGTACGATTACAACCTACATCTAACTGTGGGACAGCGCTTCCCTTTAGAGAGCCGATACCGTAGTCAGATTTTGGCGTAAAAATCCATTCTCAATACGCGTCACGTACGCGTCGCGGTTCGCCACTCGCTGTGCATTTTAAATGTTTCGTGCGCGTTGATTTAAACGGTCGTGATAGGATTAACCAGTGCGTCGAGTAGAGTACCTCGAACTAAGGAAATAACAAGAAAAATTGAAAACTTCGGAAAACATCCATAAATCTGCATTCTAATTTTACGAGCTGCGCATAACTTACTGTATTTATCGATTACGAGAAGCGCTACGGGACAATCGATTAATTTTGTGACTTTTCTTACCGGTCCGTGTTTTCGAACGTTTTTCCGGCGCTTTTGTAAATGTCAGAAAGGACCGTAATTACTCATGAAAAAACAGTTTTAATTCAAAAATTGGAATAGTGTGATAGGACTTTCCGGGGAAATTCGATGATTCTATTGTAGTTTTCTATTTTTCTGGTTGCGCATCAAAATAATTAGTTCAAAAAATACGTTTGAATTTCAGTTCGCGGTAGGTAACGGTATTGATGGTAAACCGGGGCGTTTTTTTACTCTTTTCCAGGGTTTTACTCTTTTTCAGGGTTAACGTTATGTTTCACGATAGAGTACTTGTTATACCTTTTATTCTTATATGCATGTTGAAACCTACCCCAGCAAAAGGATCCGGTTTGCCAACCCTAGCTAGATAACGGTTTTCATTATTTTTGCGCAATTGATCGGTTGCCGTGCCCCTATCATGATGATATATCCCTTTCCGCAGTCTTTTCCGTACGTCGACGTTCTGTTCCCAATTTATGTTTTGCAGAATGACCGATCGATATAGGAACAGATACGTGAACGGGCTATACGAACTTCTTGATGTCTCTGAGAATCTCTGCATTCTTCGGTGAGCCTATTTTCGATTATCAATGGCCAGTCTTCTATGTTTATAGGTTCCCTAATGTGAGAATTATTTGAATTAAAGGAAACCTCTGAATGAGCTTGTCTGTGATGGAAAAGCGTTGACTGTTATCTGTGTCTGTCTACCCCATCCCGATACACGAAGCGGAACCCACAGTAGCGATGTCATGCGGATTCCCGAGGTCAGTCTTATATGGAAAAATATTAGAGAGGGTTGGTGGTACTTCGGACTGGCATAATGATTGCTTTAAAACTGCGACGGATAGTAAAAATGTGAATGATGTAGCTAAAGTACATAGTCATTACAATGAATTGCCGTGATAGTAGCTACTAGTAGTGACGAAATATCATAGATGGGCAGGGTTTGCTGGTAGATTACTGAAGTAACCCTCCCATACATAACGATCGAAAACTTTAGTTATGATATTCTTATGCAGCAGTGTACCCAGTACTTGCACAAGTTGTGCAGTACACGTTGTGTTCGCATAGGTGGGCACGGTTACAGGTACGACGGTACCTGTAACCGTGCCCACCTATGCGAAATATCCGCGGAATACTTTCAGTTGGGCCTTGTTGCATTCAAACAGCAACTAGAGCGTGTAGAAGAATTCGGAGCAGAAGCACTGTTCAGAAGGATGAAGATGACGTCCTTTTCCTGTTAGTTTTTTTACTTTCTATCTGTAGTATTTGTTCTTGTGTATAATAGTTAAATATTACATTATCACTAGTAGTTCCCCGTAGTTCTCATCTAATTCTTATCTAATCTGACTTCGCAGTTGGCACAACAGAACTCTACCCTGTGGCGAATGAGGACCATGTGGCTCTACACATCGTTCGCATTGGAAATTGCTATCAAATTAAGTAGGTTGATAAATGAACCAAGTAATCCTTCTGTTAGCAAGTAATCTATGCCTTTTAGAATTTACTAAATAGCCTGCATATGCTGCTCAAATGTGATTAACCGTTATGCCAAAACTTCCAGGCATTCAGAAATGCGAAAATTACGCCCAAATTGTTTGTTTAAAAAAGTTAATTATGAGTAGCCTTGTTGCAACCACGATCCCTTGTTCAGAATGCGAATCGGAACGAATGACCCTCAGGAAGTCGCGTTCGCTGGTCTAAATGGCATGGATTACCATATTGCATTTACTTGTTCTAAGGTATCACCGCCGTTTTCAAGATTACACTTACACGCCATAAGTTGCAACTACCCATTACCGTAACATCTATGATCACAAGGTGAAGGTTTCGTCGATAATTTTAAGGTTCAACATGAGAGTTATATTGTAATGCAGCTCGATCTGAAGTGTTTTCAGGACCGTTGGATGGTACTGAGTGAGCGAGACTTCGCTGTATACGTCTATCGACAATTGTCCGGAGATACTGTGAGTGCAGCTGCCGGGTATACACTATTTGCCAAAATGCTACCTTTAACTTGTATTTTTTTCAATTTTCGCCTACTTCCGTTTCCTTGCTGACAGTTGCTCTAGCTGAAACAAGCGTAATTGGAAAGGCGTAATTACCGTTGGATACTGTATCCATTGCAGCAAGTGAGTGTCCGTCCGAAGTGTTGTATATGCCTCGTGTACAAGAATGAGCTGGCCGCGTATTGTTGTGGCCATATCGTGTGTGGGGAATGCTACGTGCAGGCACCGAGATGCACTGTATGCAGACAGGTGGGATCAATTAGTAGGCTAGTTATGGGTGACGAAAATGTTCCGTCAGTTGTCTCATTCCTATTTTCGACGAGAGCAGCAGCAGTATGAAGAGAATAAATTGATGCCCATGCGTTCAGGGTGAGCAGACGGGAAAGGACGAAGTAACCAAGTTGAAGGTTCGCGATGGATATTGTATTAAGGATTACTGTATGAGGAGGGAATTCATCATGGTCCCGGTCAAGTAAGTCACACTGTTCAGCCTAAGGCTGGCCTTGGGAAAGGGCAGGGGTTGTGAATAGCTTACAATTAGTGCAGTGAACGACCCGTACAATAGGATCGAGCAATTTCACCACGTAATTTTCGTGCAACAATCTAACCATTGAATGCAAACTTTCTGCCTTAAGTTTCCCAATCACGGTAACGACAAACGGCTCACATATGGCTAAACATATTTCTTTTACTCATCAAGATTCTTAAACCATGTAAACCAGTCTTAAACGATGTGAATCAGCTACAGAAAGATAACATTGGCCTTCAGTTCCAATGAGTGTGGCTGCATCAATTGCGGCAAGACCGCAGACAACAAGTGCTCAACTTGTGGAGCTGCAATTCTCAGGGAGATAAGGGCTTACCTCTAAGCAGATTTATTGCTCTTATGTTTTCCCTTTTTTAGTTATTTCATTGTGATCATAATAATGCTCAGTGTTTTTTGGTCGTATTTCACTGCTTTAAGGTGATGTATTTTTTGAATTACTCGTGCAGCGTTCCACGGTTACTGATAACAACGAAACAAATGCTATTATAAATTACTATTAAATATATAAAACACTTTTTATTTCATTATACATTGTTTTGCTGACGTATGAAAAAATAAGCATTAGTGCGAAGTGGTCGTTCATATTCAAAACGCATTTACTTATTTCCGACAATATCGGGCTTTGTTCACGAAATATCAAGTAGTTTCCCCATTTGTTTCGGCTTCGTTCTTCTTTTCTGCAGCAGTTTCCTTCTGCGCTTCGTTCGCCGGTTCTCCTTTATCGACCACATTTTCCTTCTCTTTTTCGATTTCTTTATCGTCGCTGAACGGTACTACTTGTTTTTCATCAAGGAAGATCAAGAGGAAACAAATGGTTTCTACAAGAAGTCTCACAACAAAATTGCCTTGGATTGATAGATGAAATTCAAACCGAACCGTTTGCGTTTTCTTCTCGCTTCCCGTACAGACTTGGTCTCCCGTGCACATACAGTGTCCGCAATCATGAGGAACAGGAAACAGACGAAAAAGGCTGTGGCAGGATACGTGAGTGGATACCATGTCTGAACACGAGAGTCACTTATTTAGTAAGTACAGTGGAACACCCAGACCAGGAATATTCAGGGCTTTTGGTACAAATTCGAATAATACGAAAAAAAGTTTTCCTTATTTTTAAACAAGTTTTTTATAGAGTAGCTAATATTACTTACGTGGAAGGTTCTCCACATCGCTGTAGCTGGTCCAATTTCTATCTCGCAATAAGCACCCGCGAATCCCCATTCACAAATGCAGTCGAAACTGCGAATTGAGCATACAGTTCGTCGAAAAATCTAATGATGCGGAAGAGCTGAATTTTTTTAAAGTAATTTACAACCCTGTCATTAGATCATTGTTATTGAGATACGTGTTTTAAGCACCAATAGCTAAAATGTTCTCACCCTCGGATCGATTGATCCGTATTGACACACTCTCCGGAGTCTCCGCAGATACGGTTGCCTTCAGGGAAGAGATGCGGGTTGTGGAGTTGTCTACTACCGTACCTTTGAATATACAGTGGTCCTCGACAGTCTCGCACACCGTTCCCGTTGTGCCGTTTTGACAGATGCAACTGAATAATCTTTTATCTGTGTTATGAAATATTCATTTGTATTCATTTCACTTTCAAAATAGCCAATTTCAAAACTGGCATCTAACAGCTTGGAAAAATAATCCATTTTTTTATTTTTTATAATAGTAGCTATATACTCAATAGGCTGATAAATGGGTCATACTCATATCCATGGTTGGCCTCCTTGCAAACGCTATCGTTCTCGCACATGGCAAATTGGCACGGACCTGATGTTGAATTTCATTAAAGCATCGGGTAAGCTTATTATTCCCATAGCACAGCATTCCTAGCGTTCGATTAGTGAATGGCGGTGTACGCTGTGATCTATCGTCACCGCGGCCGCAAAAAATAACCAAAAATCACCAATTTAAAAGCTTAAGCTCCTCCCCACCAATCCAAAGAGCTGCCAAAATTTGGTGAAGATTCATTCAGCCGTAGAGGAGTAAATTCAAAATTAGTTGCCAATTCGCTATTAGACACTTCCCTTTTCGGTGGGAATGCTGTGATAGTAATTCCAAACGCAAACTAACAAAATGGCAATGTCGGAATCAGACAGAATCTGGGTGCTCTAATCCATCATTTTTACACCATTTATCCATTTCATAACGTAAATAATGACTATTGCTAAGATGTGGATTGTGGGGCCCTCTAAAGGATGGCGAAAGGCACGTTTATGCTAATTGGGATTTAAGCTGTTTCACTCTCTGCGCTCTCCTTACTTTGCATGGTCTCTCGCTCGAAGAGTGGTTGTTATAACCGCGATAGTGAAGCTCAAAACAAAATCAGAAAATGGGAATGCCTGATTCAGAATCAGGGCACTCTGATCCATATCATGACGTAAAGAGTGACAAATGTTGAAAAGTGGGTTGTGGGACCCTTTAACATGTATTTTGTATGCTGCTAAACTCACCTTGATGTTTATCACAAAGGGGAGGTGCGAAGCCTGGCGCACAAAGGCACCTGCAAAGGTAATGAGTGGATCATCTCACGGTTCCGATGCACTAGTATGTAAATGATGTCAAAGAATGAGTGTATCTGGTTTCATCACAATTGTAATTTTTTCTGGCGCTCGATAGATTGGATTATCAGGGACGTTTAAAGGCTCCCTCCGACCATCTCATTCATTTCTAGGTACATCCAATTAAGAGCGGTTGATTGATTGCGAGAGACAAGAGAGGAATGAAGAGACGCAGAAAGCGAGAGGAATCTGTGCACAGCTTTTTCTTAGCAACGACGAAGTTTCATAGTTTCGACTTTTTACTCGGAACTTAGGATACTGAGGGCTATCCAAAGATGTCATAAAAGTCGGTGGAGGCCTTTGTGTAAGACCTGTATCCTCGCTTCATCTCCTCCGCATTGCATAACGTGGTGTCCGTTACGTTGTCCACAGAACAGTGAACGCATCTATATATCAAATTTTTCGTCTTATAGGCTTGGTTAAGCAGTATATTCTCCCTTCGTTGGACCTACCGTCCATGATGACACGGATTGTATTCTCCCGCACAGTTCCCTGTTCCGTGGTAAACACATCCGTTCTCTTAAAGAACAGTAACACTTAACACTAAGTTGCATTTTTAATGTTAAATAATGATACCTAACTGTATTGCAAATTAAAAGCGTAAGAAACAGAAACACCTTACTGTCCTCACACTCCAGAATATTCGCCACCAGTCTCAACTTCTAATTCAGTGTATTTCCTCACCAGTTTGTTCATCTCCCAGTGCACACAAACACCTATAAGACTGTTCTCCCGGTCGACTTTCTTCGAATGGAAGGGCAATGCACTCTGCCTGCAGCACACAACATTCCGCCCGGTGAGGAATGTGTATAATAGCGAAATGACCACTATTTTTGAATTTTCTCAAGAGTAGCTTAACCAATCAACACCAACCTCTCAGAACTCGTAGAATTCATAGAGGCGAGCTTATGTTTTTACATTCATAATTTTCCGTTCACTGGTGCGCCTACAGAATCGGAACCTATGCGCGAAAACCGCTATTCGTAATTATGACGCATGGAATGCTGTGAGCAACAATACCGATAACACTGTGAGTTTCATAAAGTCGACCTACGTTCTTTCCACAAGGATTCCTGGCACACGGTGCGTATGTTTCACAGCGCGCGCCAACGAAGTCGGGCTCACATCTAAACATTCCCATAATCAAATGAGGGAGCTTGCACTATGGCGGCACTGGTACTTCGTGAGTCTTCATAAGAATCATTACATCTGTAAAAGCTTACTGGCACATTAATTCATCGTTATTGTTGACTACACACGATCCTTGAGAAATCTTTGTGCATCTGGACTCCTGAATCAGTGATAAAGACATATCCCCTAGTCCCTAACTATTGTTTTAAAATGTACCCTCGTAATGCCTTTATTTCTCTCTTCTCTCGTGGGATCACATAAGCTTCGTCGGGAATACTGAATAAAATAATACATTACTTCGGGGTGGTTCTCAAAGCACAATAATCGCAAGGTGATAGGCCCAAATACAGCTAATTGCTCTCACTACTGTAAACAATTCACGATAACCTGACAGAACTTCCCGTAGCTGAGTCCAGGACAATCGCAAACCGGCATTGGAATTGGAGTGCGTAGTCCTGGGTAGATATCATGAGCTGCAATCAAAAAGTTAAGAACTGCTTACTAACTCTCTTCAGACAAAACTAGAGAGAAACGTGCTATTCCTCAGGCACAACTAGATACAAAATATGCAAAAGGAATGATTTTAACTGCGAAGCCAATAACTATAAAGCTAAAACAAGGTAAACGTCGTACTCCATCCGACTCCGACTTGGCATGTTCCTGATAGGCACGGCGCATTTTCTTCAGGCATTTTTCGGTACCAATATCCACCCGTTATCTCTCGAGTGAATTGTTTTTCGTAGCTTAAACATTTACGCTTCACGATAGGAGAGATTCTTCGACAATTAAATTATTAAAGTGTTTGCCGCCGCATAGATGTTGATTACCGAAATATCTAAGAAGTCATAAATTGGTTTGCTTCATTGATAAATAAGTCTTCCAATTTGAGTTTTAATTATTATCGTGAAGTACACTAACTCCTCCGTCGATGCGTTTGGCTTGAACCCGTTCTCCACTTTCACTCGATATTCCAGTTGATGTGGTTCCTTGAAGTCGTCTCCCGCAGCGTCCATAATTTTGTCTACGTATGCCTCGAAGATCCTGCAAACAGCTCTCATTCTGATAGCATGTATTCATCAAAAAGGCAATAGTATGGAAGTTTTCAATAAGCTATTGAAATTTATCCCTCTACCTTCATATTCTACCTTCTCTATTTACCAAATATGTAATCACGAAAATTTCCATACCATCCAAAACTCTTGCCAACAGAAATAAAGGACGGCGTCTGTAAACTACACGGATCAGCATCTATCCAATATGAAGATAGGACAACTTGCTCGCAGTGGACTCCTGAATATCAATATATTGATCGAATATATCAATATACTATAGTACCAGCCGGGCTACGCGCCGCTTCGCCCGACTGGCGTGTCCAAAAATGCATGTCTAGCTTACTGTATATTTTAAAGTGCTGATGATTGACTGCATCACGATCTTTTCATACAGTTTCTAAATAGGCTTTTTGTTTAACTACAGGTTCACTACATCATAAAATATTCAAAATGTTGCATTTACCTACTCGTTTGCATTTCCAAACGTCATCCACTCTTCACCCAGTTAATTTATTTAATAGAAGTACCCTTTATCCATACTTTTGAACACCGTCAAACACTCTCAAAAAACTTTCATTACCCCTTTATCCACACCAAGAGTTGTAGTTGTCTTTGTTTCTTTTCTGCTTTGCACTGCCAAAACCTACAAACACACTGAGCGAAAACACCCTAGCTCGCTATGGAATTGATTCTCAAACGAATTTCGTATTATATCGTATAGAATCTTGCGCCAAAAATCCATTGGCGTCTAGGGTAATTTTGCTTTTGAGAACAATATCCTTAGCACATCATTCCGCCCGGTGAAGAAAGTGTCTAATAGCGAAATGACCACTATTTTTGAATTTTTCTCAAGAGTGGCTGATCCAATCCATACCAAAATTTAAGAGCTTATTGAATTCATAGTGGCGAGCTTAACTTTTTAAAGGGACACGGAAGTGATTTTCAAGTGAAGCTTATATGAAAGTTTTTGTCGTAATTAGTATAAAACCAAAAGGAAAAATAATAAAAATTAATAGTATTCGAGAAATGATTTTTTGAAATTTCGTCCAACGACGACGTTACTGTGTTTAGCGAAAGGAATTAAGCCAAAAGCGACATTCCTGTTAACGACGGAA
>LS920089.1:331449-342111 GCA_900490955.1 Micoletzkya japonica | reverse complement strand
CAGTCTTACTGCGTTTAGCGCATAGTAACGAGGCAAATGGCATCGAGCTATTCCCGGAACAAATAAATATTTCTCGCTCCAGAAATTTTTTAAAAATATTTTTCAAAGGCTATTATGTTTATTATCGTCTAAGAAACATATTTTACAAGTATAACCATTTTCGGTTTCATAAAATTTCTCGCTTCCATGTCCCTTTAACTATACACGATTTTTATCTTCTCGCATCTAAATATATGTTTTTGTAATGCTAATATTGTTCTTCTTGTGATTATTCTTCACCCTATTTTCTTTTCTTTTTTATCCCGCGTTTCTACGTAAATGCATAAATATCTGTAACCCCCGTCGACAGATTGACACATTTTGTAGTTACCTATGACTTCATCCGTTCCTTATCGACTCAACTGCCCTCTTAATCCTATAGTCTGTAGTTTATCGAGTATATCACTCAACAATTTCACAAAGCGGGGCTACAACGATATAATACAAGCACAATGACAATGTGATTTCTCCATAAGAAGTGCAATATTCACAGTGGTTTTGCATGTTTGCTTCGTCTCCTGTAGAAAGACATCACTCTATCCGTTATACAACCACTTGTGGCTTCATATCGACTATTCTTTGCTGCAGAAGATAAGCACGGAAATAGAGATAAGCGTCACTACTGTTTCGAGTACAGCTTTGGGGATGGTGGTTTATGGTTCTCAGTATTTAGATAGAAGATCCGAAGAGACAAAACAATTAAAGCAACCGTATTTAAAGCTATTAATATCTCTTTTTGTGATTTATGATTTATAAAACGACATGTGTTCCAAAATCTAGTGCTCCTCTTGAAGTCTGGGGCGTGAATCATAAGCTTCAGCTTATCAAATGCTTTTCACTCTGTCTCTCGCTTTCCCACTACACTTTTTACTGTCGTCTTTCGTTGTTTCGATTTCTGAGCCGCCAACTTCCTTATTACAGTGTTATGATTCATTTGTGTGGATACTTTCAACAATGCCCATAGTTTATATTTTGTCGAAGCTTACAGATACTCTCAGGTCAGTCTCTGCTTCTGATAGAATAAGGGACACAAGCGACCTTGAAGATGGGCTTATTCACGAAGAAGGGAGAGTAAGTTATTATCAGAACATCGTATTGCATATCACTTTCTTCAAATTGTCCTGTCTAATATTCACCTCTTTCAGACAAGGACCAAAGAAAGTTCCTCTCCGAACACTCGTGAGGTTTTCTTCTTTTCCTTACAAAATTAAATATGGAATCATAATCTATGGCTTATAAAAGAAAATAAAACAATATTACTATGTATTAATATGACGCAATGTCTAATTGTGAGAGGTTCGAGCAAGGCTTGGCACAAGGAATTTTATTTTTAAATCGGCCCGAAAGAACTTTTTCTGGACCAACATTTCGTGCTGATTACGATGGACCACTTTTTGGAGGTCACAAAAAATCACCTGATTTTATAATTGCGTTTTATTTAAATCGGACCTTGTTTTTTTGCTCGCGCCGCCTAATCGTCTACAGCTTTCTTCACAGAAGAAATGCCATAGTAATAGCATAACTTTTTAGAATCCTCACGAGCTGGAGAGTTCAGCTGATTACTTCATTGAGACCAGAAACCTCGAAAATTGTGTGTTTCAGCCGAAAACCTGAAGTCAACGAGATCTCATTTACCAGTTAACATTCAAAAAGTCTCCTTGGTAGCTCGAAGCAGAAAAGGTTTCTACGGATTCGAATTCCACGCTATTTTTTACATAGGGTATGTCTCTTCCGGAATGGATATCAGGAATCTGTCATTGCGAGATTTGACGAAGAAGAGTGCGCGCTCAGATGGCTTCTCCTGTAGTGCGCGCCACTTAATGGAATACAACTTTCCTCAAAGAGCAAAGATTGCGGTAAAAGTATATTTTTTGAATTAGTACAGTCTGAGGAATCCATCTAACTGCTTTATGTATATCGGAAACTCAGAAAATAGTGTTTTTCCACTGTAAATCCGGCCTCGTCGAAATCTCATTGTTCAGTTTTTCTTCAGCAAGTCTCCTTATGTTAGTAGCTCGAAACCAGAAAAATGCTCCTCGGATTCGAATTCTACGCACTTTTCTGCATAGGTAAGATTGTTACTAAACGGTTATCAGGAATCTGTCCTTGCGAGATTTGTGGAAGAAGTGCGCGTGCTCACAATCAGATATCCCTTGTCTCCTAGCGTGTACACGGTGGAACACGTGTTCTACCGTATTACCTTCTTCAGAGGAGAAATATAATACTGTATGCGTAAAGACTTATGTCCCTGATTTTCTAATTTTTCTAATATTATGAATTTGTCCAAATTGGGTAGGTTTTGACAGTTAGGAGTTCAAAAAATTAGATAGTGTTACAGCATCCCTGTGCAATTTTTGCAATAAAACAAAAAATAAATCTTTCTCTAAGGGAGGATATAAAAGAGAGGAAATGAATAAAAAAATTAGGAGACAAGCTATAGATATCTGACAAGGATCGCGCGCCCTTCTTCCACAAATCTCGCAAGGACAGATTCCTGATAACCGTTAAGAAAAACTGAACAATGAGATTTCGGCCGGATTTACAGTGGAAAAACACTATTTTCTGATTTTCTGATATACATAAAGCAGGTAGGTGGATTCCTCAGACTGTACCAATTTTAAAAAAATATACTTTTACCACAATCTTTGCTCTTTGAAGAAGGTTGTAGGCGATCAAGTGGCGCGCTATAGGAGAAGCCAGCTACTAAGGAGACTTTTTAAATGAAAACTGGAAAATGAGATCTCGTTGACTTCGGGTTTTCGGCTGAAACACACAATTTTCGAGGTTACTGGTCTCAATGAAGTAATCAGCTGAATTCTCCAGCTCGTGAGGATTCTAAAAAGTTATGCTATTACTATGGTATTTCTTCTGTGAAGAAAGCTGTAGACGATTAGACGGCGCGTGCAAAAAAAGGTCCGATTTAAATAAAACGCAATTATAAAATCAGGTGATTTTTTGTGATCTCCAGAAAGTGGTCCGTCGTAATCAGCACGAAATGTTGGTCCAGGAAAAGTTCTTTCGGGCCGATTTAAAAATAAAATTCCTAGTGCCAAGCCACTGTGAAGGCTGCTCGAGTCTCTCAGACAACGCGTCATATAGAATTATTGAAAACTATTCAGTACTTTTCCAACAATTGCTTCTGTCTTGCAGTTCCGATACACTACATCGACGGAGAAATGTCTTCTGTTCCTCGCTCTCTTCGTGTCTATCATTACGGGATGTGCTATGCCTCTCATGAGTATCCTTCAGGTTTGAAAGAAAACGGAATATGATTTTTATCCAGTTGCATGATCTAGATTTTCCGTAGTTTTATTATTATTATTAGGCTTTAAAAGACTAAGAACGTAGGAATCAGTCACTTTCAATATGATTATTTCTTGTTCCATTCACGACGCGCGTGAACAGTTAAATTTATGGGATAAGATTGATTGGTATATCGTCAAAAACGCAAGTAGCTAGCTCATAGAATTATGCATTTTTTATGTATGCATACATAGAAAGTCCTCTGAAAACGAACAGCAAAAATAAACATTTATTTACTTGATTGATAAATAAGAGTATTTGCAGGGTCAAATTGCTGAAGCGTTTATTAACGAACAAATTGAGATCAATGCGGACAGTAAGTTCTTTGACTTATGCTCCAGGCAGTGAATTGTTCTTTAAGAAATGAGTGTATCTAGCGAAACCACATTCATTGGAATAGCTTGCGAGGCTTATTTGAACTCTTATTTGAAAATCATTTCGCGGTAGGGGTAAGATACTAGTTGCGGTAGGGTAGCCATGTAAATCAAGAATGTAGAAATGCTCTGAGGGTTGTTTTTCACTAAGGTATTAGTCATTACGTAGTAAAAAGAGGATTTGCGGCGGGAGGGGTCACACCCCGAAAAATATAATCAACATTATTTTTGCTGTTGCGAGGAAGTCCTTAAAAATCGCTAAACAATTTCACATTACACCTTACTGTAATTATAACTCTTATGACCGCTCAGTCCCTTCCTTTTCATCTTATCGTTTATTCTCCCTGCTCATTCCTCCTCATTTCTCGGGAATTCTCTCTTTATCTTCCCCTGTCGTATACTTCCCATTTATGGTCCTATTCATCGGTGGTTCGAGCCTAGCAAATTGCTCGCTTATCGATGAGAGATAATGTGAATGTAAGAGGGAGTAGACAGGGAGAGAGTGAAGTTTGTAGTAGAGATCGCGTTTACGGTCGAGAGAAAGATTCACGTCAGAAAGAGGCACACTACTGCAAAGATGATAGGCAATTGATATATGTAACATGGAAGGCATTTTTTCTTATACATAGGAACTATCAAGACCTCCGACTATCACAATGCATAAACAAAATCTGGTGCACATACCAAAAACTACACTGCTGATCAGGTTTAGACTTTCAAGTCTCTAATGAAACTTTACTTAGAATATGTCAGCATAAATAACCATCTTATTTCCATACAAAATTGTTAGCTCAAAAATGTTTAGTAAACTAATAGATTATAGAGCTGAAGGAAGAACACTTTCAGAACCGGGAAACTACACCGATCATGAGTTTAGTCAAGCTGTTATGAAGGTTTGTGTGGGTCACTCAAAAGACCATCCTATGTATATATGACTGTTGAAATGCTAGATCTGTGAAAAATGATAGAATCAGGGGATAAATACTCGCATTTGAAATTTATTTTGCGTTTGGGGTATTTCTACAGCGGTAGGGTGGACATGTAAATCGAGTACGGTGGGGGTTATTTTTCACAGCGGTATGGGTTATTTTATGGTAAAACGCGGCTTGCGGGCGGGAGGGTCTCACCCCGAAAAATATAATCAAATACAGTATTTTCCCCTGGATAGAATGATTCTTTTCATTTGTAACTTTGGTCTCATTGATTTTGCTAGAGTAACCATCAACAAATTTATTGAACCTAAATTTACGGAACTTATTTATTTACAAAACTTCATTACGTGAACCATGTGATATCATCTTCACACATTTCGACCCAGTCTTCATTGATAATGACTTAACGACTGTCTCACACAAAGGGAGACTCCTCTCATAGGCATGGTCGTAAAAGTGGAAGAGATGCTTACGTCTTGGAATCGATAAAATGACAAGTTGAGATGACAAGAAAGTGAATAGATAGTTTGTTAAGGTCATCTACGAATATGCGATGCTCGCTGTCGGAACGTTCATCGCCGCCTTTATTCAAGTACGTTGTGAATAGAAACATGAAGACACAAAACTCAAGACAAATGAATGGATAACTAAGTCTTTTCGCACGAAATTCAGTAAGTACACTGCTCACAGGTCGGATGTCTCCTGATCGTATCGGAGAATATGATGGATCGACTGCGACGCAACTTCATGAAGGCCATTATGCGACAGGATATAGCGTGGTTTGATATGAACACAGGAGGAGCATTGGCTACGAAGCTTTTCGAGTAGGTTCAGGATACGCTAGGTGACATTTGATAAGAATCAATAATTAGAATGATTCCCGGTAAGGAAGATTTCAAAACATTTTTGCAGTAACCTCGAGCGAGTCCGAGAAGGAACCGGAGACAAGATGGGACTGGCTGTACAGTGTATCGCACAGGTTACCTATCTTATAAAGCATCAAAATACGCAAATTATATCAGCTCCGTATTACGACATACAGATTACCCTGTTTCCTGTTCAGTTCGTGGCTGGTTTCGTGATCGCTTTCAAGCACGATTGGCGTCTCACTCTCATCATGCTGGCTATTGTTCCTATTCAAGTCGCGTGTGGATTTATGACAGGAATCGTGAGTTGTTTGGTTTATCATTTATCTTGCCTTCTATCGCATCCCCATCAGATCATGTCGACGTTCATGCACGCGGAGGCTGTTAAGTACGCGAAGGCAGGAGCCGTGGCTGAAGAGGTAGACTCATTGCCTGACTATACTCTAGAAAATCGGAACGTATAATTCGTGATTCCACCGCTACGGTGTTTAGCGAATTTTTTCACGCTTTGAAACGGTACCAATTCATTCCAAGAAAAGATATCAGAAATATGGATATGTTTTTGAGATCAGTAATATCCAGACTTTCTCATAATACACACCGGAAGTAGATTTGGTCGCTTTAAAAGGCGCCGGAATCAGCGCTACAAACGGAACGATTATATCTTCCCTTTTTCTCTACTATAGGAGTCTATCGGCCTGTCACTCTTTCGGGCATTATGGCTATAAATATTACCTTGTTGATTCTAGATTATAGTGAGGAGGAAAAAAGTTACCCCGCTCTCGTAGGTCATATCGAGCATTCGAACTGTTGTCGCCTTCAATGGGCTCGAACGAGAGTGTCAGAGGTATGCAGATATACTAGACTATTCGAATCGATTGCGGCTTTTTGAGTCTTTTGTATACTGAAACCTTTTCTAGATACGACTACTCGCTGAAGGAAGCCCGTTCATTGGGTATCAAGAGATCAGTTTACGTCGGTCTCTCCTTCGGAATCATGGGTGAGTCCTCATTACGTTGTATGATGACGGGTTATACTACAATTACTAGAGAAGAACAGAAATATGAAGGATCGAGGTAATGTAATCTCGTCATTGTCAGGCATGACCAATTTCATCGGAATCGCCATCGCCTACTACTTCGGTATCGATTTCGTGTACCATGGATCTCTGGAACCCGGCGATCTCATGACTGTGCGTTCAATTTTTCATTGTAAGAATATGAGTGATTTGCTTCGTGTCACTTTTCTAAACTGTCCGTTGTAGAACGTCACAGCACACCACCAACTGAATACTCTTCAATATCAGGTCTTCTTCTCCGTAATGATGGGATCGGTTGCTCTCGGCCAGGCAGGACCACAAATCGCTGTATTGGGAGCTGCTCAAGGAGCGGCTGCATCAATCTACGAAGTCCTTGATCGGGTTAGTTCAAGTTCAAAGATCAAAGATCAGCCAGTAATCAGGAGCCACCATTCGACTGCACCTCGGACTATGGTGTTCGCGACAACAAGATCAGCGGACGGATTTCCGTGGAAAATATCAAGTTCCGGTATCCATCGCGACCTGATGTGCAGGTGAGCTATGCTTTATTAAAGAACATCATCTCTTATTCAAATATTTCTCTGCGGTAATAGAGAAGCCATGAAAGGTGAAGGGTTCATAAGATAAAGTACACCGATTTTCAGGTTCTCAACGGAGTATCGTTCGTCGTTGAACCGGGAGAGAAAGTGGCACTTGTCGGATCGTCCGGATCGGGTAAATCGACCATCGTCTCTCTGCTTCTGCGATACTACGATTTCGAGGGAGGAAAGGTACGTACTGAAAACGAGTGTGGACGTGCATCAAATATCAGCGTGAATGATTGTGCGATTCAGTTGATTCTCGACGGGCACCAAATCAACGAGTACAACATTCACTATCTACGAAATGTCATCGGAGTCGTATCACAAGAACCCGTTCTCTTCAATTGCTCCATTGCCGAGAATATTCGAGTGAGAAGATTGTATTGTATTGTATCGAAGTTTTTCTTAGATTTTTGAAATGTGCATGGTGTGCTTTCGTTAATGTTATAAGTTTTGATTTTGAGTTCGGACGAGAGGATGTTACGAGAGAAGAGATCAAGGAAGCGTGCAAGGTAGCGAATGCAGCCAAGTTCATCGAGATGCTTCCTGACGTAAGGCTAGAGTATAGTTTATCAATTGATCTTTGATCTTTCCAGAAATACGACACAAACGTCGGAGACCGTGGAACGCAGCTGTCGGGAGGACAGAAGCAGCGTATCGCTATTGCTAGAGCACTCGTCAGGTGATTGAGCGGAACCACAGTAAATACGGTGTTATATCCGTAGAATTTTTTTAATAACTTGAACATAAATTTCTTAGCATAATCAATATTGTGAGATTGCAGAGAGCCGAAGATTCTCCTTCTGGACGAGGCAACTTCTGCTCTGGACGCGGAGAGTGAACGAGTTGTACAGAAGGCACTCGACAAGGTAGACATACGGAATGAATGGAGAATATTGTTGCTTCCTACCTTCTGATAACGATTATCCTCAAAGATACCAGCAATATTAGTCTTCAGGCCTCGCAAGGCCGTACCACAATCATCATCGCGCATCGTCTGTCCACAATTCGCGACGCGGACAAGATCATCGCCATGAAGGTTTGATCTTTGACCTTTGGTCTTTGATTTTCAATCTATTTCAGCACGGAGAAATCGTGGAAATGGGCAACCACGAATCGCTGATGCTCAACAAGGGACTGTACTACGATCTCGTGACGGCGCAGACCTTCACGGATTCTGTTGATGCAGATGGAGATGATGATGATGGTGAGGGGAGGGTACGGTAGAGGGTACGGTAGGCGTAAATATGTGTATAGGGGGATCATCAGACCATACGACTACCCAGTCTACTAAATTAATCTCCTTTTCGAAAGTACGCCGGCAGACTGATGAAAATGATTAATATGCTTTAGCAAAGCAGCAGATTCAAGAATTTAAAGCGGTTTCAAGACGTGAGCTTCAATAGCATGTTTAAAAATTATGCTAGTGTTTAAAAAATTGCATGACTATGCTTTCCTTATCTGGGTTATTTGTTTTCTCGGTGTTTATTTTTTACCAGCCGGGCTACGCACCGCTTCGCGGCGCTTCGTCCGACTGCCTGGTCAAACTGCAAATTTTGCCTTACATTTTTTGCGTGTCTCTTAATGCACGTCTCCTCGTCCATCGACGTTCTTTGCTTGGTCACACAGACGTTTTTTATATAATAGTATTGATGATTGGGGCTCAGGCGATCTCAGTTAGTCAAGCAGTATAATGGTTTGTATTACTTCAGAAGACGAGGAGATCCTTCCCCCTCTGCCGGAAGTTGTTCACAGGAAGAGTGTCTCCGAAGCACTGCACATTCGCGATCCTTACAGGTTAGTCACGAGAGAAGTGGTTTTGTTTTCTGGACAAAGTAAGCAAAGAATTGCAGACGTACAGAACGTGCGATGAGCAGCAATGTATCCATGCACTCCAACGTCTCCATACATGAAATGGTAGAGCTTTACGAAATTTACCATTTCTTAAATATTTTATGAACGATTTGCTAGTTGTAATGGTTGTTAGGACGTGGACATGGACCCTGGAGGAATCCGTACTCGAACCCTCACGGCGGGTGCAGTCACTCCCGTTACAGTACGACGGAGTTCGAAGAGTGTAAAGGACGATGCGATGAAGCGACTGAAGAGAGGTGTGTATCTTACTCCTTTACAAAGAAATACGAAAGAACAATTAGAATCTTTGATAGCAAACTAACTCAGTCTTGTTTCCATCTTTTTAACCGACCAATTTGTTTCTCTCACCTATATTGTCTTGTCTTGCAGAGCTGAAGGCAGAAGGGGCGGAGCCCGTGAAGGTGTCAACGATCCTGGCTGCTTCCCGACCCGACTGGCCTCGACAGATTCTCGGTCTCGTCTTCGTTCTCGTTCTCGGATGCATCTCTCCCATCTACTCCGTCATCTTCACCAACATCATGAACGTAAGCATTTTCATTCCCTGAATCAGCTATTTACAACTGCCAAAGAATATATGCTCTAACATCCTTTGATATATGCAAAATGTAGTCATAAAAGTTGTCAATTGGGCTTAAGTAGCCAAAATTGTATTTGTAGATCTTCACAAAGTCTCCGGATATCATCCTGCATCAAGGCCACTTCTGGGCCCTCATGTTCCTCGTTCTGGCTGTTATGCAAGGAACGTGCTTCTTCGGAGAGGTATGAATTCTTATCGATGGAGGAAGGTCTATCTAAATGCATGAATATCATGTGTGGACTTCGAAACTTCAATTCAACTTGAAATGAGAGAACACCGAAGACAAACTTCCATTCAGGTGTTCTTCCTCGGTTCCTCGGGAGAACGTCTTACGATGCGTCTTCGTTCTCAACTCTTCCGTAACATCATCTCTCATGAAATTGCTTATTTTGATAGTCCCAAGCATGCAACGGGAAAGATCTGCACACGACTCTCTACTGATGTACCACAGATCCGATCGGTTCGTACCTATCTGAGACAATGCTATACATATGAAGTATTCAAGTGATCTCGTTTCTGGCATTTCTAGGAATGAGGGACAGTTTTACGCTTTGAATGATTGGCTTCCCTTTTCAGGCAATTGACTTCCGTCTGGGAATGGTGGGAACGACCTTCGTTTCCATTACCCTCGGAGTGATCATCGCCTTCATTTGCGGCTGGCAAATGGCTTTCGTCACTCTCGCTGTGTTCCCCATTTTCGGTGGGTTGCCATTTTCAAATTTGGAATAATCCAGAGGGGGCAAAAATTTGGAATAATACAGAGGGGGGCAAAAAATCGGAGAGATACTATAAATGGAAGGTATTTTAGGCGTCGGACTCTTCATGCGTCATAAAGTGATGACTGGACAGGGAAAGCTTACGGCTAAGGATATTGAAGAGTCGGGCAAGGTTAGAGAGTTTGAAGAATACTGACAATGAATATAACGCTAGTCCTTCCGATCGATTATGAGAGGATAGAAAATTATAGGTTGCAATGGAAGCAATCGAGAGCATACGAACAGTACAGGCACTCACGAGGGAACAACTATTCTACGAGTAAGAGGGCATTAAAACGTTATTTTATATGATTTCAACTT
>LS920089.1:311600-323447 GCA_900490955.1 Micoletzkya japonica | reverse complement strand
CCTGGGTGATCATTACCCCGCACATGCCATCTGACTCCGAAATCCAGAAATAAAACCTTTTTCAATGCTTACCTATGTAGTTTGAGCTGCTCTTTCCGAATATGCAAGAAATTTTTAGATTGGATTTATTCTAAAGCTGATAATGCGAAAAATACGGTAAAATACGGTATTTGTCCCACAATTTTCGGTTTTGACGGTACCGTATTCCCTACAGTCGGAGTGTCTCTCGTGATTCCAACCAGATCCCCTCTCGTGAGACTCTTCCCCCTCTCACAGTTTATGCTCAGCGTTCTCTAGTCATTACAAAGGGCGTATGCGTGCATTGGAGGAGTATACCCCCCGGAGGAGACCTCGCGAGAGTCTCTCTTTCTCTCTCTGTCTCTGTCTCCCTCCCTACCTCCCTCTCAATCCCCCCGTCAATCGGATCTGGCTCAGGCCAGCCCCTATTATCCCTTCCAGGAAAAGTCCAACTTTTTACGCCCCTGCAGGTTTGAGCGGTAAATTCTGCTTATTCTACAAACGATTCTGAAGCACATGGAAAATAACCAGATCAGATAAGGATAATCTACATTTCAAAAAAGTCCTGGATTAGGGAAACTCGTCCTCCCGGGACCGGTCCCCTTTTTTCTTTTTTTTTCTCTTTGAAAGCCTGTATTTTTCTACTTCTCTTTGTGTTTCTTTACAGATCAAGGTGATTGTCAAACGAACGGATAAAAACTAGGTTCCCTGATCAACTTAGATGCCCGTAAAATGGCTACGCGAGTCGCTTACTTCTTGAGCGTCTCGAGTCGCCTCTCCTCGCTCTCGATATACCGTCCAATCTCCTCTCCCACATCCGCCTCACTTCCCAGCATCTTCGTCATATCAGCCATGGCCGTGAAGAGATCAGCACTGGCTAAGGGCAAGAGGAGAAGGGGAAGAAGTAGCAACATCTGAATGGAAATTACGCATAGAGAATAAATAGTACTTGTAACGATTTCACAGGGGATGAGAAAGAGGCTGATCAAGGGGTAATGAATAGGATGAACGAAGTGACAACGATGGGAAGAACAGAGGATAGAAGAGTGGTTCGAAAGGAGAGAAAGATCGCGAAGCGAAGACAAGACAAAACATTTCGAGAGACGACGAAGAGTAGGAGAGTGAAAGTAGAGGGGAGGGATTGATCTAGGTTGATTGAGACAGGGGATGAGGGAAGGGTCAGGAGGGGGAATAGGGGGGGGGGGTACGGTAAGTACCGTATACTGAAGAAGCAAGGAAAGAGGGAAGATGGCGAGGGAGGAACAGGGGAAATGAGGGAGGAGGAGGGCTAAATAGGAGAGAGGGACGAGCAGAGGGGGGAAGTACGTGAGAGATGGGGAATGAGCTGCAAGGAGAGAAAGGGGAAAGAGGGGGGAGAGGGATGGGGGAGAAGTAGAAGGGGAACAAGGGGGAACTTGTTGGACTAGTCATGAGAACGGTGTGAGAGATGTAAGGCATAGGGAAGAAAGAGTTAGTAAGGGAAGGGTCAGGGTAAGGAGGGAAGGTCGAGAGGAGTAGAGAGAGAGTTGGAAGGGATGGAGAGGGCGAAGAAGGGAGGTAGGAAAGGAGAGGAAGAAGAAGGAATGGACAACAGCTGTGCTCGAGGGGGGTGGCTTATACTGAGACGTTCCAGAAGAAGAGGACACAGTGAGGGTGATTGGGGTGATGATCGAGACAATCGGCAACATTTTAGAGACTCGTCGTTTTGAGGATTGACAAGGAGATGGTCTGAGCTCGCGGAAAGGGATCCAAACGAGGCATGTGCCGTTCGGAAGACCATGAAAACTAAGTAGAATCCAATTGCTTATTTTCAACGCGTAATTTCGGGGGCGAAAATGGGCCCTTCTTTTGGGCAAGGTGTATCTCCACATTGCGGGGGGCTTGTCCCACTTCAGAGCCAGCTGTCAGCATTCCTCGTGGCGCCGCGTTAAGATCTTTCCGCGAGAGCTCTGACCCCCAAGAAGACACTGTTAGACATTTGGTCATTCATGTCGATGGCAGTATTCATAGTTTACGAAGGGCAAACGAGTCATCTATTCAAACTTTCATGGCAATTTTTGGTAAGAATATTCAACTGCGTCTATGCCATAAAATTATTTCTTCACTGTATCTTCTGCATCTTATATCTCCTCTTCAGCTGCGAGTCGAAAGTAGGTAGATAGATGCAATTTTTAGCGAAATTTATATCGCACTATTTTCCCATCTTTGTCGTGCAAATTTTCAGCTAATCAAACTTAGCGGGGTACCAACCAATTTTGCATGAAATTTGCATGCGATCGGGCCAGGATATACTATTTAGATTATATACTTTTTATTTATCCAGATTCGTCAAACTCTATTCGATCCCTTATAGTACACTATAGTGCAGCGTAGTTTCAAATGGGTTCCCATCAATTCCGCCATTTCAACGTATTAGCTAAACACCACGTGTTCTGACCATAAGAAACCAGGTCAACATCTAGAGGATCGACAAATTATGGGTGCAGCCATTGCTTATCTTCATTCAGAGCTATTATCGGCATCTGATGTAGAGGGTTCTGAGAGTGCGATATTTCACTATTAGAGCATTCCATTCGGGCATTTTTCATGGTTATGTTTTACAATCAATTCATAATCAACCTATTGTTATGGCGTGGTCGATGAAGCATAAGGGGCAAGAGTACCCGAATCAAACGCTCTGCTCACAATCCCCTCCATTCCCCCTCACAGTGCTCACTAAACAGCCTCAGAGTGGTCATGTCCCTTCATTCATAATTAACGTATCTATAGTGTCCAATTAAGTTGACTCCTCCCTCTCCCCCCACCCTTCCTCTTCCCTTTCTCTTGTTCTCTTCTGTTCTCTCCCTCCACCATGTCATGACTCTTCCCCTCAACAATCTGCTACAGAATCCCAATCGCTCCGTATTCTCCCTTGAGTCATTATCGCTAACAGGTTGGCACTACCCTTTCTTTTTTATTCAGGTTATCTATACCTACATCTAATGCAAGCCACACCCAACTTCTATTGTTCATCTTAAACCGAACAAATATACGCCTGAAGTAACCCTTTGTTTAGATAACAATTATCAAATTAACAGGCCCAATGTCGCTAGACTCACTCTAAACATTAGAATACTCCCTTCGCGTCTGTAAATAGCGATACACACAAAAGCATGTTTTGAGAGCAGGAGCAAAGTAAATTTCGCGAGTTAGTTAGGATAGTGAAGGGGGGTCAGCTAGATGGATGTGTTGTTAATACTGACACATTCCCCGTCCCTCCCCCCTCCGTTTAATGCCCTTCTTAGAAGACCCCTCTGCGGGTGAGTCTCCCTTTCGTCTTCTTCTGCTCCACATTCAAATGCCCCTTTCCTTCCCTTCATCATTGTCCATTCAGAATACTCAGCCATCGCTCTCATTCCTCTTCTTCTCGTTTTCACAATCTTCCTGCTTCTCCTCATCGTCTGTCGCATTTATCAATGGAGTACCACCAGAACTCAAGTCAGTTCACCTCTATTATTTACCACCGTATATGGACTAAGAACCGAATATCTGGTAGCAAGCAGGCCCAATTTTATTGAGTATTTGGCAGACTAACTTTACAATATATTCCCAATTTATGGGCTTAATAATGTAGAACTTTATACGGATAGGCCTATTTTTTCTGAAAATATCGTCAGAAAAGCTGCCCAAGTATGATTACCGTAACCCTCGAAGCTACCGTACCCCTTGCAGTACCAATGTCTCCGTCGAATCTACGATGCTCTCGAAGAGGCGAGTCCTCTAATCGGAAGGAGTGACAACCAGTCCTTCGAGGTGCCTTCTACCCTCTACTTACCCCCTCCCCCCAATTATCCTACCTCCCTTATCAATCCCTTCAGACTCGTCTCCGTATCCACCAAGCCCTCTGTATTCCCTCGGAACCCTCTCTCTTCTTCCAACCCCGACCCCGTGTCTTCTCCACTTCTCCCCTTCGTCATTCCCCCCTCTATCCCCTCACCCCCCTCCCTCCCATCCCCTCTCAAGTTCTCTAGTTCATTCGGTTCATGTCATTCCTTCTTTGTTCGCTTACGGGTAACTAGCTATTTCATTTCATCAACGACTAACAAAACAGATAACAAAGTGAAACGATAATCTCATACATTAGTGTCTTGCGTGCTCTCCAATACAAGAAGCTCTGAGTTGACTACGTACACTTCGAGGGCAATCTGCAATAGCACCGTACACCAATTTTAAATAGACATTATTTCACCAAGTGGACAAATGATAAAGGACTACATTATCTTTAAAGTAAACCTCTTGATCTCTTTGGACGTGTCTTCTCTTAGGGAAGAGGAATGCAGCCATAGGGAGAGAAGCTTCCCTGGTAGAGAAGGACCCGTTGACTTCCCACCAATACACCACTCCATCGCAGTCCCCCTCCGTGTATGACTGCAATCACAGCTCTTCCACAAATACCGTATACTCCATGAGATTCCCAGATAGGAACGACGCGTTACTCCGTTCTTCCCAACCCACAATCTAGCATACGTTCGCTTGTCTCTCGAGCACCAGCCTAATTGTTTTCAAACAGAGTGCCTTATTCGATTTCGTCTTACACTCCGGGTTTGGAGCTATATAGAAGCAAGGAAAAGCTTATTCCTAGTAACATGGATACAGCTCACAATGCTTACCTTGACCATTGTTGTATTCTTGTAAAGGTCACTCTGCTCAACGAAGTCCAGATGAATGAGAGTACAGGGAGCGGAGAGCTCAATTCGATAATAATGGGAACAGAAGGAATACGACAAAGGAATACCAGTTGCACGTCATCCTTTGCTTCGCCAATACTACGTACTTCTCTGTACTCGATGAGAGGAAAATCGGAGAGAAGGGACAGATCCTCGCCACAATGATTACTTGCCTGTAATCATTTAGAATAATCATTGGCAGAATAGGTCTTGTCAGTTTCTATCAGGCTATCTCATGAGGTTATCTCAGTCTCAGTTCTGGTAAAGGATATCCCCGTCTCTCTATCAGCATTCTTCATTACATAAATTAGGATGCATATAAGCCATCTGAAAGTGATGCGTTCAGTAATTCAAACAATATTATTCTATTTTCATACAAAAAATGTATATAAGAAAAGCGAACCGCTGTGCGAGATCTCCTATCGACAAGATTCGAGGAGAAGAGCGAACCGACACATCGAAGGGATGATAGGAGAGAGGCACTCAATACTTGATATATCCACATTTTTATATTTTTTTAAAAATAATATACGTAAAACTACAGAGGAATGAATTATTCGTAAAGAAATTGACGCAAGTAGTCTGTGTCAATGTTAAGGCATCCGAATTGATATAGGTCCACAAGCTACAGTACCCTCCTCACTCACCTTTTCAGATTCGCTCGACTCTTGAAGAGTCTCTCTATCGCAAATTGTGTCATTGTTCCAGAGGGAGATACAGGCCACTCGGGGTCTTCCTCTCCACTCAAAACCATTCGAAGCAATCGATCCCCTCCCAGAAAGCTCAAAACATATCATAGATATTACAGTAATCAACCGACTCACTTCCGCAATTCTGCATTATTAGCTATTTCGATACTTCCGTCCAAACTCGTAAAACATGTAGGAACAGTATCAGGATTAATGTATACCTTGAAAAAAAATGTATGATATTATTATATTCATGTACAGATCATAATTAAAGGACAAGATTACAAAGAGCAACTTACAGGTTCAACACTCAATCCATCATCAAACGTAGTGTATTTTCCGCGGAAGAGCTCACCTACAAATAAATATACATTTCCCCTTACTGATTTTGATCAATTTGATAAAAGAAACCAAAAAACGTTTTAGAAAATAATAAGCAGGTTTCTATGGAATACGGTAATTCACCCGACTGGATGGGAAGTGGTTGTGCAAGGGGAAAGAGTGCATAGTCCCATCCATTCTCTCGGGCTCCGTCCAAGCGAATATTATCAGTCAGACTCAGACTGAAAGACATGTATGAAAAGGGTGATTCCTACACTCTGAAACAAATCGCATACTCTTTCGCATTCTCGCTTCTTACACTCTACCATCTGATATTCACAGTAGTACAATGAAACGATACGGTAAAGCGGTAAAACTAACGTAAAACTGACGACAACCGCGTGAACGATTCCCGATTTAAGAGCAGGCACGGTAAACTCGGAAGATAAGGTACTATCGACTATCTAAATGAGTAATATTAATGAGAGTACTGTAAGCGCTGCGATTACAACATTCCCCACTGTGATTTCCGAGGCATACCTTCTGTAGCTGTGTTCTATCGGAGAAGTCCACATTGAATATGTAGACAGGATCACTTAGAAATTCCTAAATACAAGTGATAAATCGAAAGGCATAAATGATTAATTACCAGGTGTTCCTCATTAGTTGATATTGTGGAGTAATACGACGATGGAACACCATCTTCTAAAGAAATGCGACTTACAAAGCGTAATCCCTCTTTAATCCTTACTTGGAGGTGCATACATAACCCTCAATCGTTTTCCCTCCCTTGTTTCTTCTAAAACTTCTCGCTTCCACAAAGCTTCTGATTGAACCAGCCTCACATATACGTTTCCCTATAAAGCAAAAATAATGAAATAATAATGCCCTGAGCAGAATAAATAGGATGCTGAAAGACCTACACTTCTAGGAACAAAGGTCGTGGAGGAATGAGCGAATCTCTTGTGAGCATCGAGGAAGATACGCACCGCTCCTTCCCCTAGCAGTCCTGCATCGAAGGTCTCGGACACAATCACGTCGTACTGAATGGACAGGTATTAGGCGAAGCAAAATAGGACTCAAACAAAATAATGTAAAAGCGACGAGATCCCTACTCTGCATTAGTGCGGGATGGAGAATTATTTGAATCCAATCACACTATACAAACCTTCTCATTTGGCTCAAAGTCGAAGCTCATCTTGCTGTGAATGGTGACCCTCGGTTGTTTTCGCACAATATCCATTGCCAATTGGGCCAAGTAAGGGTTTCCCTCGACCGCATCTACCGTATTCGTGGTGTATCTACAAAAACACTCATGCATGGGCTAGAGTTACCTGAATATTTTGATAGGTTTCCTTACAGAGTTAGATAAAATCACAAGCAGTCAACAAGTGTTTTAAAACTCATCCTAACATCCGATAGGACAATAACGTCCGTGTATGTATGAAAAGACGTCAAGTTGAATCATGAAATGCAGAGGAAAAATACTGTATTTGATACACCCTATCGCAAAATAAATTTCAAATACGTGTATTTATCCCCTGATGAAATGTGACATACTTGCTCGTAAAGAGAGACAACAGTCCCGTCCCCGCTCCAATGTCCAATACGGAGTTCTTCGACCCGACTACTCTAAACGAAAGATATTTAGTAGAACCAAGTCAAAGGCACCTTACGCTGCCAAAGCCTCGTCGTACTTCTCGTTTCGACATTGATCATTCACCATGCGCAAGTGCCACGAGTCGAATACGCATGTTTGCTGCAATTTATAAACCTCAATAAATGAAAATAAGGGAACAAATCTACCGTATTGAGAAGCGCATGGAGAGTATACGCCCGTTCCGTCCCTTCGGCTACTTTCAAGGCTTTCTCGAGCAGAGTGCGGCACCGAATGACTGAACAATATTATAATTAGAATACTTTTTTTTCTGGAGAACCCTTAACTTCTGTCTTACTTCATACCGTAACCCTGGTACGCTATCCCTTATATTCAAAAACATGTGTAACCACAGCTTCGAAAGTTTGCCGGAATGTAGAAAAAACCAGCCTTTTCGTCTCGCACACATTGCGAGATTCCGGAGGACCTTAGCACTGCGCGGGAAGCTTCGTTCCAGTGAACAGTCGTCGTCGTTCACAGAGAAATCGGAGAGTTGAATGAGCGAACAGAGCTCAGCCTCATATCTTGGTATACCTTTCCCTTTACAAAGACACACAACTTACTGCCCGTATCGCTCCTCTTCTGAAGGCAACTGTAGAATGAACTGTCTGTAGTACAGCAAAGCCAGTTCCAGGTTCCCCGCATCCATTGCTCTAATGGCAAGCAGTCGAGGGTTTACGGCCGACATTCTGAAAAACTAAAACATCACAATAAACTTATAAAATGACAAATAAATAAACCATAAACATTACAAATATTAAGAAGGTCGATCACAGAGTGAAAATGAGATTTGAACCTACCGTAGTATGACGCGCAGTCTCTCTGTGTCCGGGTTTTTGGCAAATTGCCAGTTAACGTTCTGAGGCCGCGCGGCGCACGGCTCGCGCGTGCGTGCTTCAAAGAAGTAACTTCGAACTTTATCCATTAAGTTGTTATGGCAATCACGTTTTCGCAACATTTTGGTTTACCTCAATTGGGTTCGTTGCAGAAGTGAGTTATACGCTATGCTGAGACATGGGTTGTGCGTTTGAGAGGCTACAACTCGATGTGATCAGCTCCATCGGGTTCATCTCCCAACCTTCCCCTGCGTAATCTACAGTTTCTTCACTCGTCGCTCCTGAGATGAATTACGAGTATGTATTCCGCTTTTGGAGCTTAGTCGTTCTTTGGGGATTGCTTGTAATAGCTAAGGGGAAGTAGTGCCTCTCTTCACTAGTTGTTTACGGCTTGTTGCTTCGGCTGAATTGATTCTACTCATGTTGTTTCAGGCAAGATGATGTACTGTACAACTTCGCAGGGGATCCGTTGGACGAAGCTTTTGGTTGCGGCGGATCTCCCGGTCCGATGGGATCGGGGCTTGGGGAGGGTTCCTTAACGGACTCATACCGACCCTTCGGAGACCCCCATTCACCCGCTTTTACGGTGAGTACTTTTGTTTAATGGGCTTTACTCTCTGCTTGAATTTCTATGTTTTCGAAAGCTTTATATTTCGCCTTCTTCATAGACGTTTCAATTGAATATTGCAGGAGATGTCTGGGATGCAATATCACGACAACTCTCTAACCGTTCCTATGGACGACTATCAGGTCTTTGTGTGCTCTTTTTAGGTTTTTTTGTTGTTTGCTACTTTTTGCTTTGACCTAATAATTGTTTACTTTTAGCACGATGGGTCGCGGTTAGGGAGTAGTAATGATTTCGAGACGTTGCAACCACCCCTGCAGGTGAGCTTTTTTGTTTACTCGTGTGCAGTTCTTGTTTTCTCGCTCCTTCCCTTCTCTGTTTCTTTCTTCTCTTTTTGCTTCGGCTCGATAAATCGACACATTTGCTTAGTAGGCCGTGTGCAAGCTATGGTATGACACATTTTATAGATTTAATTTTTATGATTCATTAATGAATTGTAGGTGCCGACAACATCATATCAAGAGATGGCTCCGGCGTCGTATTCGAATGGAGATATCGGAGGATATGAAGGGATGTCGAATGGACGGAGCATGGGAAGCGATCCGTTCTTGGTTGAGACCAAGACAACGCCTGCTTTTTATCCGGTACGTTTATTTTTTTCTCCCTTAGCTCCAGTGATGTGCACCTCAGTGGCGTATTTTCGGGGATCCTAAAATGCGGGTGGGGTCATACTTTCTATTTTGCTCTCAAACTTGGAATATTCCACCCGCACTTCACTGGTTAGCTCTGGCTCTATCTGTTATATACGATGAAGCTATGATTCTTGTGTTGGTTGGGTTGAGCTCATGGGAGGCGACTTTCTTATAATTGAACAGTAACGAATGATAAAGCTTTAGTGAAAGTTATCTATTGCTTAAGAATGGACGGTTAAATAAGTGTGAAGCTTGATTGTTTGCAGAAGGATGAGTTGGGCGGTTCTCCCATGATGGGTCTGTCTCCGGGGAGTAGACAACAGTCCCGGCCCTCATCCCGGAATACCTTTTCTTCCATGAAACACACCTCCAACCCGACTGGAGCCCTGCAACAGCTTCTATCCACGCCCAGCACCTATACCAAAACGTCAGTTTTCCACTTTTATTACCTTTTTTGCTTTTGCAAATGACTTTTTAAAAGCAAATAAGCTCATTTGTTCTTCATTGTTATGTGAGGGTTGGATTATGCTCATGGGAAGTAACTTTCTCGTAGTTGCGCAATGTTGATTCGATAACATTTAGATTTGTTTTAGAGCATGATTTCAGGTCTGTTCCCATTTCGATGAAGACGACAACAGCTCCAAGCCAGAGTAAATCTCATCGCTCAAGTAGGCAACAAAATGGACGGAAAAAGCAGAATCGTGAGTGTTTGTTTGACCTTTTTGTATTCCACTACGCTTTCTATGACTAATCACCCATTCTGCCAATTCTTTACGAAATGCGTGTATTAATAGTTGTGCAGAAAGCTAAAAAGTTGGCAATGTTTCGGAACCATACATTGGCACGGACCCAACGGTCGGGTATGACCCTCATTTTGTCAGAAACTTAACTTGGTAGCCTCTTTACTATTACAGACGCCTCTTTGGTAGGCTAACCAAAACTTCAAGTTATTCATTGATAGGCTCTGGTTCAAAATTATAGACGGTGAAGCTGCCCACGTATGATCGGAACTTTTCTTGCTAATCGTTTGCATTGCCTCAAAGCGTTTCTTCTAGCCAACACGGTGGGTGCGGTCCTTGCGAAGGCGAACAAGCTAGCGAGTACGCCCTCTGCTGCCTCTGGAGTAGTGAGACTGTCCAAGGAGAATACCGAACTGATCAGTCAGATTACTAAAGGTACGCTATTTGTTTCACCTTTTTTATTTCTATGCTTTTTGCGCATATACTATTATGCTTGACAATCTAAAGACGCATTCAATAACCATGATAGTTGGTCTTCAGAGATCGAAATGCTGCAAGCGGACAAATCGGGGCGGGATCACAACCCGCGATTGAACGAGCTGAGGAACAAGCAGGCTGCCATATTCTTCGAGGCTCTGGCTACGCAGCCAGAGACGTGAGCTAGCCCCTTTTCTTCTTTTTCTAATTCTTGTTGTATATTTTATTGGTTGTTTTTTTGCTGCTAGCTTAGGTGATTAGCGTTTAACAAGATATTTTCAACAAAACAACCAGTAACAACGATAGCATGCGCAAATGTACAAGAAAAGAAGGATAAGTATTGTTTTGAGTGCGGGTGAGGTAGCAACGGCAGCGGTGAATGCAACGAGATCGCAGCCTGCGCCCTCCAATCGACGCTCCCAACCCTCTCAACGGACCTACGCGTATGTTCTTCTTTCCAAAACGTTATCCTATTTTTTTAAATGTAATCTGTACTTTTCATGTAAGCTGTCAATACCTTTTTTTTCTTCATCTGTATTCATACTGCTTATCGTCGATGACTCGTGGTATTTCAATTGAACTGTATGGGAGTGAGTGGGATGATATGTTTCCCTTGCAGTAGCCAGTCATCTCCCGTGTACACTCCCCAATGCGGCACTTCGTACTCTCACGATATGGCCCCCTCCTACAGCACTCCTCCCTCCACCTCCCACTACCAACCTCGACAGCCACAACAGTTGTACAAGGTATGCATTCTAAGACGAATAGACACCCTGTATTGAACTGTCAACGTATTTTCGCTTGTAAAGCTATTTAGAAAGATTCTCAAACGCAAATATCCTCCTACTAGAGACATGTTAAGCTTTCAAGGCTGTCATGTTGGTTATGCAATACGCCAATAGCTTGATCCTTTCGTACGACAGTCAAAACGTTGTACAATGGAGCCTTCCCTTTGCAGGTGGGCACGGCCCCCGTCAGTAACGTGTACCTTCAACAGGGAAGTGCTCCGATGCACTCGAGGCAACGAGTAGCTGTGAGTGGGTCAAGAGTACTGTAGAGAGGAATACTGTAGAGGGAGTAATACTGTAGAGGGAGTAATACTGTAGAGGGAGTAATACTGTAGAGGGAGTAATACTGTAGAGGGAG
>LS920089.1:275657-304870 GCA_900490955.1 Micoletzkya japonica | reverse complement strand
CACTTCCCCTCTTAGTTCCCTCGTACTCTCTTGCATTCCCTCCCCTTCCCGTGCCATACTTCCCCTGTTCCTGCCTGTACACACTTTCTTCCCTTTCACTCCAACGATTCTCTTCGTTGTCCTCTCGCTCCTCTAGTCAATCTCTCCCTCTTTTCCCTCATATATTCTCCCTTCTTTTCCTTCACTTGGCTAGTGGTTGTAGTCGCCTCTTCGAGTGAGTTCTCTTCATGGTCTTTCCGATCTTCTCCAATCGTCCCTCTATATTTTCCCCATGAACAGTTCTCTTCTCCTAATCTTTTCCTCTTCGCTCTCCTATCTCAAGGATGCCCCATCCTTCTCTTAGCATACTATCAGTCTCGTCGGTCTGTATCATGCATAATGCCCATTCCTTCCCCTACCGTACCCCCTTCCCCTCATATACCGTACTCTCCTATCTCCTCATGAATCCAATCTCGCCCTCTTATATTCAGCTGCTCACTTCATCTCGGTCGAGTTCTATTCAGTGTACCCTAGTATACCGTAATCTCTTCTCTTCTTTCCTACCGTACCCTCTTGCTTGTGTCTGTACCGTAATCCGTACTACCGTACTCGATCAGTCCGTTCAATTCATTTCGTTGTTCTCCCCCAATGTCAAAGGTGCTCCGTTCAAAAGACAGTGATAGTCTCTCTTCCTATCTTCCGAATACTTGTGATGTGCTCTGCCCCCCTCTATTGGCCCTTCAATTAGACAATCAATACTATTCTTATCTCCCTCCCCTCCTCTCAAATACCTTCAACTCGAGTAATCATAGCATTTTAGCCATTGTCCTGTTCCCCCTCCTACCGTGGATACTTTGCCAATTTTAATATATCTAACCCTCCCTATTCCCCCCGTTATTTTATAGCCTTGTAATAAGCACTGCTGTTATATTGTATACATGTTGCTAAGTCGGCACTAAGGGCATTTCATATAGAGAATCTCTGTACAAGAGTCAGCTATAAGTAGAAGTGTCTAGTGGTCCCTCGTATATTATCTCCCTCCCTATCGTTTAGTAATTCGTCCCCTCCTCCCCCTATATGTGCCTATTCTCTCTGCCGTCAAGCAGGCCTTGAATGTGTATACAATACTCTCTCCCCACCACCCTCGCGAGTCCACCCCCCTTGTCCTTCCCTCACACAAAACCTCTCATCCTCGGTAGTCGAGACTAACCTATTCAAGATGTCTATCACTTCAGATTATATAAGTTATTCGTACATTAAATGATTATATACTGAACTTGCACTGATGATAAGCACAGTCGAAAGGGGAAGAAGAAAGTGAGAGTAGCCCTTATCGAGGCTAAGTGTGTCAATCGTCCCTCACCTGTACTTGAATTGACCATCTCGCTTAGGGGGACTTTACCTTTATCAAAGAAGAACAATATAACCTACGAATCGTCTACTCTCTCCCTCTTCTCAGATGTAGTTGTATGCAACAACGTCTTCGTTCTCCACAAAGGCTAACTCGAGTTTGACGGGCTGTTTGAGGAGTTGAGAGAGGAATTCCTCGACGAAGCCGAACATCCAGTACAGACGACGGATATCCAGACGATTCGAGTACTGTAAGCAGAGGGTACCGTAGTGACCATAGTACTGTAACAAGTGAACAGCCGACGGGAAATAAGGGTGGCATGGTTGTTCCGTAGGTTGCCATCATTCCTATTTACGACAAGAGAGAAGACAAAGTAGGGATGATTTTACTGACGGAATTTTAACGTCGACAATATATTCGATTAAAATATCCGTCAGTAACATACGTGGGGAGCTTTACCGTCCATTATTTTGAACTAGAACCTACCACTGAATAACTTAAAGTTTTGGTTAGTCTACCAGCATCAGGAATTACAGACAAAGTAGGAAGGAGTTACTGACCATACATGGGCACGGACCGTCGGGTCCGTGCCCATGTATGGTCAGTAACTCCTTCCTACTTTGTCTGTACCCAGTTCTTTGCGCCTCTATCATGCACACTAAACCTACACCTACCCATGAAGCACAACTCACAACTAAACCTACACAACCCATGAAGCAACAGATGATAATCAGAATTTACGCGCAAATTCCAACTGTTCATTTTTAATACGCGTCACGCAAAGGCCGATTCCTGGGCCTTTTAAATGTGGTATATAGGTAGGAATGAGGGAACTGACGGAACATTTGCATCAATCTAAGACAAAGTATCTATCTCCGTAAATTACGACAGACAAGCAGGACAGTAGAATTCTGCTGCAGAAAGACTAAAGGGGAAAGCGTAAGGGAATGAATACCTGCAGGAAGCCCGCGACATACATGACATTTCCTCGTCGTTTGATCACGATCTAAACGTTTTTGTGAGTTACACAAATTTGCTAGCCCTATTTTTTCGAGCACTTCAAAACAGTTTACGAAGAACGGAAGGATACTAATGCGCCTATCGCTGATTCACTGTCTTCTAGCTATCGTAAAGCATTAGTAACCCTACAGTACCTCGTTTCCCGATACAACGATGTTCTGCGGGAAGAATCCCCGAATGAACCTTCGGACGACTTCGTCTTGTGCAACCATTAGAGGCTGTGACTGACGGAATCCTATAAACACAAACAGCCTTCCTTCAGGAGTAGTCTATGACCTATCGCAAATATCCAATTAATTTGCATAGAATTTTCTTTAAAAAGTTGGTTAACAAGACATTAGTTACAACCCCTTTAGATATGATTATGGACAGAAAGGTGAAGCAGGCTTTTCATTAGGTGATCAGATATGCTGACAGAGTTAGGAAACCTAGATTACCTTCAAGGTTATGTGAATGCCATGTCATCCATGCCTTGCGAACTCCGATGTGGTGCGGTTTTTGGGCCATTTCATAGGTCAGCAACTGCGACTTGTTCACCGTTGTCTACAATTACATTCATGATCAAAGTATTGAGAAAGGACAAACTGATTACCCTGTACTTTCCAGCTTTGTTCTTCTGAAGCACAGCAGTAGTGGACAGAGGAGCAGTAGAGGAGCATGTTGGGAGAGTGGCAAGGGATAATAACGACGCCGACACCCGACGGGGGAGCATTGCTCCTAAACAAATAAGGATATAACATTATAAATATTTTTTGTTATGTTATTTTACCCAGAAGTGGGTAAAATAACATTACAAAAAATATTTGCAAAAATTAAGAACTTTGCATTAAATGAGTACGAGAGTAACGATCGTTTGCGACTGTTTCGTAAGTGCCGTTCGAAGAGTGCTACAGTAGCCAGCCTTTTTACAGATACAGTAAATTTCTTGTTCCTCTACTATTCTGGTGAAGTAATGTGGCAAATGAAAACAATAAGTATGTCTGAATGATCCCATTTCACATGTTATACCCTCCTTCATGATTCTTATTCACAAAAAATATTTATCTGCATCGCAAATATAAGTAACATGAGAATTGTAAGTGAATGCATTGTAACGAATAATACCAGGTGGACAATAATAGACCGTATAGCAGGGAACTTTCAAGTCATGAAGCAAATTAACTGCCGAAACGTTCAGCGAACTCAATCTTCTCGTTGGGAGGATGGTCGATGGAATACTTGAGAAGAAGCGTCTGACTCGCTCCCTGGAAGTGTTTAATATTTGATGTTTCGAAAATGGCATTCCATTTGTTCAACGGACCTTGTCCAACTTGATGGTCCACTCGAGATTGTTCGAGGGAAGCATCCGAATTCCGGCAGAGGGAGAGTGTTCGGAAGACGAGACCTCTTCTTCTGTCACTTTAGTCACATTCTCCGGTGAGATGAGCTTTACCTCAAGTCCATTCGTCAACCGTATTCCACAAAGTACACCATACCTTAATCTTCTCATCAGTACTCCTTGGCACGTGCTCTTTGATAGTCAGCAGAACGGGTTCATTGCGAGTGTTCTTGATGATGATCTTCTGCTCGTGAACAGTGCTTGACGACTTGCTCAGTAGACCCGTCTGAATAAATATCAATGGTTAACCATTCATTTATGCTTATTGTGGCCTAGCTGTCCGTATTTCTATCTACACTACCTGTTCATGATATTTGTGCACGGGTTTGTACTCGATCTTGATAGCCGCATCGACTCCAAGAGACGAACTGAAGCGCTCACCGGGAGATACAGGCTGAATAACTAAAGTAGATAACACTCTAGCACAAACTTCGTACCTTCAGATTGGTCTTGGCCACAAAAGCTCCATCAAGATAGACTGAAGCCTCTCCTGAGAGAAGGGGGAGAGACGAGGTGTTGATGCAAGAAGCAGTGAGGAAAGCTGCAGTATTCTTCGAGGGAACTGATTCGTGAACGAGTTGGGGAGACAGCGAGATGATTCCGACTGTCACCTGCAAGGATACGGTAGCATACGGTAGGAAAGAAGGAGCTGGTCATCAACTGACCGTCTATACAAACCTTGTGATTCGCTCCGTCAGAGGGAATCGCACACGGTCGGGTTATCACAAATTCCGTAGAGAGAGTCTGACTGCTGACTGTAGCGATCTGAAGAGGAAAACTGGCTGTAGACGAATTGATTGAGTAAAACGGGTATTTCAAGGAATAAAGATGCACTCACCGATGATTCCATCATATCATTTGATGCAGAAGCCAAGAACACCGATGGCTCCACCGAAGCCCTGCATTTCCTATTCATTTTTCTAAGTTGAAAATTAATCGCTTTTGGGAATACAATATGCAAGTGAATAAAGGCCGTAAATAAAAGAACATCAGAGAACATCTCAGAGAGATCTCTCCAGAGTAAAGAAAGATAAGAAGGTGGTGCTTACTTCATCGTTCTCATTCGCGGAGCTGCTCCTCCGAATGCCATGGCTTGAGGGGGAGGGGGCGGTCGGTAGAACAGAACATCGAGAGTTCCCAATTCGGGAATGTTCCCTCCCAGACAGGGACGAGCTGTGGAGAGAACGAGCTCCGCTCCTTCCCAGTCCTCTCCTGATGATTGAGAGACGTTCGCGAAGTAGGACAACTGAAAGAGTAGGGGAGGATTCAGAGCTATAGGAACTATAGTTAAGTTAATCGATTGGTTTTAAATGTATGTCCCTACGACTTATCGACATTTTTCTGTACAAATGAATAATTCGACTAGCTGTCGTAAAGGTGAGTTTACCTGTACATCCTTGCTGCCCTCCTTAGTGTCGACACGCAGATCGTAGAATGTGTACCAACGGGCACCCCAGACCTGCACGGGTGTGACAATGAAGTTGTTCAATGCTCGAACTACTAATATATGATAGGCAAATAAGTAAAAGGGGGAATAAATTTAGAAATAGTAACCTGATACGTGAGTTCCAATTCGACCTTTCCCTCTTCGAGTGCATCAAGAAGAATTGAGATGGATCTAAAACAGCTACATAAAACTTTTCATTTCCCGGGAAAAAGACAAAAATTTTCTCTGCCAAATATTACTTAATCCTGTCTCCTTGATCGATTCCCCTCAATTCGCTCTCGATCACTCGTAGATTTTCCTCTGCTTCCTTCAGTTCCTTCTCCTTCACAAAAGTTTGCGTACGCAACTGAAAATTATATAGCTATGGGAAAGCTGCAAATAAAGCTGCGAATGGTCTAGCATTAAAATAACCGTATTACAAATGTAAGCGCAGCTAATTGAATTTCTCACCTTATTCGCTTCGAGATCGTAGAATGTGAAGAATGTAGTGATACTCCCAAGAGTTCCTTCATCAGCAACGAACTTCGAATCCTTTGGCGCTGCGATTCCAGAGCCGATCTGAAGAGGAAATCAGGTCCTTCATATAACAAAAGCTGAACAAATCATTCGCTTCAAACAGCTTTTACATCGGTAAATTCAGGAGAAAAATTATTCGAACCTGTCCCAGCATCGCATCCAATGCCTCCGTTCTCTTCTGCAGACTGACTCCCTCGTTCTGAATCCTCTTCACATTCTCCTCAGCCACCTTCTTCTTCTCTCTCAGTTCCTTCGCTCGTTCACTATCTCCACTTCCTTCCGTGGAAACTCGATCTCGGACCTAAAAGTTGTCTGCATTTATTTGCTATACCACTTCCCTCAAAATACAGTAATCCATATACTTTTTCATACTAACCTGTACTTCCTCAATCTTTGCCTTTCCCTTTCCCGTAACTCGAACAGAGTCATCGTGTATGTTCCATGAGACATTCTGCAATAATGTACTTGCACACATAATTCCACACAAAGTTTGAAGTCGAAAAAGACTAATAAAGCAGGTTGTTATGGCTTACCGCCTTTGAATCACTATGGAAACACAATGCTATGAGACAGACAGGGATGACACATCTAAAGCCAACAACCAACTCCATTTTTCCAATCATCCGTTCTTTTTGCTCCCAAAACCCGTTCTCCTTCACTACTTGATTTCTTGAACATATCGAGCAAACTAGATGTGTTCAGAAATGTCTGATAGGATTGGCAAACAAATTAGTTCCTTTGAACTTTCGCTATGACACTAATGATACCTCAATGACAACTTCGTTCAGTCCTTTCTTCAGTTCCGCTGTGAATTCCCTCTTCAGCTCTGCTCGATCTTCGAATACGGTAACCTGAAATAACACCGTGGCTTACCGCCATTTCTGCACAACAATCGTCTTGTTTGTATGACTATTCATCCCTGGCGTTTCTGGAAACTGTAAACATGTTGAGAAATATCTCACTTCTGCCGATTTCCTCATCTACATGATTGCGAAAGCTTTTTATGGCAGGAATATAACGAGTTCAATTTCAGTTTTACAACTTTTATCAGGACTAGCAGTGGATGGGGATCCAAGGGAGGGGGCTTTGATATAGATGGGAGAGGTTGAAAACTTCGAATCTTCTTCAACGAGTAAGGCTAGCAAACCTTCTTGAGAGATTCCTTCTCTACTCTCAGTTTGTGTTGAACAGCGTCAGTCATGATTCTGCAATGCGGATATATACGAAAATCGGATTAAAACGAAGCGAGAACATGGCAAACAACACGGAAGGAAAGGATCTAATAAAATAGTCAAGGAATCAATGCCGTGTATTATGCGTCTCTTATGAAGATTTGCAGACATAGACTCTGTTCTCGCATGTAAAAGTGTTCCAAATAGACAAAAAAGGAGCAGTTCGCCAAAGAGAAACCCTCTCACAACGACACACGGGCTTGTCTGGCAGAAAGGATAGGGCGGACCTAGACTTTATTTCACGAGAAGAGTGTCCAGACGACAAGAGGAGATGAGAGAAGGAAGAGGAAGGGAGAGGAGGAGGGGAGAGCAATGGTGAGGGATGAGAGGGACCGGACGGTGAGAGACAAACAACGATGAGTCAGTCTCCCTTGGTCTGTGTGGAAAGACATCGGGTTGCAATCTGGAACAAGACAGCAAGGCTAACTAGCAACATGTGTTGGGGAGAGTTGAGGATGTTTACGAGTAGAACCGTAGTTCACACAGAAATGCAAAACTCGTGAAGATCGATAAAGTACGTTGTCTGTTCTGTGCCATTGCGATGACTAGAACGTATTGCGAATCCCATGAATCATGGCAAATACGAGCCTTTCTGTGTGCGACTTCAATGTCACCTGTGCCATTGAACACTTGATAGTGCAGAGATGGAATGGGATAGCCGAGAAGGGAGTGGAGGGAATTGTGAGAGGGAAAACGATAACCCGAGAGAGATACAACGTGCCATTGATAGTGTAGGAGTAGCACGATAAGAGACCCTTCACCCCTCTTCTTCTCTTCCCTCGATGATCTCTTCCCTTCGTCGTCTCTCATCATCCCCTCCTTCTTCGTTCTCCTTCGATGCCATCATCATCGGAGGGGGTCACAATGGACTCACCGCTGTCAGTCCCCTTCCCTCCTTCCCGTTACATCCCATCACATTCAGGCTGCGTATCTGGCCAAGGCCGGCAAGAAAGTGTGTGTTATGGAACGGAGACACGTGTTGGGTGGAGCAGCCGTCACAGAAGAGATAGTCAAAGGTACTGATCGAAAAAAGTGATTGAGAGACAGAAACGTTTGTGTAGGTTTTCGATTCTCCCGCGCGTCCTACCTCCTATCGCTTCTACGGCCGATAATCATCGAAGAACTTCGGCTGAAGGTTTTGAGAAAGTGATTTCCAGAATAAGATAAATAAACAGGAGCACGGACTTCGCTATCACATTCGTAATCCAAACTCGTTCACGCCGATAAGGGAATCGAAGGAATCACTCTTGCTCGGTCTCGATATGAAAGCCAATCAGGCAGAGATAGCCAAGTTCTCGAAGAAAGACGCTGAGGTTTGAACATCGTTAACCACGCTACGACCAAACATTGTAGAACTATCCAAAGTACGAGCATGCTATGGGCAACATGGTACGATGCCTCGAACAACTAATGGATGTCGCTCCTCTCGACGTTCATTCGTCGTCTAGGACGAAACAGATCTCACAGCTTATCCAATTATTCAAGATACGTACGTACTACTGGTCCATCGCATTTCAGCAAATACTTTTCAGTTAAACCTCTCGGGATGAAAGGATCGTTGGACTTGTACGAGCTCATGACTGCTCCCATTTCCAAAGTAACTTAGGTATGAGAATCATTCCGAAACCCATGTCAAGGTAATGGACAAATGGTTCGAGAGCGATGTGCTCAAAGCCACTCTCGGTACTGACGGTGTCATCGGATTCGCGGCTTCTCCGTATGATTCAGGAACAGGGTAATCTACATACATTCCTAATCATCTATCTCCTTCCCTCAGCTACGTACTCCTCCATCATGTTCTCGGAGGACTGGACGGTCAGAGTGGAGCATGGGGATACGTGTACGGAGGGATGGGAGCCGTATCGCAGGCCATTGCCTCGGCTGCGAGAGAAGCCGGAGCTGCATTGTACACGGAGATGGTGAGGGTTGGAAGAGATGAGAGAAGAAGGCGATGAATAGGACGTAGAGGAGATTCTGACGGAGAACGGACAAGTAAGAGGAGTACGAGCAAATGGACGAGAGTACACGGCCCCCGTCGTTCTCGCAGGCACCACACCCAAAGTCGCCTTCCTCGACCTTCTCAAAAAGGTTTCACCGACCTTTTGACGAAAGTAAACATATCTTCCAGGATGCGCTCCCTTCCGATTTCCGTCAAGCCATTCAAGCGATCGACTATACGTCACCTGTTACCAAGATTAATGGTATCCCGTATCTTCGATCACATCAAACGTCCACCTTTCAGTTGCCGTCAAAGAGTTGCCGAATTTCACGAGTCGACCCAGCATAGGAAAGGAGCCGATGCCGCATCATCAGACAACGATTCACATGAACTGCGAGAATATGCAGGTGAACGAGAAGATACCTGGATTGAAGGCAAGACTTCGTTTGAGGTTGTCGATGACGCTGTCCGTGACTATCGATCGGGGATTTACAGTCGACGGTAGAGTGGAGGGTGGCTAAGGAAGGAATCCCCGATTCAGGCCGATAATCGAGATGACGATTCCTTCTTCGGTCGATCGATCGATAGTCGATGGCGACGGACACGTCGTTCTGCTCTTCACTCAGTACACGCCCTTCAGTCCCTCGGATGGTGAATGGAACGACGAGAAGCGAAAGGCTTACGCTGATACGGGTATCCCAGCAGAGTGCCCTCCTTGACTACAATATTATTACCCTTGAGTCTTCTCGCAAATCGACGAGTACGCCCCCAACTTCTCTTCGAGCATCATCGGCTACGAAGTGCTCACCCCGCCCGACCTCGAGAAGACCTTCAATCTCACCGGAGGGGTCAGTCAACCCCCTCCTGATCCCCTCTCATTACTTGCCTCAGAACATCTTCCACGGCAGCATGTCCATGTCTCAGTTGTACTGGACCAGACCAACTTCTTCCCATTCCAACTTCACCACTCCCATCAAGGGCCTGTTCCTGTGTGGAAGTGGAGCCCATCCAGGTCCTCCTCCCCTCCCTTCCCTTCCCCTCCACTTCTCTCCTTCAGGTGGCGGAGTCTGCGGTGCCCCCGGTCGTCTCGCATCCTCGGCCGTTCTCTCCCATTGACAATCTCTCCCTTCACAGAGCATAAACTGCTTCCTTTCCCGATCGTGCAATGTGACTGTTATGATTGAACGGTGGAGCATAAGAACTGCGAGAGAGATAGCGAAGGGAAGGGAGAGATGGGGGAGATAGAAGAGGGCGATAGGAGAGGAGAGGAGAGGCACTGAGAGGAGATTGCCATCCATTCACTGTCTCATCCCTTCTCATTCACGACTTTCCTCTTCCTCTCCTTTTCATAGTAGTTGACCTTTGTCTTCCTCTCGATTGCCATACAAATTCGTGCCGTAATCCCCTTCATCGATCCCGTGTTCTTCATTTGTCTCCCGTTCTCTCCATTGAGATGGTCGAAGAGAAGGATCTCGTAGTCCAGTCGAAGCAAATCCTCTCTCGTGCCTACTGTCCCTATTCCAAGTTCAAAGTCGCGGCTCTTCTGGAGTGCGAGGTAAGCGAGATTGTGTTCGATTCCTGGTCCAGTAGTCGCTCAATCACTATTAGCGTCACCAAGTCTCTCTATCACAACTGTCCACTTCTTATACTGAGATGTGAGCGGGAGGGAGGGATAAATTTAGTTCATTACTGACTTGCATTGTTATTGTTGTCCAAATTAGTATTTATGTTTGTTACATCACTGCAACGTTAATGAATCTTCCAGGACGGAACGGTGGTTCCGGGAGTGAACGTGGAGAACGCCTCTTACGGCGGCACGATCTGTGCAGAGAGATCGGCTGTTGTTGCTGCGGTCAGCCAAGGGCATCGCAAGTTCAAGTTCGTCTATTTGACTGTGTAACAACAATGTACATAGCTTTTTATATTTCTATGACCATGAAAAAAACGAACGAAGCGGAGAACCCTGATCGTCCCCCTTACCTACAGGAGAATCGTCGTCACCACCAAACTCGAGGAACCCGCCTCGCCGTGCGGACTATGCAGGCAATTTCTCGTTGAGTTTGGAGATTTCGAAGTGAGAAAATTAGTTTGAATCTTCCGATTGCTTATACCTGTTCACATTGAGCTGGCCCACTCTGTTCCTCACCCCATTGAGCACCAAAAAAACGACTCTAAACTGTCTCGTTATCAAGAGGCCTATCTATCAGCAGTATTTTTGAGGTGGTAATGGTTGGATCATCGGGGAAGATCGAGAGGAAGAGCACTATGCAACTGCTTCCACTCGCCTTCACTCCGGCCTCCCTTGATGTATACGCGGAGCAACAGAAGACTGAACAGTAACCTACAGTACTACCCCCATCATCCCTCATCTCCCCTAGAGATAAACTCCTTCTGTTCTACGAACAACTTTGCCCACTTTCACCTGCTCTAAATGTATCATAAAATCTTTATTACCTTTCTTTTGTGTTTGTTCAATTGAATCGGAGGCGATAAAGGAGACAAGTACACGTAAGACGAGTGATAGATGTGCGCAGATGTGGGGGATAAAGGGATTACGGTAATAACAAAGAAAGCTACGACGTCATTCTAGATTCATTGCGTGTCGTGTCGATGGGGGATGAGAGGGTCGACTTAACTTGATCGCCTACTCGAAAACAGCTAAGGCTTAAGTAGATCAGCCTAAACTCTAGTCTAGATCCTTATGTACAATATAACTAGGCATAAGTAGAGCATATATCTCAAACAACGGTACAAACAACGTTTCATTTCTATTGAAATGTGAAAATATATATCAAATAATAACATAAAACTAGGTAAGTTCATTCGTTTCACGGGATGGGCGTGTGGCAAAGCGAAAGATGAAGAATGAGCAAGAATTGGACAAGGAGGAAGGCAGTGGTGGGGAAAGGGGAGAGTAAAGGCAAGTTAGACTCGAGAGGAAAGAGATGGGGGTACGGTAGGGGTACTGTAGGGGGATTAGGGGGGAGGGGGCCTAAGGGAGGGAGATACGTCGGACGACCAGTCGAACGGAGGGATACATCTTGATGAGAGTGATGGCCTCTTCGTGAGTCAGTCCCTTCGTATCTCGACCGTTGATGGATACTAGCTGATCGCCCACTCGAAGACGACCGTCTCTCAAACAAAGTACCTTATTTAATTCCACTATAATATCGTGTAATGATTATAAATGCTCTTTCTTTTATCACTCTCCATCGCATACCCATAAATCAGGCTGCCGCGGTATACCGTACCCCCTCCCTTAATTAGTCTACCGTATCCCCTTCCCCTCACTAACCTCGCAGCAGGTCCGTCTTCTGCAATCCTCAACACGAAAAGGGGCATGTTCTCGAACTCCTGTCCTCCTCTAATCGAGAATCCGAATCCCTTTCCTCCCCGTTGCAATTCCACGTTGATGATGTTCCCTCCTCGCAGTTCGTTCGTCTCCAATGAAGGACCACCGTTTGAGTACAATTGCTGAATGTGATACTTGAGATATCAAGAAGCATTACTCAATACAGACGTATACTTGCTGTATCATCTAATATCCAATACCTAGACATCTTCTAACCTGATGGGAGTGGGAGGGAGTGGGAGTCGTGTGTTGTAGGGTAGCAGTGAAAGTAGTAACGGGCTCATCGGGATCGGCGATGGTTAGACGAACGGAGAGACCAGAGGCCTGCAAGGGGAAGAATAGAGAGGGAGGGGAGAGTGGCTGAGATCAGGCGAGGGAGAGCAGTACGGACGATTACGGTACTTAAACATTGAGATTACGGTAGTCATCTACGGAATCGAGATTCAAAAGGATACTGTAGTGCTAGGGTGCTTACTAATCATATATCGAAATTAGTAATGATCAACTAGCGATTACCTTGATGAGGGAGACGATCTCTCCATGGGAGAGTGTCGCAATCTCCGTTCCATTCACTGCCACAACTCGGTCTCCCACCTGCAGGAGACCACTACGGGCGGCGGGGGATCCCGACACGATCTGGCCTGAATGAGGGGAGGGTTACCGTAAGACTTCTGTGCCTTATGAATATTTAGAGTTTCGCTGAAGTTTAACATATCACAGAATAAAGCTACTTTCTATTGACGAAGACCCCTACCAATGGTAGCTCCATCTCTGTTGATGGATGAAATGATGATGAACCCGAAGCCCTCGCCCTCCGTTCGATGCAGAATGACGTCTCTTTCGTTCGTTCCGAGGACTGTCGGTCGGGAAGAACCGAGATGAAGAGAACGGGTGAAGGAAGCGGGGGAGACGGCTTCTGAAGGAGGGGAGGGTACGGTGGGAGAGGGTTGCAGTCGCCTTTCACAATACTCGTTACTCATGCTTTCCTTGGCAAGAATGAATGTTTATTTTCGTTAACAAGGCAGTGGATACAGAAATGCCCTGGACTAGCAGTTCGACTCACCGTTGTGTCGTATCCTCCTCACGACCAGCTTCACATGCTTCACATGGGCCGCTTGTTCCAATAGGGAAACGGCCTCCGAGTGGCTCGCGCCCTGTACGAAACACTTCGCTTACCTAACATTCCATGAAAATTATGTTACAATCCCTGACCTCCTAGCTGCTAGTCTGCCGACCTCTTCCCTTCTACCGTAACCCCTACCCTTCCCACTCACCTCGACTCTCCTCCCGTCGATCTCGACAATCTCGTCTCCCTCCATCAACCTTCCATCATCTGCTGCAGCCCCTCCGGGCACAATCTGTCCGACTGTCAGCATGGTTCCCGTCTGAATAAATAACTATTTACCTCTTTTATTCCAGGTATTACTTCTTAAGTCAGTAAGTCCTATCCTTTGGGGGGGGGACTTGTACACGTTTTCCATAAATAAATATAAACCAACCTCAGTTCCTCCTAATAGCCGGAATCCGAATCCTTGCGGCTTTCGTATGAGATTGACGACGATGAGATCGTTGGTAGTTCGGAATGCGGAGATAGGCATGTACGTGGGGGTGGTTGCGAAACCGAGGGTAGTGGAAGAGGGACGGATACGGGCAGAGGAAGAGGAGGGGGGAAGGTCCGGCTTGCGCTGAAGGGGGATAGGGTTCGTTACGGTCACTAGTGAATAATGGTTAATGCCTTTGAATAAAATACCTCCACTTAGATGAGATTTGGCCTAACATTGTATTGAATGCGACCAATAAAGGTTTGTTAGGTTACAGTAACTGTACCGCACTGACCCTGGTGAGAGTGCTGGACTGTCGCGTGTAGTGTCCGTTGCCTCCATTCATGCCATACATGGTCTCGGACTGGTTCCTACTCGAGGGGGCGGGGGTCTTCGATCGGGGGCCGAGGGAGGGAGCGGGCGTTGACCGTTGTTCCCCGTATCGGAAGGCTGCCGTTGGCGTACGGGATCGACTGCAATGCATGACTATACAAAGATATTAGACTATGAACTATTAACCACGAAATTAACCTTGGTCTATCCATAAAACAACGCATGCAATTCAAGAGTTTCCCCCTATAGTCTGCTCATCTGGAATATTGCACTAATCGACGAATCCCCTTACTTCTGCTTGGGACTGCTCCTTCTCACAAGCAGCCTTCCCCTGTGTCCAATCGGGTACTCCCTCAGCGTGTCCACCAACTGTTGATGGCCAATCGACCGCACGTCTCGGCCGTCCAATTCGATGATCACGTCGCCTTAAATATGCAAATTTGAAAATACACAATCCAATAAACGACGAGAAAGATAATTGTTAAACCTGCTCTTACCCTCCAGTAGATGCGGACATTGCGCGGGATAGATCACCTTCTTCACTCGCTGACCCTTCAAAGGAATCAATGAGTTTCCGAACCTTATGCTTGGTACGCATTTAAACACCAAAGCAAGCTTATTTGAAGACTTATTTAAATCGCTATATTCAGACGAAGCTTCAAAAAGCTTACATTGATGGAGTCAGCGATGGTGAATCCGAAGCCGTCGACTCCCTTGACAATGTCAATGGCCACCACATCTCCACTCCTGTGATTCATCGTCGACGCAGAAGAGTACACGTTCTCCGTTATTATCTGAACAACATTCCTTACTACGGAGAGGGAATCAAGACGAACGAAAGTTCCTGTCCCCTATCTCCCGTTCTAAGCTCTGTCACCAGATGAATACTTATTTGAAGACCGTAGAATCTCTACTAGAGATTCTCTAGTAGAGGTCATTTCGGCAACATGTTTCATTACATTTGGTGACCGGATGCGTTGCGGTTATGAAGTATGTACGAAAGATAAGGATGCCAAGGACTCGATTGGTGGACTCTAATGCCTAGCCCCTCAAGGTGTCCCCCCACGTACCCGATTGGAGGGATCGAGCATGAGTGGATATCCGCGGCAGACGACAATGTCCACGGGTTCCCCCACGGGACACGAGACGAAGATGTGACACGCGTCGGCCTAGAAATGAGGAAAAAAATTAACGATACTTGATAAATACTGCCTGAACACTATCAAAAGCATAACATTCAAGCAACTTCGAAACGATAGAGTTACAGTAATCTTCCACGTCAGACTGCATAAACGAACTCACTTGACTGGCTCCCAGCAGATTGTGTCCATTGACCGACACAAGCACATCCCCCGGCTGCAGAACTCCGTCGGCCGCCGCTGATCCGTGTGGGAGAATCGACTTGACCTGCAGGGAGAAGAGAGGGTTACGGTAGTCGCTATCGGGAACTGACCTGGATGAACTCGTCTCCCTTGGAAGAGGCGTCGTTTCCGATGAGTGTGAACCCGAGTCCCTTGGCCCCCTTAACTATTCGACAGGAGAGCAGTTCCCCCCGCAATTCCTCCACTTTCCGAGTGAAGACTCCACTGCTACTCTTGCGAACTCCGTCGGGGTAAGAGTGGTGGCCTGAATGGGAGGATCATCAATGGGAGGATCGACGAGACAAACGGGGAATGGGAAGGACAGGAAGGGGGTTCCACTCTGGAAGAAGCTAATACTACGTCTAGACCGCTCTTCTCACAAGAGCCGGCCTGTCCCTCTAGGAAGCTAATCTTCGTGTGTGGTCTGCCTGTCCTTTCCCTCGTTCATTTCATCTCCTCCTCTCATCTACTCCATCAGTGCATTACAGTAGTATGCGCAATAGTGCTGGACGTTCAAAAATTGAAATGAGGTTATACGCCGCGCTCCTTTCTCAAATATCGAGATTGGAAGAATGAAGCAGAGAGAGGATATTTGAGGGCAAATATTTGCTCCATAACTAGGTTAGCTGTGAACACGCTTCCCATTGTTCGCATGCTTGTTATCGTTTTAACCCCGAGCGACCATCTTGGTTGATAAGAGAGGGAAGGAATGAAAAGCGAGAGAGTGTTAGAAACAATGCTGTAGAAGAGAGAAAGCAAATCTATATCTGCTTTGAAAGATCGCGTATTTGCTATAAATCCATTTTTGCACAAATAAAAATGTAGCAAATTGTTCAAGATAATGCAAGACTAATCCTCACCTCCTCCGTGTCCATTCCTCATCGCCCCTCCCTTCTCCACATTCGCCACTCTCGTTGCATTGTACACGGGTCGCTCGTAAGTCGTCTGCTTGTTCAGGTGACTGAAAGGCTAATATATTAAACTAATATTAATTAATCCATAATTTTCTACCATATATGCGATCTTTGGACTATCTAAAGCGCCGCTTAGCCCGAAGAAACCTCACCTTCGACAGACATCAAAGTAGATGATACGGTCAAAGAGCTGATCAGGAGGAATGGGAAGGGACTCAGTCATGGAGGAGAAGAGAGGGAAAGGGGAGAGGATGAGGAATGAGGGGAGGGGAGGAGAGGCTTCAACTGTGAAGAGGCGAAGGGGGATCCGATGAACAACGACTATTCATTAGGGAAGGGGGAGATAAGGTGGACTTATTAAGGGAAGGGAAGGGGAGAAGAGAAGAGGGAGAAGAAGAGTCTCCAGGGAAGGGGGAGAAGGGGTAATGGGTGAGGGAAGGTTATGGAACGGAGGAAGTGCGGAATGAGGGAATGGGGAGATAGGAGAGGGGAATGAAGGAGAGATAGGGAGGAGACGAAGGGATCGAGAAGACTAAAGAGGGAAAGGAGAAGAAGAAGGGGATACTCATCGAGAGATCAATAGGAAGAAGTGGAGATGTGAAGAAGGCAAGGAGGGAGAGGAGAGGGAGCGAAAGAGAGAGAGAGGGGAACCACGGGAATCAGAGACGAGGAGGACAACAATCTACGTCTTAGCCCCCCTGAGGGGACGAAGGGAGAGAGGGCACTTTAGAAGGGGAGAAGAGAGGACTCATTGGGAAGAAGAGGGAATTGAAGGAACCTTTAAGTTGATCACAGACCAAGTCTCTTTGTCTTACGATTAGTGAACTATTGCCAAAAAAAGTATAAAATAGTAGAAAGAAATGAGCTGACTCGACGTAGAACGTTCCGTAGACGGGATCGTCGACCTGTTCCCATCCCGGAGGCAGTTCCCGAGGATCGTTCCACTGAGTCGTGCCCGTATTGTGGCTGAACATCCGGCATTACCGTAAGCCATTCAGGTTATTTAGCCACGCATCACTCTGCTACGGACTACAATACAGCCCTGGATAATCAAAGATTCATTCTCCTCTTGCCTATAATCATATCGTACGACCCATACGCCTCAATCCCGAACCCCATTGCGCGCTCACGTAGTGTAGATAAAATTAAGTTAAATTAATTATGCACCAACATGACCAATAGTTCAACTCACTCGATGAAGTACTTCTCCCCGTTGTCAGCGTAGGCCACCTCCCAATTGGGGGGCAACGGTCCCATCTTCGTCCCTCCCATTACCATCTCCGACACGTCTTCCTCACTCGGACGAGGAGTTCCGTACAGATGGCCTGAATCAGGCATAATTACGGGGAGGTACGGTAGGTGCTCCATCCAACGTTAATCGATAATATATGATTCGGTTTGAATGCAGAAAAGAGGAAAAGTAGGCAGCGCTTGAAGAGTGAAAGTAAGGAAAATAAGGGAGAAGAGAGAGGACTGATTCACGATATTCATTGAGTGACGTGTGAAGGAGGAGGGGGATGAGCCGAAAATGGAGGGAAAGAGTGGGAATACAGGGAAAGGGGGAAAGGGGTGAATCAGAGAGGAAGAGAGAGATGGTTGATAGAGGGAGGTAAAGCATTCCACACGGAGCAGAATGCAACACTATGCACTGACTGATAAGAGAGGACTGATCAATGGGGCACGATCGATATACCGTAAGAGATGGGGCTGAGAGGGTTACGGTAGGCATACATGGGCAGCGTTGTCGATAGCTATCTGGCCTTACACAATTAGCCCCGAGGCGATTGATATAATATAACGTGGTTCTCGCCAAGTAAGTTTGTAGCAAAGAGAGGTGGGCTTACCACCCTCTCGCACAACGTTTTGCTGCGTAGAATAGATTCGTATACAAATTAAGAGAGTCGAGGCGAGAGAGCATGGAAATTGGAGAAACGCAGAGACATTCGCAATTTCGGAACGCGGACTGGTAAAACGTCGTGTCTCGTCGGGTCTGTGCCCATATATGGCAGGGGGAAAGGAGACAGACGAAGATGGAGAAGAATAGGCAGAGAGACATAACATAAAAAGTATTTGGATGGAAACTGGTGAAAGACAAAGCGAAGAAATCTATGCAACTGGCTTGAATTACTAGTGTGGAAACGCATGCAGTAAGACGAAAGGACACAGTCAGCATTACAAGCGTTTTTTCGGAGAATTCCTGAACCAGACACCCTAACCAACACAGATCCAGCAATCATGGGTACATAATGTTAATAATGAAAATACACAGCGGAAAAAGTACGAAAGACACTGCTCCATAATTTAGTCATTATATTTTATTTGGAAAAGTAAAATAGAGCGGAGAGAGAGGCAATAAAGAGAGGGAGTAAGGGGAGGGTAGGGGAGGGAGAGAATGGTCAGAGGGAAGAGTAAAGAGAAGGCTGAGTGAAGGGGACAAGGAAAGAGGACCGATTCCATCCGTTGATAGGCACATAAGGGCAAGCAAGCGTATGTGAATGTGGAGGGAGAGGAGGGACGATAAGAGGGGAGGGGAGACATTCCTTACGAGGGAATTGAGAGGGAGAGAAGGAGGTGAAGAGGGTGACGAGGATCATACGAGTTGATACACATGGTGGTCGATCGTGATACGGGTGAAGGGGAGAAGGGGGACAGACAAGTTACGGTGGAGAAGGGCAATAATAGAATGACGAGGGGGAGGGATCTATGGAAGGGTTGGAGAAGGGAAAGAGGGGGAGGTGGAGGAGGGCTCGACACACAATAGCTAAGCAAAATTTTCTCTCAGTTTTTTTCCCATTCCTATTTCCGCTGAGAGAGCGAAGCGGCATGAAGAGGGTCCAGACGAAGTAGGAATGAGGCTTACTGACGGAACATTTTCGCCAATAATAAGGGGTTTGGAGGCTGGAGCTACGCGTTCCTTTTACCTTTCACCCTCTCCCCTCTCCCCCCTTCTCTCTCTCCTCCCGAATACCTCCAAGCTACAGTTCGGAATGTGTCGTCCACTCAACGAGTCACTCCACTCACAAAGAGAAACCTGAGACGAAAAGAGAGGGGAGAGAGAGAGAAGAGGGAGAGAGAATACAGAGAGAATGAGGAAGGGAGGGGAATAATGGAAAGAAGGGAAGGGGAAGGGCAAATCTGTGAACAGATTAACCACTTTGGAAGAGAACGAGGGGGGAGATATGAATGGAAGAGAGGGAAGAGAAGGGAAGGGAAGAGAAGGGAAGGGAAGAGAGTGGAGGAGAGGGTGGGAAGGAGACAGCGAGGACTAGGACAGTGACAAATTAGTCAAAGGAGATGGAAGAGGGGAGGGAGAGGGATAAAGGGACGGGACGGGGGAAGGACTGTGCGACACATTCAGAGGAGGGATACGAGTATGGAAGTTAACGAGTCATATGATAAGTGAGTAATGGCTTGGGAAGAAGTCTAGAAGAGCAGAACGGAAAACCGATCGAAATCTTAGGCTATGTTTGGTTCGTCTTTGGGTATTTTGAGGCATTTTCTTGGCAGTACAATGAAGGGAACAACCGTGAAAGCGGTCCGATTCCCCTTGTCCGGCTGGTCTACACAATCCCCACATAAGAGAAGAGAAGGCACAGACCAGAAGATCAAGCTTCAGGTGCGAAGAGGGCGCCATTCTATAGAGGAATCGCAGCCCGTGAGGGCTGAGAAGAAGGACAAATGAGAGAACATGTGTGTTGTATGAGAAGCTAAGCTATACGGAGCATTACTCAAGCATCGGCAACTTGAAAAGCTTTCACTCATTGTGTACCACAAAGTTATGCATCTTCCTTGTGATAGATCAACTGCACGACAAAGATTGAACGGCAAACTTTTACAGTAGACTGATCAGCATACCGTACTACCGTATTTGATTCGGTCTAGCAAGATAAAATCTGCGCAAATTGAGGAATGTTCAGGTATTTCAAGAAGAGGAAGGCAAGGCTATTTTGGTAGAGGTCGTTCCCGATTGAAACCATAGACAGTACTCAGAGAGAAAGAGAGAGAACAGAACAAACTTCAATTCATGTATCGAATATCACGAGAAGAGGAGAATCACAAGGAGACAACCGATATGACAAGGGATGGGGGAGAAAGAGAGGTTAGCAAGAGAGGGAGTTGCGAGGGTTTTGTCAGGTAAAGGTGAGGGAGAGGAGATTGAGACGGAGTTGCGAGGTGAAGGGGAGGGAGAGAGTTAAAGCATACGACTCGAAGAAGATGCGAAGAGACAAGCTGGAGGTGTGAGAGAGACTGAATGAATGAATGGACGGATGGAGAGGAATGAATGAGGATGACCAGTTGAGTGGAGGGGGAGGGAAGGGGGAGAGAAGGAGGGGCGGAGGGGGATGAGAGAGAACTCTACGGATCATTAGTACGACACTTGGGAACTGACTGGAATGTGCTCAAGGAGGGGAACATAATAGCGAGAAGACATGGGTAACGGTACGAGGAACACAGACAACCAGTGGCTCAGCCCACCGTCGTTGGCTGACTTACTGCAAACATTTCCCATACCATACATGGCCACGGACCCGACGGTCGGGTGGTAGGCCACTCATTTTGTCACAAGTTTAACTTGGTAGGCACCATATTCTGTGAAAAACGTTATTGGTAGGCTAACCAAAAAAACTCCAATTTGTACATTGGTAAGCCCCTGTCTGAAGTAATTGAAGGTAGACCTGCCCGTGTATGTTCCATATATTGGTTAGCTCACTGCAGAATAATATGTTAGCGAAACTGGCTGATATCTATGTATGGGAGAACCACTGCATGTACGTTACCGGCAGACCTGCCCATGCATGGGTTCAGCATACGAGCGAGGAAAACACAGAGACAAATACAGAGAATTAAGCTATACGCGCACGGCAATACTTGCATACAGAGGAAAATTATTTACCGGTAAGTGGAAAAAGAAATTTGTATGCATGGTGAAGCCTTGCCCATAGCTACTCCCCTACATCAAGCATGGGTATACGGTAGACGAGGTAAACTTCGGACTGATTCTATCAAGGGAAACAGGAGAGATGAAGGAGGAGAGAAGAGAAGAAGAAGAAGGGAAGAAGAAAGACGACGAGGATAAGCTGGAGACGAGCCAATTATTCGGGTATGGAAGAGGGAGTAGAGGATAGGGGTGGCGAGAGAGGGTAAAGGGGGATGGGACAACAACGGAGACAATCCTTCCAAACGAAAGAGAGAGAGTTATACTACACTTTACGGATTTCGGGACTGCCTGTGGCTATTCCTACTGATTCTCCAATTGTAAGGACTGAGCCAAAAAGGAAAATAAGGGGTCCGCTATTGCTTGCGGGTCGACTTTCCCCCCATCTTCACCTCCCCTACCCAATCCACCGTCCTCCCCCCATTCCTCTTTCTGTCTCTACCCCCTCCCCCTCCCTCTTCTCTCCCCTCTTCTTCTCCAATCGCAAAACAAATAATCTGTGAGGGCGGAGGCCTTTGAAAAAGGATTAAAAAGGAGACGAAGGAAGAAGAAGAGAAGATGAGGAGATGAGAGGGAAGAGATAGATAGACACTTGAGGGGGGGGAGGAACGGTAGATGAAGGCGGCACGGAGAAGGCACAAAGGAAACCACCCTCATTTCTTATAAGCATCTCATCATACGTGGGCAACCTTTCCCGCAATATTTTTAAAACGGGGCCTACCAGTGTACGAAATCAGGCCTACCAATTGAAATTTTATGGAAAATATAGGCCTATCAAAGTAAAATTCCGAAGAAATTTGGGCCTACCACCCATACTTCGGGTCGGTGCCCACGTATGCATCTCATGTCTCATGTAAGTACTGATTCTTCCCCTCAGTACGTATTATAAAAACGAAATAGAGACGAAATATCGTAAAATATGCATGATTCAAAATAATCGGAGACAAGCTCGTGTACGAGGATTGAAGAGAATGGAAGAGAAGCCTTCCAAGTGAGAGGGGAGAATACACATTTAGGGAGGAGAAGAGGAGGGGAGATGAGAAGAGAAGAGGAAGGAAAAGAGGAGAAGGGGAGGGGATCTCAGATGAGAAGGGAAGGGATCGTGAGCTGTTCAGAGACACCTCTGTGTTATGCCTTGAGGGTGATGGAGGGAGAGGGAGAGGTAAAGAGAGAGATGAGAGGCAGAAGGAGGAACGGATAAGAGTCCTTCAGGATATGATGGATTGAGTGATGAGAAGAGGTTGAGGGAATAAGTGGAGGGGGAATATGAGAGAGGAAATTGAATGAAATGAGGAGAAAGGGCAGGGATAGAGGGAGAGGTGATTGGGAGCATACACTTGGATTAAGATAAGACCCAGATAACCGTAAGAAAGCGCGTAAAGAAATGAATAGTTGACCATGGAACAGCTCAGGGGGCAAATACGAGTATTTGAAATTTATTTTGCGGTAGGGGTAATTTTCTAGTGGTGGTAGGGTGTGCATGTAAATCGAAAATTTAGAACAGCGGTGAGGGCAATTTTGTGGTGCGGTATGGGTCATTTCATAGTAAAAGACGGTTTTGCGGGCGGGAGGGGCCTCACCCGAAAAATATAATCAAATACAGTATTTTCCCCTGGAACAGCTCCAAAATAGACTGTGAAACATAACCGAGCCGGGTTTGCTCTTCGAACTGTAAGTGAAGGATAAAGAAAGGGCGAAAGAACGCTTGTTATGCAAGTTGAACAATAACAAAGGAGAAGAGGAGAGTGATACCCTCTTGAAGAAGACGAAGGGAAGAAGGGAAGGGAAGGTGGAGAAGAACAACTGAGAGGGAAGGACTATGACTAGTCTCCTTCGAGGAATACAAAAGGGGAGAGGAGAGGCTTCAGCTATGAGAAGAGGGACGGAATGGGAGAGGGAGGTGAGAGGGAACGGAGAAGGAGAGACCATGGCGAGCAAGAGGGTACAGGTAAGAAGCCTAGTGCTATACACATTTCAAAAAAGAAACACGCCGATCCACGATTAACAATTGCATTTTGCGTGATTTTAAATATTACTACGTAGAAGTGCGTTAAGGTCATTCCTCTCTCTTACAAGGGAAGGGCAAATAGTTATCATCAGATCCAGACATGAGACCACTACCATTCGATAGAGCGCTGAAAGATTAGTAAATCCTGAGAAAATTAGCTGCCGACGTCCACACATCTTCGAGAAATCCGACGTCAACGTCTCCGAAGGATTCTTCACGGTCCCGACCAAGTCTCGACTACGGGTTCCTCTACCCCAGCCGGCGACACCAGAACAACGAGTCGGCGGCGCAGCAGGGAAGAGGTGGGACTATGGCGCAGTAACCTATTGGTTCGGCTCCCCCGGTGGCGAAGTTTTTGTAAGTCTCTGGGACTTGCGATTTTCAAATTTTTTGGGTTACTATCTGTGAAAAATGCGGATGATAAATCAGATCCGGTGTTCCTCTGACACTCGCTCTACAGTGACTGTCACCAGAGTTCTCTTTCATAGGGGTCGAAAATTTGATAACGCAGAATGAGATGTCGTGGAATTTTAGTGTAAGTCTTCTTTGAAAGATTTTCCGTAAGTTTTCAAGAAATGAAGAAAAAAACTTGAAAATTACAAGTCTCAGAAAGTTTAAAAAAAACTTTGCCACCGCGGGGAACCGAATAAATCGGTTACCGCACCACAGTCCCACCTTTTCCTTGCTGCGCCGCCGACTCGTTGTTCTGGTGTCGCCGGTTCGGGTAGAGGAACCCGTAGTCGAGACTTGGTCGGGACCGTGCAGAATCCTTCGGAGACGTTGACGTCGGATTTCTCGAAGATGTGTCGACGTCGGCAGCTAATTTTCTCAGGATCTACTAATCTTTCTGCGCTCTATCGAATGGTAGTGGTCTCATGTCTGGATCTGATGATAACTATTTGCCCTTCCCTTGTTAGAACATCAACTGAATAGCTCTGAACCATGCCTAGCACGCGTATTTCAGAGGAGAGGGGACAGGAGTGGTAAAGAGGATAAATGAGGTGAGGATGATGGGGGTCAGAGGAGCGAGAGGACCCTCCTTATTCCCTATTCCCCCTCTTCCAAGACGGCGTAAATGAGCCCAGGTGGGGGGAGGCAGTATGTGCATGAGATAGCACAAGATGACCATCTATCTGGGGAACGAGTCAATTGGAAGGGAGAGATATAGGAGGAGGAAAGGGGAGAGGATACGAGGGAAGAAGGAACATGGAAGGCAAATGGGCGAGAAACAATAACCAAACTAAATACATGAATATGTTGGAGGAGAGCGCTTACGATGATTTGACAGAAGGAAGCTAGAAAGACGGAATAAGAGGAAGAAGAAGAAGAGGGGAGATTGAGGCAAGTTGGGGTCATTGAGAAGTAGTGAATGACCAGAGAGAGAAGAGAGAGAAGAGAGAAGAGGAGAGACTGATCTGTAGGGACAATCGCGGATTAGGAGGGAACACACAGAGAGGGGAGAGAGAGTTAGGAGGGAGGGGGGAGAGTAGCCCGAGGAGAGGGAGAGCATCGATTGTCGCGCGATCGGTCGCGCGTATGCAGGAATGCAGGAACAGAAGAGGGAGAGGGGAGGGGGTAATGAGGAGAGAAGGAAGAGATGGAGGGGAGATTGGGAGAGGGGAGGGGGTGGACATGACAAAAAGGAGCGAGTGTATGCAGAACACAAGACAAATGACCGGTGGGTCAAGGCGCGAGTGAAATGACGAAATGGAAATGTTGCCTACGTGATGCGAACTAATTATTAGAGTTAAGCATGAGAGTTCTTTCGCGGTGCTTCGCTTCGACGCTCACAACAGGCGTTTACCGCTCATCATGAAAAATAACCATCAAGAGAACTCGCACGCACAGCTGTACTAGCTACCATACAGTGCCACTCCCTGTTCTCCTCCCTAGCTATTCCCTCCAAGAAACCCGCGTACCTTCATAGGCCCCGTGCTCGAGTAGCTTGCCCTGATCGAGAAGCGACTGGAAGTGGTTCATATCAACGAATCGATAGTGTTCCCCGTCCACTTCACCCTCTCGAGGGGGACGAGTCGTGTCTGGAAGAAGAAGAAGAGGAGAGGGGAGGGGAGAGGGGGATGGAACGGGGTATAGGAGAACGTAGGGGAGCAAGCCTCAGCTCATACGCATATGGGAAACTGCTAGAAATATGCATGTTCATTTGGTATACAGTTTGCATGCTGGTAATGATAGTAAAGAGTAAAGTATTTCCCCATATCTAATGCGGACCACGTATGATCTAGAGACATGGACCCTCTACCAAATTCGGGGTAATGGGGCCCATTTGTATGAAGTACCCATGTTGAGGTCTCAGGCAGACTACAAACTACACTCCCCTCTAGGGTCTCCCCCCTCCCTCGTTCTCTCTTCCCTCCAACAGAATGCTCCCCCTTCGACCCCCCGAACAAGCCATTAATTGGTGTGAAAGGGATCGAAGGGAAGGGCATGCTATGCTAATAGATGGGAGACAAACAATTGTGACAATAGGAGGGGGAAGAGTTAGGACGGGAGAGGAGGAAAAGGGAGGAAGAAGGTGAGAATTAGGAGATGAGGAAGGCAAAGATCATGATGAGAAGAGGAAAAAGATCATCATCTACATAACGCGTTCTTATGGAAAAAATCACGGAAAAGCAATCCAAAGGTGAAATTGAAAAGCAAAAGCTCTTTTTTCATTTTGCATATGTTTTGTCGGCGAATTTTATTCAGATTTAAAAAAAAGAACTCTCTGGTCAGCCAGTGGGATATTCGCCTGTCGAGATTCTGTGTAGAGAAATTGGAAGGGAGGAGATGAAAGGGAGAGAAGAGAGAAGAACGGAAGAAACGAAGAGAAAGAAAAGTGAAGGACGAAACGGATAATTAGTAGAGGAGAGGGATAAGGGGAGGGGCACGGGGGTATGAGGAAGATGGGGTTAATGGTATTTAGATGACAAGGCTACTCGACGAGATTAATACTAAATTAAGTAGTATCTTCTCTCTGATCTTTACCATTTCCCATCTACAACGCAAGAGTAGACAGACAAAGTTGTGGTAGGGGGAGGGATTACGGTAATTGCCATACTAGAGTATTCTCTCGTGCGCACCGCTGCACAATTGCGATCTCATCGAACAGCATATCCCAGGGAAAAAAATTATCAGTACATCTTCCAGTATAGGCATACTGTAGACCTGAGTATCGCAAACTGACTTACATGGAACAGTCTTACTGTAGACGTTGTCCCGGATCACCGTCTGCAGCTCAGCGTATGACTTATCGGCCAGAATCTCACACAGATCATCGGGAAGCGAACCTGGAATGACATAATATTTTGATGTGCACACTGAACTTTCGTGTATTTGAGTTAGGCTCAAATGGCTACTCCATACAGCCATACGTGGGCAGGTGACTCCCCAAAATTTTAAAAATGGGGGTAGGTATCATCCCAAAAAACGGGGCTACCAGTCATGTAAAACCGGTTTTCTACTTTCCCGTAACCAAAACCAAAACTTTTTTCGGGTCTACTGGCTCGAAAATCGGGGCTACCATCCGTACTTACGGGCCGTGCCCGCGTATGCATACAGCTATCACTGTCATTCCGCTCAATTGACATTGTCATTCCCCTGTCATTGATTGACAATGACAATGACAATGACAATGTGACAATGACTCACCACTGGCAGTCACTTCGACGGCCATCATCTCCTTCTGCAGTGCATTCTTCTCGATCAACCTCGTCACCTCTGATACTGTCATTCCCGACACAGCCACTCCCTCCACTGTCAGAAGAATCTCGCCTCAAACACAATTATCGTCTTAATATTTTTTTAAAAATTTAACCAATAAACATTATAGAGAATCATCATATGAGCTAATAACTAAGCCATAAAGTGAAAAAAGCATGTATGTGGTTTTCAACGATTCAACGCTAAACATCGAGAGAGTACGGTAGCTCCGAATTTGAAAGTGGGAAAAATAGACCAACCTGGCATAATGAGTCCCGTGAGCTGCTCATCCCTGACTATGTCTATGACGATGAGAGAAGCATTCGCAGCTCCCCCTCTTACTGTAAAAGGGAGGGAGACGAGGGGAGAGGAGGGAGAGAGGGACGGAGAAAGTGAGGGGGAGGAGGGGGAGGGGAGCGAGTCCTCCAGGGGAGGACACGCGATACGGATCAGACGACGACGGGCACGGACTGTAATGAGGGAGGGGTACGGTAGGCGAGTACGGTAGGGGAAGGGAAGAGAAGGAGTACTGTAGGCATAACTGGGCACTAGGGTTTGAAAACCAAACCCGATTAGCGTATTTATCGCCTGACTCTCTTCATTCTTTCATTCTCCTCATCACTCTCTCGGTCTGATAATGCGATTAAAAGGTTTGGTTTTCAAATCCTAGTGGGCACCGACAGAAGTATTAAAAAAAGTATGGGTCACAGCGTGTTCAAACACCATTTTCCCTCCTGATGTTCATGAAAGCCGTAAACAACATTTGTTCCTACTGTAAACTCAAAAAAAAACTAATGAAGCAGTCTCTCTTGTCAAGGCTACTTAGCATAATTTGTATAGGGATTTTGGCAAAACGCCATGAAACCAATCAGACAGGCGGGCAAGCTGTGTGGGTAGTACGAGCGATTTTTTTGCTTTGAAATTTTTCTTCGGTAGTTAGGGGAGGCTGCCCACCTATGACTGTAGGATAGGAGAGGGTATTTAGCTCGGATACTACTTCACGCAGGGTTTGATAATAAAGAATACAGACACAGGAAAAATACCATTTGAACCACTCAAACGTCTCAACAATTCATTGGTTGACAACGATGAAATGAATGGGTTAGAAAGTAAAATAGCGCAAAGTATTCCCACCTGGTTCCTTCTCTTTCTTCGACGTTCCCTCTGAGGCCGTGGCCGTCAACTCATCCAGAGCCATCTGAACCGGAAATAAGAAAGTGAACAACTCAATCGAAACGGGTTCGACTCAGGTCCATTGTAGTTTTGGATTAAAAAAAAACAAATGTTAATTTATTCTAAAGACATAGTATGGAAAGTGAAAAAGAAGAAGAGGAAGAAAGAAAGATGTTAACGATTCGCTGTGCGCCGTGAATGGACAACAAGTGATTACGAGGACTAACGATTGGAATTTGGGAGAGGAGAGGGGAGAGAGGTAAAGGAGGGGGAGAGGGTGGTCAAAAGAGTGTGTTGTAAATGCATGGCGGCACGATTGACACTCATTCCTTGATAACTAATCATTCTGAGAGGGAGAAGAGGGGGAGAGAAGAAGACATTCCGTGATTACTCTCTCTCTCTTTGATGTGAAGCGAGTGAGAGAGAGAGGTAAACTAGAGAGGAGGAGAGGGAGAGGGAGGGTTACGAGGGGATTGAGAGAAAGAGAGATGAAGTACTACGCTCGTATACGAGGGCAGAGGGATTCGGCTCTCCTTTCATTCATAAAATGATCGAGGGATGAAGAGAGAAGAGAAGAGTGAAGAGAAGGGAATGGAGGGGAATAAAAGAGGTGAGAAAAAGGTTAGAAGGGATGACTACAGCCCCCGTATTAATAGCCCCTGTAGCTGCAGCTACAGCCCGAGCTACAAGAATTAAACATTTAATTATCCGCAAATGATCCGAAAGAGACTGAAGCTATCATTCTTTCTACGCTGTATCTCTTTAGCGGTGGAAATCTTCACCTATTGATCACAACACTTTTCGCAGATGCAAACATGTATTACAACAAGAAAAACAAAGAAATTCATTACTTAAAAGGAAAGACTTACTATGTAACCTTAACTCCATCGAAACATTGTTTAACATGGGTTCATAACTATCTTCGCAAGAAATGTCTGGCCGACCTCTCACGATGAGAACAAGGTATGAAATGATCAACGGAAGAGCGAGTTTGAGACGGCCCACCCCGGAAAAAAGCGGAAAATAATGAAGAG
>LS920089.1:98704-253116 GCA_900490955.1 Micoletzkya japonica | reverse complement strand
GCAGTCTTACGGCGTTTAGCGCATAGGAACAAGGTAAACGGCATCGACGTATTCCCGGAACAAATAAATATCTCTCGCCGCAGAAATTTTTTAAAAATATTTTTCAAACACTATTATCTTTATTATCGTCTCAGAAACCTATTCTAGAAGTATGGTCATGTTCGGTTTCACAAAATTTCTCGCTTCCATGTCCCTTTAATGAATTATAGCGGAATAAGGGCGGAATACGGAACTTTGATCACTCTTTAGATATCGCTTGTGAGTAGACCGGACAATGAGTGATCTGGGGTTTGTCGTGTGTAAATGCATATCTCATTGTGCTCTATCAGGGAACCGACTCTATCCACCAATTCTTTGTGCTTTCCTCTGTACAAAGATAGATAGGAGTGTTCACATTCAAAGTTCCTCGTCTGTCGGTTCTTTATTCCTTTGTTGCAACAGGTATTGATATAATTTTCTTGCTTAAGTATGACCCTACATACTGCATGTGATAAGGAATCAGCAGGAATATCGACCGTTCGACTCATTCCCGATCCAGGTAAAATAAAATACAGAATTATTGCAAAAACTGTAGGTAGAACGCATGACAAGTGCAGAACTTATTGATTTCATTCAATACGTCTCTAACGTTCACTTCTTATCCATATATTGATAGCAATGGATAATAAGTGAAAGTTCGAGCTGAGTGGATGGTGTAGAGATAAATATGTCGGCATGTAACAAAGGTAGTGTGTTTATCTGATTGTAAGGAAGTAACGTTTGAAGATACGATGTTATTAAACTAGCAATAGATATGAGATAGATAAGGAAGCAATAATTTTTTTGGGAATTTGAGACCTTTTGTAGATAAATGCGCAGATCCTGCAGCCTCGCATGTGGTGAGTTGTACTTGTGGTTATGTATGGGTGAGGGAAATGTTCCGTCAGTTGTCTCGTTCTTATTCCGCAGAAAGAGCGGAGCGGTATGCAGAGAGCCCAGACAAAATAGGAACGCGTTTACTGATGGAACGTTTTCCGGAATAATGGACAAGCTATGTTAAGCATAAAAACGGCATGACAAAAACCAGTGAAGAAACCAATGAGTAGCCGCTTTCGATCTATCTAGAACCTATTGTTAGGCCTATTTGAGCCTGTACTGCAAATACATTTTTTTCGCCTTGTAAAACAATACATTTCTTTTCTAAAAAAACTTGTAATATTCCAAGTTCATTTATCAAATTCTATTTGACCAATCATTTATTTTGTGTAGATAATGCATTCTATTCATGGGTTGGAATACCCTCAACGATTCGAACATACATGCTTTTCCCTTCAGTCCTGTCCCCCTTCCGATCTCCTCTCCACTCCTCCACCATTTCTATCTCTTCGTTCTGAGCGAACCCGACTATGTGTTCTTCTTATGATTGGCTATCTCTGTTCACAAGCAATTCGCATGTCTTTCAGTAAGACCCTTTATCTATCAAGGAACATGAGTAGCTTTTTGAGATCAAAAACACCTTAACTTTCCCATAGTGCGCACTAGAAGTAGATTTTATGGCGTTGAAAGGCACCGGAAGCTGCGCTACAAACGGAACGATTATATCTTTCTTTTTTCTCTACTATAATTGACCACAAGTTGTGAAAACAGCTGAGACCGGAAAATGAAGAATTCAGGTACGGCTATAGTTTGCATGGTCAATGCAACAGCAATGCACGACAACGGATCAGTTGACGCACAAAGGACTCATATCGGAGGGGACTGGAGCAATAGCAGTACTTGTCATAAGGAGAGTGAAGACTTGCGAGCTCAGGGATACAACGTATGTTTGCCATTCGAAGACGGTTTTGTCAGTATTGTCTAGAAAACGAGAGATTTCCATGTTCCGACATGTATTATCAGTATTATCATTTCAGGGCACGCTATTGTGGTCGAAGAACATGGAATCTACACTGCTCTCCGCTCCCTTCTACATGACTTTCATCCCCGTTATCTTTGCCGGTTATCTAGCTGACAACTACAGTCCGAAGCTGTGCTATCTCGGTACGTATTGATTTCGAGGCAAAATCTATTATCTAATCATACATGGTTGCATTGTTTCTTTTTTATTGTTTGTAGATGTGCTTGTATTTGTTTCAAGTATTAACTTCTTTGCTTTTCAGTAGCCTTTGCTGACCTGGTCATAGTGACCCTTCTCACTCCTCTACTTGCACAATCATCCTACATTGCGTTACTTATCGCAAGACATATCATGGGACTATCGGAGGTATGAAGAAGACGTTACAGGTAATAAATGAACCGTCACAGGGTCTATGGACTCCCTTGAACGCGGCCTTCTCTGGTCGATGGTTTCCTCCCAATGAACGATCTCGGATGATTGCCATATTCACTTCGGGAGTGCAGGTACCATCATTGTCTAGTAGATGTATTTTGTTTACATCGATTTCTTCCGGTAACAATGATAACATTGAAGCTCGGTTCCATGTTGCCTGCTGCAGTAACCCCATCCCTATGCGCGTCTCCCATGGGATGGCCTTCCGTTTTCTACCTATTCGGTATACCAATTTCTAACTTACATAAGAGATATGAGAAGATATGAAACAATGATTCATGAATTTTCAATTTCTTCGTATATGCGAATGGAAATGAGATATTTGAGGTGGAATAGCAGTCGCGTGGATGGTAGTGTTCGAATGGAAAGCAGCTGACGCTCCCGAGAAGAGCAAGACTATCTGTGCAGAGGAGAGGGACTTCCTGCTCAAGGCTATCGCACGAAAGACAGTAAGCTTCATCTTGAGGGGAGGCTAGGGCTAAGAGTATGTTCAAAGACAGCCTAGACAGCTGCTTAACCTATGCGTATTCCGGTAATCTGCCCGACCCCATGGCGAGCCATTCTGACGTGCAAGCACGTCTACGCCTTCTTCCTTCCCCATTTCGTTCTCAACATCAGCGTCAACATCTCCCAGGTAGTCATTCCATTACGATGACTACTGTTCCGTCCCTTTCAGATGTACCTCCCGCTCTACTTCCGTGATGAACTCATGCTGACCTTGCGACAGGTCGGCATTTCCCTTTTCAGAAGAACTACTAAGCAGTTCAGAATGGCTACTACACAATGATTCCCTTCGTATTCCATCTCGGAGGAAAGATTGTCGTGTGTATTCTGGCTGATTATATTCGGACGAAGGTCAGCAGTTGATCAAGATTATTGTTATCCGCACCGCATAAATCGAAGTGTCTATTATTATTAATTTAGTTTAGGGTATTCTCAAGCCCACGCCGTGCGCTGTGTTGTTCCAGTCCTTGGGTGAGTTTGTTACCTTATCCATTCGAAGGATGAGATGTTGAGAGGGACTGTGTTTTAGCGCGTAATTGTGATGTATTTCCAGAAGTATAGCATGTTATGAGGATGACCCATTCAGCAAGTTTCGGTTCTGCCGCGGCTCTATTCGGTCTCGCGTCCATTCCGTCATGTGAGAGACAATGGACTGCTGGAGTACTCCTCGCTTTTTATGGTATACTTTTTGTGTGCTGCTGTAGATAACGACGCTTTGAGGTCTCTTCATAAATATGGCGGTTCCCGGCTTTTACACGGCTATGCTGTCAATGGCGCCACAGTACAGGTTTGCCTAACATTGTTTTTTAAAACAGTTGTGACATGTGTAGGCTTTTTTTTTATAATATTTTCAATTCGCTTGGCCAATTCGCGCGTGCTTCTAGTGGAACACTCGCGTCTCTCGGTGGAATGGTCGGCTTCATGGGCAACATCAGTGTCGGCGTGCTCTTCTCACTCGTCCTAGCGGCAGTAAGCATCTCCATTCACTTGACCAAAGATCAAAGATCGTCTTCAGAAAACGCCGTACGCTTGGACGATCGTCTTTGCTTCGTGTGCCGTAGTCAACGTCGCGTCTGGGCTGTCCTTCTTCTTCTTCGGGAGTGGTACGCATAATTCCCTTTGCAACCTTTCTCTGTCGTAGGACAGACCAGAAAACGTAAAAAAGGACAACAGCTGATTAGTGGAACGTTATGTACATTATTCTTTGATCTCTATTCCCCTGCTTTCAGCTGACGTGCAAGACTGGGCAGTATCAACACAAACTTCCAAAGTTACTTCGTCCATCCCACTTCAGTCACCAAAGACCGTCGCAAAGTATTAAAATGTTGTGCATGGGAAGCACAGATCTGGTTGTTTGTGTATATGTTGATGACTGCACTTATTTGGTCTAGGAACTTACGAATGTAAATATGGTCAAAGTAAGGTTATATTCGATTTGCAAGTACTTTGTAAAAAAATAAAAGTTTGCTGAAGTTGCTTGTGAAACAAGTCTACAGAGCAGCAGAGAACCATTGTAACAAAACAAGTCCCATTCTAATATTTTTCAGCTGCAAATAGTTAGACCAGCCAAGCAAATTGTTCAGCTCATATGTGCAAGCTGCAATGTATCTTCCGTGGTTTATCGAACACAACCCTTGACAAGAGGTAATCAGAGTAGCAAGGAATGCAAACAAGCAACTATTCTATAACTATTCTACTATTTGTCACGCTTCTTACAGTAGCATACCTGAAGTGTTAAAGCAAGGCCGGTTAGGGGGAGTAGGCAGCATATCTACATTAGGGGTGGATCTGCGAGGGGACAGGCACTACAGTGTAGTCGGGAGCAATCGATGCTCCCTTCGTTCCATCGACCGAGTCCTCGACTCTTCCCACGATCCAAGTGGGGAATCCATCCAGGGACTCGAGTTCCGAGCGAAAAGCTTCGACGGAAGAGGGAGGAAGGGCAACGAGGAGACCTGGACTAGCGACAGTTAGTGGGGAGAAGACGAAACTGGTCACGTCCTGCTAGCAAACGTCTCCATACAAGCCTGCCTGCATACGCGCATGCCAACCCTTTCCGATACGGAGTAAATATAACAACAGCTAACACAAATGAGCTCATTCAAGAGCACTTATTGCCTTTTTATTGCACTTTGACAATGCATAACAAGGCATTTTCCCGCACTCTTCCCTCAGGGAGTTGCTCCCCCTCAGGGAAGGAATTTGTCTGCCACCTCACAGTGCTCATTTTCAGCCACCCCTTCTCCCCTCCCCCCCAACTAACCTCCACTCGTCTCAGCCGACGTTCCCGAGAACAGATTGAATCCATTTCCATTCATCGCCCTCGCAATCTCATCCATGTAATCGATAATCGGAAGACGATCGATAACGAATCGAAGTGGAGACGACTGAGCACGGCACAGGTTGTCAGCGTGGCCTCAAGGTTAACGGCTCGAAACTTTGTCTGGCAAATATTATAGCAAATGAACTTAGCATGCAATAGACTCCGGATGGATTACGGTAAAAGATGATATGATCACATGATGTGATATCCCGTGCTGATCAATATAATCAACAAGGATACCAACCGAGGATTCCGAATCCAGTGACATCTGTACTGGCGTGAGCCCCGTGCTTCTTGGCGCATCTTAATCAATGTGTCAATCCTTCCATCCTTGCCTGCCCCCAAATACCCTTATAGTCAACACTTTTCCCTTCAACTTCGCCTTTTCTTAACATTGTTAGCAAGCAATCCTTCTCCTTCCGTTTCTCAACTTCAACAGGGGCTCACTGGGTTAGCTAAGTACTGCTCAAATTGGCAGTTAACGGTTGCTGTAGGAAAGTGCACCGTACTTCACATAGGCAAAAGTAATCCAAATCAGTCATACTCCCTATCCTCAATTCCATTCCCATCTTTGCCTTCTGTTCGTGATCTCGGGGTCATGCTTGACTCCTCACTTTCCTTTAAAGATCATATCAGTTCCGTTGTAGCTAAGTATAAGTCACTTGGGTTCATGCTAATCCGATCTCTTAGATGTAATATAGCCTCGGTTTACATTAGAGCTTATAGATCATATGTTATTCCTATTCTCGAATATGCTTCACCTGTTTGGTCTCCGTCTTCCATTGTTATGATTAGGAAGTTAGAATCGGTTCAACACTTATTCTCTCGTCTTCTTTATGCTCGTTGTAATAGTCCTCCTAGCCCTATGCCTTGCTATTCCGATAGGCTATCACTGTATTCGCTTCAGTCGTTGTTGCATAGGAGAATTGTTTGTGATGTTGTTCTAGGAATTCGCATATTGAGAGTAGAGGTGAACATTCCGATGTCTTCATTCTTTGTGCTTAGACCTACCAGAGGTAGACTTTCTTCCTTTTCTTTTCATATTCCAATTGCTCGTAAGGAGAACCTTCGTTCGTCTTTTGCACATAGAGTTGTTCGGTTTTTGTCTAAGCTCCACACCGTACTTAGTGACACCTCAATTTCATCCACAGGCATAAGAAGAGCCCTATTGTCCCTTCCACATGTCCCCTCAAGGCTCGGTCATGCAATTCCCAATCTATAGCCAAACGAAAGTCAGTCTTTGGGTTGACGTACTGCTCCCTCTCCGGCATTGCCTTGCCTCCTCAGGCACAAGGACTGGTCACCCTTGTACGTTCTTCACACTGGCTTGGCGTGTAGTTTTGGCTATCCTTCCCCGCTCCCCACCCCCTTCCCCCTTTCCCCCTCTCCCTAACCTATCATGTTTTATTTATTAATTTGTTCTACTCGGGTTTTCATATTCATGTGAATTATAATTGTTGATACACACTTGCGGTGATAAATATTATTATTATTGTATCAGATATCATCTACTTTGTTTATCAGTTGCCATCTATCCCATCTTCCCTTACATCTTATCTCTCAACATTCGTCTATTTCCGCTTACCTCCTCGTTTCATGAACGTACACTGCTTACAGGGGAAGGAAAAAGGCCAAAGACCAAAGACCAACCTAGCAGCATTCCTATTGAGCCTGCACATCTGTTCCATTGCCTGTTGTGCGGCCTTCACAATCTTCGCCCTCTCCAAATGCAATTCCTCTACTCTTCCCGTATCCTTCTGTAGCCACTCGTACGAGTTCACTGCCACCTCAACCAAGCAATTCCTTCAACACAATTGGCAGTTAGACCCCGCTAGCTAGGTGCTAACTTGTACACTGTCATAACCCTTCACTAATCCAAGTACCGTAACCCAAGCTACCGTACCTGTCCCCCGAGAGGCTTGGTGAGCACGAGAACATCTCCGTTCTGTGCCCTGTCCACCCTCAGCATCTCGTCTTCACTGCAGACTGAAGTAGCGACTCCCCCGAGAAGCAGCCACGGACAGCGAACCGTCTGTCCCCCACGCACTTTCGTCCCTGCCAGAGCCGCCGCGTCCTGCACGGAATCTTTCAGGGTACTGTAGCTGACAACATTTGCAGCACTCAAATAAAGCATACTGTAGAGCCCTACCATATTTTTTGCTTATGTTCGACTTCCATAACGTACTGTTGATACCAACATAAGGCCATGGGTAGTTTCTCCCCTCCCCTCTCGAGTGGTATACTGTAGATATTAGGTGACTATGATAAGCGTACATTGAATCCGTTGATGAAGAGACTGACGACGAGGTCCCTCTCCTTGTCCACGAGTTCCGTGCACACTCCCAGCAGCATGAGCATGTTGTCGCACTCCTCGACTCCCATCGCATACAGGTCAGATAGAACGTTCGCCGCAGTGATACGACCCTTCAACTACTCGTTACCGTAATACTCCAACGGCAGTGATTAGCTTAGTCAGGGCGAAATACAATTATTGACTCTACGGTCGGACCCCTCCAGCTCGCAAACCGTCTTTTACTACCAAACGATTCATACCGAAAAATTGCCCTCCGCCGCTTGAAAACTATCCCTACCACGAAAACAATTTCAAGTATGATTGGCCAGAACTTTCAAATAAATTCGACACCGTCTATCACAGCTACAGCAATCCCTAAATGAAAATTGCGCTTCAGATCTGGCCATACCATAATGTAAGGGTCGTCGATGAGTGGATAGAAGAAGTCGGTAGTCTGTACCAGACTGAGACCCTTATGACGGAGGGGAATCACGCAACTGTCCAGACCGATACCTGACCACAGCAAGGATTGCACAATACTGTAAGAATGAGCGAGCTGAACAGCGGCCTAGCTTCATTTTCAGCCAACCAATATTTTTGGACATCGTTTACGTGGAACTTACATTTAACCTAATTGTGCGAACTGTAATTGGCCAGGTATTTAAGAAGAGGATTGACTCACCAACTTCCGAGTCGCCTGTTCCCAATGATTCAAATGACTTGAGGAGTTCGAGCAAGATCTGAAGGATGGCCTCAACAGTATGGATAGGAGCGTGACTCACACTGCGGGGGACCTTGCATCCACATCCCTTCATCTGGGTGAGTCGCGTGAGAAGAAACCTCGGAGACAGCCCTGAACACCTCTTTCACTCCACTATAATTAAAACACTATGAAATATTAATATACTTCTTATAAGCAATAGATAGAGACATACCGAATTTCGTGGGCTCAAAGCCTTGCAAGATCCTCTTGATAACAGCTGCATGAGAGAACTCCGCCATTAGTTCTGCAAGAAAAAGAAGTTTTAGAGCTCAAAGAACAACCAAGTGATCGAGGGCAGGTAAACCTGCATTCACTTTACACTGCCTCCCGTCTGGGCAACAACCCCGTTCTCAAAACATATTGAGACTTTCCCCTTCTCACTGTTTTGACTAACTCTTTAAAGCTCCATTTAACAAAATACAAATTGAAGCTACCATTTTCTTAGTCTTAACGATTCTCGAGTTTGATATTATAATATTGTGATAATCTAAACTTAGAAGAACAAAATTTTAGCTGAAAATAAACCAGGAATTTCATAATAACCATCCTAACGTCTTTCAAAATCAGCAAGATTTAAATAAAAAAATTATATAAAACGGACTCCCGAAGCGATTTGCCTGAATAGTAAGAAAATGTGCTGTTTTTTTCTTTGAAATGTCTTTGTTTCGACGTCGACACTCACTTTTCCTAGAATGCGCCTGTTTCTATTGTGCAGTCTCCTATTCATTGTCCGTTTATTCTCATTAGCCGCCATAAATTACTGTCCATTGTACTTCCTATTCAGGCTACCACCTCAACCATGGGAATTGCCAATAACGACAGTGTAGAGAGTGATCGTAAAGTGGTCAAGATAGAGGAGGTATGTTATCGATGGTCTGTATCTGTCTATCCCTTTCCCTTAACTCCTCCCCCTTCTGTGGATACCGTTTACTAGACTATGTCGGCCGCGCAGGTTCCCTCGTACTACAATTCGTCTGGTTCATCAGTGAATGAACTATGCGACACGGACCGCTCGCCCTCCCCTCCCTCTCGACGCACGCGACTCCGCACGCTCTCCGGAAGCAAAGCGGACCATCCGATTATGACGACGAGTACCGGACGGGTCAGTTGTTGCGAGGGGTTAAGGGGGAGAGACGGGAGAAGAAGAGTGTCGGCTGATGGGTCTTGACTTATTTATAGAGAATCTACACGAAGGGACGACCACCTTGGTATGATAGGGGAGGACGCAATCTCAAGCAACCCTATGTTATCGGAATCTGTGGAGGATCGGCGAGTGGAAAGACTACGGTAAGATTGGGACAAATAAAGGGGGTGATACGTGGGCGCTGGACCGATAATCGGATTGCAAGTCTAAACAAACAGCTTGTTCTGGATGACCGTCGAAACTTGTAGATTTACTCGAAACCTTGCACAGTAGTTCTTAGAATTAAACCAGGAGAACTGCTCAAGTATAAGATGTCAAGTATAAGATATATGTTTTAAAGGTGGCTGAGGCGATCATTGAACGACTGGAGATACCGTGGGTTACGATCCTCTCCATGGACAGCTTCTACAAGGTATACGCACTCATAGGTTGGCATGATTGCCGTTATCGTGGTGAGTAGTTGTTTCAGCAACTTTTCTGCGGGAGAAAACGCTTATTAGCCTGATTCTAGCGTGCTGCAGCAGCATGCTATCCCCACCAACCTTGTCCCCGCACGTACTGTCTACTCCCCTCTAGTCTCCCCCCCCCGTTCCGCTATCTCGACCCGTTGTTTGTCGTGTCTCTCGTTTTATTGTTAACCAAGGGAGAGAACAGAGAGGCTGCAAGAAGGCTGTTAGGTGGACATTGCGAAATTCGATCTATTGATTAGTGCTGGAGACCCCTCATAGAATTACTTGTCCCCCCTGCCTCTATCTAGAGCTGAGATCTATCGTAATGTCACAAGTTGTGACTCACAGCTGTGCATGAATCCGAGAGGTGGTCATTTGGGAATTGTAGGTATTGAATCCGGAGCAGAGGCAGCTTGCAATGGCCTCCAACTTCAACTTTGACCACCCCGACGCCTTCGATCTGGACCTTCTCAAGGAGTGTCTGCTGAGACTTCGCGAGGGAAAAAGTGTAGAGGTACTCTCATTCTCAAGGGAAAAGGTGGTATCTGAGGCCATACACGGGGTCCGGACCCGATGGTCATCTAGTAGGCCCCTTGTTTTGCCAGAAACATAACTTGGTAGGCTAACAAAAACCTGAGTTACATTGGTAGACGAAAATGCCCGAGCACATTCCGTCTTTGACTACCCCACTCTCTTGACAGGTTCCCGTCTACGACTTCAGTACGCACTCTCGCAGTCCGAATCCTAATGTGAGTGGAAGGAGAGGAGGGGGGAGGGGTGGGAAAAAAGAAATCTTGTCAAAAGTGCCTTTATTTGGTGGTAAGAAGGAAGTGTCCTTATTCGACCCTCTTCACCTTTTTTTTTGTTTTATGCCTTGATTTACAAGAAAATTATGCTCGAAAAGTGCCCTTACTATGTAAGAAAGTAGCATAGTATTTGAACTACGGGAATGGGGAAGGCTCGAACAGATGACGTACGATGGTGTCTTTAGATGATGTATGGAGCAGACGTCCTCATCTTCGAGGGCATTCTCGCCTTCCACAGAGAAGACATCAATGAGCTCATGGACATGAAGGTTAGTCGAGGTTGTAGTATGTGAAACCCATTCAATTTGCCATTAGAATTAAGTGAAGTCCTAAGATATGTTTTAATGAATGTAGTCAGAGTCAGAGGTTAGCGAAGCTAGGACTATTCTCGGAGAACAGGTCGCTGCCGCTTCTTTTTGTTCTCGCGACCCCGCAAGAGGGGGGGGGGGGCATTTCTGATAAGGGTTTCAGTTGATGGAATCTTGCGACTTGCCTGGTATAGTCCTTTCTTCCCTTCAGGTCTTCGTCGATACGGATGCCGATACCCGTCTCGCACGTCGTCTCACGAGGGACATCGAGGAGAGGGGAAGGGACACCCAGGGAGTTCTCGACCAATACCTCCGATTCGTCAAGCCCGCCTTCGACTCCTTTATCGCTCCCGGTTCGGTGCTGAAACTTACGAAACACGCTGAAACATACAGAAACAGACAACCGAAGGGAACGAATCGATAGTGTTTGGTTGAGGAACGAAAGTCGCGGATATTATCGTTCCCCGAGGAGGAGACAATCATGTCGCGATCGATCTGATCGTCAAGAGAGTCAAGACGGAATTGACTAGCAGAGGTGGGATACTGTAGACGATAGTGAAAGTTACGGTAGGAGACCGGGGAAGTAATAGAAGGCCACAGGGGTAGGCATGGCATGAGCAAGACTGGTTATCAGTATTAGGAGCGTAATCCGCTGAACCTTTCGAAATGGGCGGGAAATGACGGTATGTTCAGGGTACAATTCATCGGGAGGCGGCGATTTTGGACAGCAGAGAGCATTGGTTTTGTGTACGGACACCCCTCAGCAACTACCCGATTCACTGCATCTTGTCAAACAAACGAATCAGGTATTGGGCATAGATAAAATAGTACGTCAGAAACGACGTAATCAAAGCACTTTTTTACTCGAAAATTTTGAGAATCAAGGCACTTTTACTTCAAATTCTATTAATTTAGGTCAAGTTCTGCTGTTTTTGGTGATTTTAGTGTAAATCAAGGCACTGCTTATTTATGAAGCAATCAAGGCACTTTGAATTTCTACGACGTGACTATTTTATCTATGGTATTTGGGGAGATTGCAATAGCATAAGAAGCTATGGAAGATGACCGATAGGACAGTATATGGAGAAAGAGTTGTTGCGAGCTGAGGTTGAATGAGTACTTACAGGTGCTGGGTCTGCAGACATTCATAAGGAACAAGGATACGAAGAGGTAGAGTACGGTAGTAAGGAGTGAGTCTCATGCGGGTGGTTAAGGGACGAACTCATCTTCTATTCCGAGCGATTGATGCGCATCCTCATTGAGGAATCGCTCAACTTCATGCCTTACAAGAATATCCAAGTGGAGGTGGCACCAGGAATCACGTATGTTTACTGTTGTGATAGGAATTAGTCAAGGAGCGATAAGAATACGAGATTAACACATTAGATTAGGTACTAGTCTCATAACTGAAGGTGTTTCATTTTACCGAATACGATAATGGTTATTGTTAAATGGTAATCTATCAATTTTCAGAGTGGAAGGCAAGCGAATGGACAGTAAGCTGTGTGGAGTGGCCATTATGAGAGCAGGGGAGACTATGGAGAACTCCCTGAGAAGTGTAGTGAAGGACTGCAAGATGGGAAAGATACTCATACAGACGAATCAGAAGGTGAAAGGGTTGGAATAAGGGGAGTAGCTAATGAAAGCTCCATTTCACGGGTATGGATAGATGGAATGGAAGGGTATACGAGGGGCGTGATAAGACAGAGGAATGACCGTGTATAGGGAGATAAGAGGCTACTGATTCGAGTGGACTAATCAATGGGACGATCCAATTATCACACTGTACTTTAACAGGGTTATTCATTTTTCCCTATCACGTATGTATTCCTGATTGCAGACGATGGAACCCGAGTTGTACTATCTCCGACTGCCCAAGGACATTCACACCTACAAGGTCCTCCTTCTCGATGCTACCGTAGCCTCAGGTACCCGTGAAATGGAGTGTGGGTGGTGTGGTGTGTATTAGTAAACGTCGCTCGACCGCACACTTGTCATCATGAAGGGCAGCAGTATTGCAAATGGATTGTAGGCGCGGCTGCAATGATGGCCATTCGTATTCTCCTCGATCACGACGTTCCGGAGGAGAATATGACCCTTCTCTCGCTGCTTATGGCTGAGCCGGGAGTACACGCTCTGGCTTATGCCTTCCCTAAGGTTAGTGGAGGGATGGGGGGGGGGGGGGGGGGGGGGGGGGAGATGTGAGGGGAATGCGATTGAGGGAATACGGTGGGAACTAGCGAAGTATTTACATACAAACTAGTGGAGACATTGCCTGGACTCGAGAGTATTCCCCGTACTTTGAAGGTGAAACTCGTGACAACGGCCGTGGACGCATCGCTCTCTGATCAGTACTACGTCCTGCCTGGAATGGGCAACTTTGGAGATCGATACTACGGTAGGTAGTGGTTTCTGATCAATATAGGGGAACAGCATAACCAGTCTACATGAAATCAATATATGTGACCGCATCCTCTATCATAGGTGGGCAACCTTCCCCGCAATATTTTGAGAAGGGGGTCGGTGCCCACGTATGTCCACTATCCAATAATCGTATTTGAGGTACGGAGCTATCGGATGATGAGACGGATGCGCTGTGTGGCCATTGTTCAGAGGGAGGCACCTCTGACTGATGCTGCTGAGTACCGTAACCCTGCTTACCCTTCTCCTTCTATTCCTCCATCACTTGCTCTTCACTTATGGCCCGTGTGCAGTTAGAGACCGCAGCTGAAGGTGGTAATAATAGTAATAGCTAATGAATTATCAATTTTCTCGCTCTACTTTCGGCAGCTAACAATAAGAAAGATCCAAGAGCGGCTAAGATATGCCTAAAAATCTCTTGCGAACTGTTGGACTAAAATATTAGGTCATTTTTGTGGATTGTACGCTGCGGTGTCCTACTTGCAGCGTTGAAATAGATTAGCTAAAAAATTATTTTGCTATTAATCTTACTGTAGCTATACCACCACGAAGGTGAAATGAACTATTTTCTCTGCCAGATTCCTTTTTTTTCGTTGGCTAATGTATTGTTGTTACCAGTAAGTTAATTGTTTCTAACATGCGTTTTCCCGTTATCGTATCCTCTCCCTCCTTTTCGAAGAAGCATATTCTGGTTCTCTGTATCTGTTCCATTGTTGTCCTATCTTCTCCTTTCTCTACTGTTGCTTCCCATAGCTTTCCACAACTCGATTGTTCCTTGTTGGGGTTGGGTGTTAGCTAAGAAGTTGTTCTACCATTTACTGTCCTTCGTTCCATGATCCCTGTTTTCTTTCCTCCTATCGGTATTCCCCTCAGTAATTGCTATCCTCTGTCGATCGGGACCCCCTCCACACGTGTTACTCGTCTCTAATGGCCATTGCCGCTGAACCCCCACATGACTCCTATTCCCTACCTTTCCTCTCCTTTACATCTTTCCTCCCCCCACGCAACCCAGCAACCCATACAAACTTTCACATTTTCCATCTCCCTTTTTCCTGTTTGTGATTTTACTCTCTCTATTATATCGATAAAGATTGTTGGAGATACCGTAATCCTCTAGCTAATATGGTTGTGGATCCATTCATATTCCTAAGTTGCTTTCCACTCTGAAGCTTGATGATCCCTCCTTTCAGGAATGATGAATTGGCTGGGTGGACTGGGAGGACCGATGGGTATGAATATGGGGATGGGCATGGGACGCTTCTCGCAGTCTTACAAGGTTGGTAACTGTAGGCTTGGGCGGTGTGGAAGGGTCTTGATTGCAGGCCTTCTCTGCACCGTTCTTTGAGGGAGCCGATGCCGAGAAGATCAATGAGATTAACTACGGTGGAAAGGTTCGTTTGGGCAGTTCAATCTGGACTACAATCTATAAGCAGCTATCGAAACATTTTTGGCGACTCGTGATTTTGTTTTTTCAAGTACGGTCATAATAATAATAAGACATGCTCATTTCAGATCCTCCTCCCCTCCTCAGCCCTCGATTCTCTCATTCGTCTCAACATACAGTATCCCATGCTCTTCAAGCTATCCAACACCCGGACCGGATCCTCCACTCACTGCGGAGTTCTTGAATTCTCTGCCCAGGTTGATATGCTGTTATGCTTGCTGGAACTGCGCATCCTTTATCAGGAATAGATACTGGAATATAAAGATCCTCCAGTAGATGCATTCCGAATATCTCGCGAAAAATGTGCAAAAGGAGAGAATTAGTCACATTTTGGAACCGAAGGAACATACGGAACTTACTAATACCGTAATCTCTTTAAGGAAGGCAGAGTGTACCTTCCCCAATGGCTCATGCAGCAACTTCACCTGGAAGAGGGTCAACTACTGAATGTATGTCCTTGCATTGACCAATTGCAAGCCTTCCCATTCTGATAGAGTCAATCCTCTCCATGACGAATATTGAAGGTGGAATCGGCTACCCTTCCCAAGGCGACGTATGCCCGTCTCAAACCACAGAATATCGACTTTCTGCAGATTACTAACCCTCGGGCTGTTCTCGAGGTACCCGTTTATTCCATTTATTTTTTTTGCTTTTAAAGGTCTTGGTCTAAATGAAACTGCAGTAAATTGGGTCAGAAGCGCGGTCTTATTGTGCTTATTGCAGGTGGAAATGCGGAAGTTCGCGTGCTTATCCACTGGTGACCGCATCTCAGTTCGATACAATGAGCAGACCCTCGAGTTTCTCGTTATGGAGCTCAAGCCAGGTGAGAGGGGTACTGTAGTCGAGCACTGCAACCATACAACTTGCAGTTTATCTTATCTTGCCTATTGCCTGATAGATGAAGGTAAGCGTCGTTACAGGAGACGCCGTGTGCATTATCGAATGCGACGTCAACTTGGAGTTCGACGCTCCTGAGGGTTATGTAGATGAACACGAGCAGAATAAGTACAAGAGGGTTGAGAAGGTGAGGAAAGAGGGGGGGGGGGGTGTAATAGAGTACGGTAGTAAAATTCGATGTGTGTGGTGGTTGGTGTTTAGCAATATTGTATTCATTCATTCATTTATCCACACTTATAATATCACAGGGAATCACAGATCACCGGGTATGGCATCGTATGCTCGTAATAAAAGTGTCACTTTGCAGCCGGCCGCTCCTTCTCTCATTGCCGATGAATCGGAAGTGGCGCCAGTCACGGGAAAGGGATTCAGCGCATTCCATGTCAGTTGTCTTTTTCGTCATTACTGTATACCTACAAACTTTACTTGGTTAGGCATAATTGGCTTTATAGTAGAGTTCTGCAATCGAGTCCTTTTGATGCGTATGTTTCTTACATCATTCATAGCCGCGACACGTCTCGTCACCAAAAGTAATGAAACATATTGGACAAAAGGACTCGATTGCAGATCTCTAATTTATAGTTTACTGACATGAGGGAACTTTTTCGCCAGCAGGGTATACTGCATTAAAGGGCTCGGGAGCGCGTTTGGATGGAAAGACGAGAAAGGGAAGGACGGAGAGTACGTCGAGTATGAGTACGATGGATGGGGCATCGGCCACTCCCACTCTCATTCCTGTCGTTCCCAAGGAGGACTATGTACCGGGTAAGCACGGGAAGAACTGTTGGGAAGGATACTGTACGTAGGGTAGAGCTGGTCGGAGGGGAACACTTGAATAGAGGGGTACGTGAGGATAGGAGTACGGTAGCTGTGCGTCTTGTGCGTTGTAAGATGGAACGAAGATAAGTAAGGGGGGGAAGATAGACAGTTAGTTGTCGCTTTTGACACAGTCAAAAGGAAGCGGGATGTTTGTAGATGGAAGTAGAAGATAGGAGAAGAGGAGGGAAAGATTGGTAGGAATGTTTCAAGGGGGACTGTCTTCAATTTTCCTTTCTTTGATTGAGTTTGGTTCATTTGCTTCTATATCTATTATGCAAACGCTAAGCACTTTGCTTTCCTAAGAGAATCACCAAAGATGGAGAAATGTTGCGTATGAATGGTTGATGGTTGAGGTCGCCTCTCGTTCCCCCGCTACGATTACAAGTGTCGTGTGGAAGTGGAGAAGGAATTGATGGAAGAGACGAAGAGAGCCAAGACCGGAGTGACTACGAGTCCCTTCGAGGGACAGGGAACTACTTTGAGGGCGAGGAAATGAGGGGAGGGGAGACTAGACTGGAGTCTAAGGAGACGAAGAGGGCTAACTTATTGTGTGTACTATATCACGGGGATCCAACACGATATACTCGATTTATTACTGTCGCTAATTTCTGTACATGAGTAAATACGTCTATTGACTGCCACCAAGAATGAATAGCAAGAGGTGTTGGTTTTCAATATTGTTTTTTATTCAATATAGAAAGGGGTTTTGGAGAATAAAAATAACTGGAAACAGGCTGTGGGTGTATAAAGAGAGTCCTCCCTGCCCCTGCCCTACCCTTGTAATCCCTCCAATTCAGCCCTCCACTCTCATCACAAAAACACAGGCCATTCGACCTTGAAGGGACAACGGAAATCTGTCGAATGAATGGAAATGATTGAGTTGTGATAAAAAGAAGACGAAGAGGGAATAGGAGAGGGATCGCTTTATTGGGAAGTGGACATGAAAGGTGAGAAGAAGTTGACGGGTTAATAGGGATGAGAGGGGGAATATCTAAGAGGAGGTATCTAAGAGCGGAGGGACTGCCTGTCCAGATGAATATGTGAAGATGCTCTTTGGAAGGTATAACAGTATTCAGTATTGGTATGCGTATCGGGCATAGCCTACTTTGATTTTTTTAATCCACGTTCCGAAGACATGTAATGGTATGAGGGGACAGAGGGAGGGGACGGAAGAGGAGTTAGATAAGGCATCTCTTCCCTTCAAGGTCTTGACTCCTCGTGAACTTCCACCCTTCCCCTCCGTCTCCCCTTCACCTCTCTCCCCCTCTCCCCCTTACCTGTTAATGTCAGTATGCATACTCATCCGTCCTCCCTTATCTTGTCCCTTCCTATTAGCCCCTTCTCTTCTCAATACCCCTCATCCTCCTTATCTCCTTTATTCTCTCAATTATGAATGACTCTCGTGAGTACTTGTACGAGGAAAGCATTGAATTCCATTCTCAATCCCTCCCCGTCGTGTTCAATTGAACACGCGAGGAGACGACAACCGGACACCTGTAATTACTCAATTATTTTATCTATTTATGAGTTTATTGGTTTATTATATTCCTTTCAGTGTATCCATAGCGTTGTGAAGCTGCCTTCTAACAATAAGTACCCCTTGATTAGTCCCCCCTCCCTCCATCTATATAGTCCCCCCCTTCCCTCCTCGCTTATCCCCCATCTTCCCGCATGACTTCACAGTACATGATCATTCCGGACTCTCCTTCCCTCGCTATCTCCATCTCTCTCCATTCCCCGATCCCTCCTCTCATATCTTGTCTCCATCCCATACTACCAGCCTGCCACATCAGCCAATCCATGTGGATCATAATCTCATTGCCCAAAATCTCCCATTCTTAAGGACGTTACAGTCTGATTCATACCTAGTGCCGTTTCGATCATAAGGCTCATGAGCGAAATAACCCCATCTTACGCCTTATGGGGTAAACTCATGTTTGTGTCATTAAAATTTGCTCCAGCCAGGGTGTAAAATGTACCCCATAAAGCGTAAGCTTCTGGAATATAATAACAAGCTTCTCTTACCTTATGGGGAAGTCTGAAGTCGCTAATGGCTCCATCGTTCGTTCTCTTCTCTCCCTCCTCCATCAAAACGATCAAAACTTGTGATGGATGTAGGTCTGCTTTCAGCACGAATTCGTCGTACCTTCAACGCAACTTTTCGACAAATTCTTAACGATCGATGGCTTGAATAGTCTCTCTGCATGTGCTTTAGTAGAAGAAAGCTTATCAAAAAGGAAAACGATTTTTACAGACCATGTTTCAACTATGTTTCAGACATGCGTTATATCTAACGCCTTACATTCATTTATAGTGGAATAAACCGATCCATCAGTTTCTTCCGTTCCAAAATGAGTATGATTCTCTTACTTTTGCACACTCTCTCGCCTTATATTCGGAATGATTTTCCGACGGATCTTTTTAATCCACTATATGATAACACCTTAGATTTTCATAAAGCATTCATTTATGATTTATGAAGCGCTCCTCTGACCACCGTATCCCAATCACCCACTCTACTTCCTCTCCCCACATTAAAGTCCTCCTTCCCTTCGTCCTTCGTAATAGTCCCCTTCCCTCCCTTCATCTTCTGTTATTCCTTCCTCCATCATTTCTTCTTCGATTAAATCGTTCCGTTATTTATGAGCTTCTCCCGACTCTTTCAACCAAATGCATTGAGTGTACTAAGGACCCGATCGGAAGGTCCATCAATTCTCTCCTTTCCCCCTTCTTCTTATTCCCCTTCTTATTCTCTATTATTGCCCTTCCCTCAAGCTATAGTTGATCTAAGCATTTCATCTGGCAAGCGATCATTAAGCCTATCAATCTCAGTTTAGTCCACAGCTATAGTGGAATAAACCGGTCCGCCAGTTACGTTGGTTCCAAAATGAGTCTTATTCTCTCACTTTTGCGCACTCTCTCACCAGATATTCGGAATGATTTTACGACGGATCTTTTAAATCCACTATAGCTTCACTCATCCTCCTAGAGCTATAACAGTACTCCCCCCTACATTCGCCTCTCTTTGCCTCCTGTGAGTTCTCTTCTAACTAGGCAATAAACACCATGACCACCCGTACAAAGAGTTGTCCCCATCAAGAGATTACCCATTCCCTCCCATTCCATCCCCCCACCGTTCCTTCTCTCTCTCCTCCGTCTATCCCTCCCCCTATCTTCATCTCTCACCCAATTCCCCTTCATCAGTAAGCGCTCGTTAGCTCTAATGCGTTCTTCAAAGACTCCTCGAACTAACCTTAGAATAGCGTTAAGCTTGGTTAAAGCGGACCCTAGTCGGTATTCGCAGTCGGAATCGTTTGACAATGTGCTAAGGTCTGTCTCATGCCCGTCGTGTTTGTGATAGTGGTGCATGTCCCATAATGGATTACAACCAGTCTCGTCCTGCCCTCTTCATCTCTTTCATCTCCCTACAGAATCGCCTTGTATTCGTCCCCTCTAAGTCAACATTCATCCATCTCCTTCCCCCTTTTCCTATCAACCGGCGGCCCTTTCTGACCCCGACTGACCGGTAGGATCCCCTCTTCTCCCTCCCTGTCCCTCTCCCCTCCTTCTACCCTTTCCCTGCCAACTCTCCCTCTATGTCTTCCCGCACACGTCAAACATAAACGTTATTTGCAACTCGTTCCAGTTATGTTTCACCTGCATCCGTATAGTAGACGGGGTCCAATGAGCATCTTCGCTCCCCTTTCCATGTCTCTTTCTCTTCACTCTAGAGTTTGAAAACCAAGCGCAATTTGCATATTTATCGTATGCGTCTCCTCATTCTTTCATGCTTCTCACCAATCTATCTACTCTACTAAAACGCTTGATTTTCAACCCCTACTTCCCCCCCCCCCCCTTCTCTTCCTCCCGATCGCATTAGTATGTAGTACTATAAATATCTCCGTAATTCATGCAAGCCCAGGTGTATTTTCCCCCTCTTCCGTCACCGTATCCCTCTCGCGTGTCCCTATCACCCCCTCTTAGTAGCTACTCCTTCCCTTCTCCCCTTTCATCGTAATACTCCCCCAATAAGCCCCCATTGCATGTCTCCCAGTGTCGCCTATCATGCTCCTCTCTTTACTATCTCTTCTCTTTTCCCCCCTTTCCTTTGTGAGTTTCCGTCTCACTAAGTCTGCTTTTCCCATTGGGAATGAGACGAATCGGAAACAGTTGGGGATTAGTTGAATGTGGAGGGGGGACGTCGTTTTGTGTATTACAACAGCCGTAGATCGGAAGGGGGAAAGGGAACGCGGACGGAGAGAAGGCTAATTTATTGCACGATTATGATAGATGGGAGGGGAGCGACGATGTAAAGTGATGATTGGAGATGGGATGGGGATGTAGGGCGATGGAGAGATGCCTTAGGGGGGGAGATGGGGTCTTGAAATAGCTGATCAAATTCACTTGTTTTATCGTGTTAAAAATGATCCAGTATATTAACTTGCGGATGGGGATGTAGGGTGGGAGATGGTAGACTTTCTTGATTTTTAAATTTGTATAAGCGAGATAAATATGGAGACTGACCACGGTAGAATGTCGTCCCCCGTGTGCATATCTGGATTGGCCACGATGACGACTCCCTTCGTCCCGTCCCTCATTCCATGCCAACACTCGCGATACTTACCGTCCCCTCCACAGTCCCACACCTTAACCGTGCTAAGGGATTAGGGCCTTAGTTAAGGACCTTAGCTAAGGACCTTAGCTCACCTCGATATCAGCCGATACCTTCCCACCGTCGATCTCCACATCGTTTGAGTCGAATTCGACTATTCTCACTCCTGCAAGGCCTTTATTGAGAAAAATCTTCGTAATCACAATCATTTCATCAGGTTAGAAGGATCATAATTTGTCTATACAGTCTCCCGTCCCCTCTCCACTCTACGACCCTCCCCCTTCTCCTCCCCATTCCCCCTATCTCCCATTAGTGTTCATTAGTCCCCCTCCCCCCATCTTCTCAGTCCTTTCCTGTCCTCATTCGCCAGCTTCTCCCTTCCTTGTCAATCTCAGTCCTTCCTCTCCCTCCCCTCTCCTCCCGCTCTTCCTTTCATCTCCTCCAGATTCCCCTCATCGCTTATTGTTCCTTTCCCATGTTATTCTCTCCTTGTTTCCATTCACTTCAGAGTTCTTAATCTAAAAAAATCAAATAAATCAAGGGCGAACCGTAATATTCGCTTATTCAGTGAGCCGAGATATATCGGGCAATTTTGTAACTTTGCATCTCTCCTAACTCACCTTTAGTGGGTCGGTATTCGACACTGGTCTCAACGTAGTCTCCCAGAAAGTTGGACAGTGCGGTCTTTCCTCCCTTAAAGGACTGCTCTCCACTCCCCTCTTCTACTCCGTTCCCCCCCCCAATAGCTTGTCATTCCTCATCTCCTCAATGCCTCCCATTGAGTCCTTTCCCTGGACTGTCTCCAAGTCAATCTCCCCTCTTCTCTCCTCAATCCCTCTCGTGAATTTATACGCCGGCTGGTCACTGTTATGCCCTGAGGGTCTTCCTCCCCCCTCAATCCCCCCGTTCCCTCCCTTATTGCTCCTCTCCCCGCAGTCTCTCTCTCTTCTGTTCCCCATTTCACTTCTTAATTTCATTTAGCTCGCTTCAGGCATCTTTTCCACTACAACAGCTCCGTCTTATTCTTGGTTAATTAATATCTGCGCAGTCAATTTTGTCCATATATTATGCTTGATTCTCTCTCACCCCTCGTACCCTCCATCGTAACTCTCCCTCCCTCTCCTCTCTCCAACCTCTCAAGGGTCATCAATCCTCCGAACTCTTCTGCAGGTCTCAACACTGAGTAGAACGAATAAATTATCGATGGAGGTCGTTCTTCGCTTTATGATTGTACTCTCTTTCTCTCTATCTCCATCATATTCTTCTGCCATTTCCCTAGAAACCTTGGTTTTTACTTATTTCCAGTATGCTGATTATAATCGTAAATAACCAAGCTCTCGGTGTCAACCATATTATACGGTTTCCTTTCTTTACACTTCAACAGTAACTGAACTTCACCTACCGTTATAAAAATTCTTCTGCCATTTCCCTAAAAACCTTCACCTACCGTTAGAAAAATTCTTCTGCCATTTCCCTAGAAACCTTGGTTTTTACTTATTTCCAGTATGCTGATTATAATCGTAAATAACCAAGCTCTCGGTGTCAACCATGTTATACGGTTTCCTTTCTTTACACTTCAACAGTAACTGAACTTCACCTACCGTTATTTTTTTCCGGCGCTTTTCTGTAGACTAATTCTGTAAAAATATTGCAAGCCTAGCATTTCATAGAACTCTCATTGTCATTCAGCCTCTCCCCTTTTCCACTGCCCTCCTCAACACATATTGTTCCCTCAAATGTCTCATATACCCTCTCCCTCCCCTTCGTCACATCATTTTCCATTCTCTGTATTCGTGCAAGGGAACGTGTAGTGGCCGTTGAGTCTTGGTCCCCTCCCCCCGTATTCGTCGTTTGAAACGTAACCCAAGCGGGATGCGTACCCCTACGTAGGAGTAGTCCCTTTCTACGGGCGTTAACTCAATTGGGCCGACACTAATTGACAGGGGGAGCCGCTACTTGGAGGGACCTTGAATAACTAATTTATCTCCTTTATCTTACTTTGAAACATGCAAGAACTGCAGAAGAATAAGCCGGGATAAATTCTCGCGACAAAGCAAGGCGTCGTGAATTTATGACGGATTCTTGACATTTCGTGCTTTGCGGAGAGAATCCATCGGGACTTTTTATCGCTGCTTTTATTTTACCCAAGAAGAGTGAGCTCCTCAACATTCAAATTGTCATACCTTAGTCGGTCCCACCACGATAATCTTGCATCGAAGATGATTGGGCGAATCGACGCGAGATGCTTTACGGAGTTCCATTAGGGTGGTAGGGGGAATAGGGGAGTAAGTGGGGTGTATGGGGGATGGATATGGGAGTAGGGGAGAGGGTAAGGGGGAAGGGATGGAGAAGGAAAGCACGCGTTGCCTTGGAGATGGATAGACTTGAGCGAGAGGGAGGAGGCTGCACATTCACAGATATTACAGAACTGCCAAATTAGAATCGCATGACAAGAGGAAGATTAGAAATTGAAACAGAAAAGTATTTACTACAAAACATGAAACAGCATAAAATATTTATTATTCGCTTGAAGCTTAGATTAGGTGTACGCCCTTCTATTAATCCAGTTTTCCATTGAAACCCTCTCATCCGATCCCCCCAAGGTCTCTTCTTCTCTTCATCGCTGCTCTACCGTAAATCAACTCTTCCGTTATTCTCTGCACTCGACGGGAAGAGATCATCAGGGTAATTACTCGACACCCCGGGAGCAGTCAAATGAATCGGACTGCCCTCTCCCTCCCTCCATCTCTCCTTACTCCCCCCTCCCCCCTCTTTCCTCTAGGGACGACCTATCACCCATCTTCTCTGTCTTCGCAAGTCAGATATATGCCTTCTTCTCAAATCTCTTATCCTCTCATCTTGTCTCTTTTCTTCGCCAGTTCCTTCACTCATCTCATCTTGTTCACCTTATTCCCCATGCTCCTTCTCCCCCTTCATCTACCGTATCCCTCCTCCTAAACAATGAATAATTATAATTATATCGTATCCACTTAGCTCGCGATACTTGCTGCTTACCGTATCCTACCGTATTTCCACCACTCACAGCATTCCGCCCGGTGAAGAATGTGTCTAATAGCGAAATGAGCACAATTTTTGAATTTTCTCAAGAATGAATGAACCAATTTACACCAAATTTTCGGAGCCTGTTAAGTTCATAGAGGTGAACTTAAGTTTTTAAATTCATAAATATTCGATTATTGGTTCGCCTACAGGATCGGATCCTATGCGCGAAAACCGCCATTCGCTATTATGACGCTTGGAATGCTGTGCACTGTTATATCAATCCATATTTTCCTAATTGCGACTTGCTCTGCGTCTCTCACATTTACACACTCTCTCGTCTCATTCATTTTTTCTCTTGCCATAATTCTATTCAACAGAGTGGAAGGATAGTCCTGTATCCGTACCGTATCCGTACCGTCCCCCCTTCAGTATTCCCCATTCCTCGGTCCTTTTTGCTTCTCCTCCTTCCCTCCTTATGCATGTCAATTCTTCATTGTAATATCTCTACAGTGCACATTCATAGTGTCCACATGACCAAACACGCGTAAGTGATCCGTGTGGAGAAGTGAGTGGATTGAGGGAGTTGTGAGGGGGTGGGGGGGAGAGAGTAGGGAGAGGGAGAGGGGTTACGAGGTAAGGGAGGAGTGACCAAGGAGGGAGTGACATTGCCTGTCACTCTCCCTCCCCCAAGTACAACTCCTTCCCGTCTCCATTAATAATGCCTCCCCTCTCCCTTTTCCCATGTATTCTCAGGTTTTCGTATTCGCTCACTCGCATACTTTAGTCCTGTCCACTAAGCTTTTCCTCATTCTCAGACCCTCCCCCTCCCCTCACAACTCAGAGTTCATAGCTCGCAACTTACCGTATCTACTACAGAGCGCTCCATTTTTTTCTACCATCCTCTCGCGCCTATCTTCTAATGGTGAATTTTGTGTATCCTATAATTTGATCGTTGTATAGCGCCACTATAGCGTATGATGTTCGTTTGGTTACTGACAACGAGTCACTATACTTACTCTACAATCGCTGTGCAATGTCTTTATAGTTAGAGGGCTAGGAAAATGTAGCAATTTGTTTCCTAGAATTTTTTAAAAAAAAAAGGTACCGTATTCGACCACACAAAGCCTACCTCGTTTGTTCCCCTCGCAATTAATGACCCTAACAACGGCCTCTCAACCTTTCGTTGAGTGACAGGAAAGGTAGCACCCTAATCCCCTGCCCTCTCCCTCAATCTCCAGCTGTATTTACTAACTTCCCGCATGATGCCCCCTCCCCTTCTTCATTCCCTTCTTAGCCCATCTGCATAAGATGTCCATCTCTTCTATTGTTTACCTCCTTGCCCTCGGGCAGTCGTCCACTCCCCTTAGGGTTCTGACATCTTCCTCTTCCTCCTCCCCTCTCCCTGCTTATTCCTTCCCTCCGTCCCTCCACGGATCCCTCTCCTCCCTTCATTCATTCCTTTCATTAGATCACCTCTCCCCTCCATTTGCATATTCCTTCCCTCCCCTCCCCTACTCTTTCCCTCACTACTCATTCCCTATACTTCAACGACGCATACTAAGTGCATGCGTGTACATTTCTGAACGTGTAGTAAATCAGTACAACTTGCCCTCGCCTAGTTGTCGTCTCTTTTCTTCTCCTTCTCCTCTTCATCTCTCCTCTTTAGTCACCTTTGCAGATTTCGTAGTCATTGCATTTGGAAGTGGTGGAGGTGTGAATGGAGTTGAGAGGGAGGGAGAGAGAGAGAGGGAGCTAGAAGGGAGGGATAAGAGAACAACACAGGCTTTCTCATATCTCTGCTCTCGTCATATTTGCTCTGCCGGTCTCTCCCTCGTTCCATTGTAGTCAGTGAGAAGCGAGGGAATCGTGCCTTTTTTGAGCACTTGTCCATGAGATGGTGCACGTATTGCCAGATAGTGGGAAATAAGTAGCTTGTTTACCTACCGTTTGCCGGCTATTTACAGAATTTTTCCCATTCAAGTGATTGCATAAAATTTTGTAGGTTCTGCAAATTATCCTCGCATCATTTGACCGTATGGACAGTCTTTCCCGTTATTCCCTCCCCTCACTACTTCCGTAATACCCCCTCTCCTATCAGTGTTCCCCTCCCCCATTTGTTGTCATCCCCTCGGCTTTTTCACGGACTCCTTCAAGCGTTCTCCTCTCCATTCTCTTCCCTTCTCAATTATAAATACTCTCTTCCCTCTCCCACTCTTCTTCCCTAAATACTCTCCGCTCTCCTCATTACTGTTATATCCCCCATCACTTACGCTCCCCCCCCCCCCTTTCGATGTTTCGTTGTCTATTTATATCGCGTAGTAAATAGGAAGTTTATGTACTCACTTGACTGGCAGTTTTGAGATAGCAAAAGGTAAGACGCTTTTTCTACTTAGGAATGCGACAACAAACGGACCATAGTAATCCAGTATCCAGATTCTTCATCCCTACTTTTTTATTTTACCTTTATACCTTGCAGTTTCCCCACAGAACTCTAACCTTCTACCCCAAACATCCCCCCCCGCATCGTGCCAAACTTCTCCCCTGTCCAGTCCACACCCAAGCCCTCCGTCCTCCATTCATTCCCCTTCTGACCTTAGTCTCTCTCCGTCTCTAATATTTGATATACGTCCACAGGGAGTCTCTCTTCACACGGACACCTTCATTCTCCTACAGTTAACTGTCTTCACCTTTATTCATATCGACGCGGAATATTAGCTTCTTCATCATCACTCCTTCATCACTGCTTATCTCCCAATACTGTCCTGTGAATGCCCACAGTACCTCGTTCTGCCCTCTATCCCCCTGACCAACAACCCCTCAGGCTATTTCAACTCCCCCTCCCCTTCGCCCTCTACCTATATTCTCTCTCTTCTCCCTATCCCCGCTCCTTCATCGTTCGATTACTGTCCACTTCAATCGCGTAACTTGGCGCATTTGCATGCCGGAGGCTGACCAAACAGTGAGTAGCCGCCGTGTCTCTCTGACTCTCCCCTCTCCCCTCTCCCTCCCCCTCACAGTTTAGATAGCCTCCTCTCTCCTATCGAGTAACGGACGCACTCTCGGATTGCACAAAAGGGGTCCCTCCCCCTCCTCCTCTTCTCTCTCCAATTCGTGTACGATAGATGGGGCCATTGGTCATGTCTGTGTGTTTGTCCGTACAGGGCTATTGTCTGTCTGTCACCTATTTATTTATTATGCTCTCCCTATCGGTTGCCTTGTCCACGCATTGATGCAGCTTTTCCAACATACCGCTATTATAGTTGTTTCCTGTCTTCATCGCTTTATTATAGGTAGTGGAACAAACCGATCCGTCAGTTTCTTCCGTTCCAAAATGAGTCTAATTAATTCTCTCACTTTCGCACACTCTCTCGCCTTACATTTGGAGTGGTTTTCGGACGGATCTTTGTAATTCACTATATCTGAACGACTGAAATGATTCGGCTCTCTCGACGGCTTCTCCTGTTCTCTTCACCCCTTCACCCCTACTCTCCCACCCACTACCCCCTCTCCTTCCCTTCCACCTGGGTGCCATGTCCCCCCTCCTCCTATGAGCTGTTCCTTCCATTAGTCTCTACAAAGAAACGACACCTGCCACCCTTCTTCCCCTCCCTTCCTTATTCTTCTCATTACTTTATTGCCTATCCTCTTCACTACCGTACTCCCTCTTCTCCTTGAACCTACCGTATCCTCGCTCAACTACGCGTACCTTACTGTGTTCAGTTCGCGATACTCTCACTCAGGATGTCATGTCAGTACAGTGTCTCGTAGTCGCCCTTCGTCCCCTTCTCTTCCTTCTCTTTCTTCCCTCTTCTTTCTCTCACGAATTCCACACTCACGGCGCTATTCACAATGTGATCGAGCACGAAGGAAAGGTGACTGAATTGACAGGGGAAAGGGGAAGGGGGAGTGTTTGAGGGGGAATAAGGTAGGGGTGAAGAGATGTGGGGTGACACGTTATGGGTAAATAGGGGTGTAATGGATAAGGGTGGGGTAACAGGAAGAATGGCAGATATTCGTGGGTGCAGTCAATGGTATCTACTCGCTCAACTCGTCCACTCTAGCCCTTCTCTCTTCATCAACTACCGGTACTCTCTCCCTTCTTCTATTACTCCCCTGTTCTCCCCCCTATCTACTATCTTCCCCCCTATCTTCTCCCCTACCCCACCCCCACTTCCTTCTCTTCTTCTTCTACTCGACACGCATATATGCCCCCTCCCTTCCCTTATGCAAACTGATCTTTCCTTTCACAGGCCCGGTTCTCGATTCTCCCTTCTGTTCGGTTGACGGCAACAATTGTCTGAGGGGACATGCGAAGCAGAACACTGATAACTACAATAAGGTTACTATTATTGCAAGCAGAAGTGAGGCAATTACACACATTTCGGAACAAAAGTGACGGATGGAACGGTTTATTCCACTATGGTTATAAAATAGATTAATGCGTGCATAGAGTAGGAGTGAATAAGCATGAATATATAAATACATGAAGGTGATCTTTGATCTTTGTGCCTTGAAGGTGCTCCTCGTAACCCCCTCTTCGTCGCTCCTGGAATGCGGGTCGATCCACCAGGGAGTGTGTTCCCTCCGTTCCCTCTCCAATCTCGACTCTGTCCTTCATCAGTATTCCGTCCCCGTGGCGGCCAATGCTCCCGTAAGATCTCCTCAAACGTTGATTAATAGATCTAGATCATCTCCCAAATATTCCTTCATATTCTAAGCTGTTTACATGATCATTAAGTGATGTCTCCCTTCCAGAATGCCTCCACCTCGTCGCTCTCCCTTCCTTCGGGTCTCGTAGTTGCCTCTTCGCACACCGTCAACTCTCCCTATCGCGAAGTGCCGACCATCGCATTTCGAACCATGGATGATCTACAGGTATCCATCTTCTACTACACTCACTGCTTTCGACTACCGTACCCCTCATACCGTAACCCCTCCTATTCGCAGGTTCTGAACTCCGGCTCCCTGGAGGGCGAGTCTTCCGTTATCCTTCGTGCGGAGTTCCGTTCCCTCTTCCCCCAAACCTTCGTCTCGACCTTCGTCTACGAGAACTTTGTCTACATCGCCGTCGTACAGCCATCTGATGCCCGGAGGTTTGATCTTTGCTTGAACCTTAATGAATGCTTTGTCCTTTGCAGACTGCCTCCCTCAGCTCCGTTGATAACAAAGCTGGCTCGATTCTGTACTGGCGACGAAAGGTGACTATACTTCCTGTGCCATTCCCTGCTCCCACTCACTCTCTCATTTCCCTCTCAACTCTCACTCTCCTTCCCCCTCCCTCTTCCCCCTCTCTTCACTCTCATCTCCTTCATCCGTCTCATTGGAGGAGGCAAGAGTGCCAATAGCCAAGCATTGCATGCGAGAGAGAGAGACTGAAGAGACGACCTAATGGTGTGAAACATATTTGAAGCGGGTTCCGGGAGGGGATGGATGGGGGTGAGAGAATAGAAGGGAATGAGGGAGAGTAGGGGAGAGAGCTCAGGAAGGAACAGCGGAGAGCAGGGATTGTGGTAATCCCTACATGAGGTCACCACAATGAGATAGGAAGAGCAGACCTAATGAGAGAGTAGAGAAGGGAACGATGAATAGAGGGGAATAGGGGAGGGGAGGAGATGATCCTAGAGGGGTCTGTTATTATGATGGGCTTTGATAGGGAAGGGAAAAGCTTGCTAGAGTGTTCATATTATTAGATTCCCACACAGCATATTTACAATATAATAGGAAGCTAGCACGTTATGCAGAAAGTGATAGACGTTTTTGAGTTGGAACAGGAATTAATGACAAACGGAACAAATAAAAAAGTAAATTTGAGGTTCACATCGTATTCGGAGATCGAACTGCAGTGCAGAGGAGACGACAATTCGAATCTGAACATTCTGACGGCCGTTCACTTGAGGGCAGATAAGCTCATCGCCGCCTTTACGTGTAAGCAGCCAGCCATTCAAAATACGTATTTCAATAATTCTGACAATACCGGAGATTGTAAATATACTAATATTTGCAGCCTCTACCACGGGCCAATCGGCAGTCTGCGTGTATTCCATGCCACGGATCAAGGTTGGTCAATAGTTCTGTGAAGCTACAGTATCCAACATGAATTTCTTATGATCCACGGTTCAGGTAACCTTCTGGTACAATATCGATCGATGCCGAGGAGGCGCTGATTCCATTGGACTACCGCACATTGGACGGGACACTCGGTGCATCAATGTTAGTGTCCATCTTACCTTGGGATCATTGTCTTATCTGAACTAACTGTGGCTAACTTAGGTACGATCATAGCATTACTTTGGTAAATGCGCAATGTCCTTACAGCAGTTCTGACAGATGCCGGAAAATTCTTCTGATTTTGTTAGGAACTCTCGCACGAAAAATATTTTGGCACAAAGATTTTGACTCGTTCGCTTAACATATAGAACATTGTGAGTGACTAGTATATTCTCGTGCATTCAGCGTTCTCACCTTCCCCTGGAGGAGAATTCATGTGAACTGGGAGTGGGAGGGAAGATCGAGGCATCGGAATTGTCCCTTCTCTCCCTGTCCTCCCCCGTTCGATCCATCGCATCCCTCCCCTCGCCTGACGTTGTCTTCATGGGAACTGACGATGGACGCATTATCAAGGTAGCGATCTTTGATCTTTGATCTTTACAATCTTCAAATTATCTCGAGTGCAGCTACTGGGAATGTCTCATGTTCTCTAAATTAGCCCCCATCTCGATAGTTTCTCCCCTTGCCCTGCTCATCTCATAACACCCTCCCATTTCCCTCTTCTCATTGCCTCATCCAAGTATCATTCTATTCACACTTTCCTCCACCACTCCTTCCAATTTCCTTCATCTCATTACCGCTGCGTGGCTGCCCTTTCCTGTACTCTTCGCGGGACTGCTACGCAGCGGTCCATCTATTCCAGCTGGGGCAACAGATTGTGACAATCCACACTGATTTATGATCTGAGACTGAGACGGGGGCTTCATCACTCGAGATTAAGTGAGGACGGGGGCTTATGTACAGATGGCAGAGGGGAGAGATAGGGGAATGGAGGGGAAGGAGGGGAGGGGTCCTTTAGGGGGAATGAAGAAAGAAGAAGAACACATATGGATGGGGCGGAAGCTCCTTTTGATTGGATCCCGCGTAGTTTATCTAGATGAGACCTTTGTGTAGACAGTAGATAGTTATTGAGAGGGAAGGGGACATGATGATGAGAGGGTTGAGAGGGGATGAGAGGGAATTGAGATGGAGGGAGGAGGAGAGGAGAGGGAGCGATAGGAAGAGAAGTTGTGAATTAGGTACGGTCAATGACAGGGAGAATGAGAGGGGACGAGTCCTTGGGCGATGTATCTACATTTGGAAGGGAACATATTACATGCCGTTTATGCTGAATTGATACGCGAATAAGGCCTACGGCAAAGAATAATTTTCGTGAATTCAGATGCGAATGAAGGAGAGTGCGACTCTCACTGAATACGAGACTGTGAAGGGAGAAGATGGAGGGGCAGTGGGGAAGATGATATTCATCGATACTGATAGGCTACTGGTGCAACAAGGGAATACGGTAAGCGTAAGGTTTTATTATTTCGTAGTGTCAACCCCTTTATTAATGCTATCGCAAACGTAAACACTGTACGATAACAATAATTTGCTTTCAGCTTCGTCTGATTCCTGTGGCGGAGTGCTCCAAAATGACCGATTGTTCCTCGTGTATCCAGACCAAGGTATATATCTCCCCTAATCTTAGGTATACGGTATCTTTCCCCTCAGGACCCGTTCTGTGGATGGTGTCCTTCTAGCACATCTTGCACTACAACTTGTACAGTGCCCACTACCCTCAAGTAAGCCTCACTTCCTGGATTCATTTGCAAATAGATCTCATTACATACTTCCCTAAATTTACCAGCTTAGATAATGATCATCTAGAAGACATATAGTATTTCCATCCCTAATCCTTTGAGATGCCCTGTCCTCCGTGGTCTTCCGTCCCCTTCATTTCTCCCTGTCCAATCAACCGCCAACATTTCCATTCCCATCGAACACCTCCCCCGTCCCGAAGGATTTGTCAGTAACTTTCACTATTTTCTAAACATTCGTGAAATTCCCCTAATATTTTTTTGAATCTTTGCAGTCGTACGAATGCCTCTTCGATTCCTCCCTCCTCTCACCCGCTCTCTTCACTCCCTCTGCCCTCATCTGTCCCGCTCCCTCTATGCCCTCTACAAAGACAACCTCTACAGTAAGAGCTTAGATCTACCTTAACTCCCTAATTCGGCCTTAACTCCCTAAATCCATCCTTAAGGTCCCCCTAACCCTTCGCACGTCCCTCTCTCCACATCCCATCGCCACTCACAACTTTACCTTCTACGACTGCGCGCAGTATTCAACGTAAGACCATTTTTCTGCTGCCCATAAATTCTCTTCGAAAAGTAAACTCCTCAACTTTTCCTGCAAAGCGTTTTCTCCATCATTTTCCTTCAATGATTTCCTGTATTCAGTTGTTCGTCGTGTATCTCCTCTCAATGGAAGTGTGTCTGGTGCGGGAATAAGTGTACCCTCAACGACAATTGTGCCAAGGTTCGCAATCTCCCCTCATCCCATAATCAACACTTATTTACAGCCCTCCTCGCAATGCGTCCGCATCCTTCCAGCTCAAAATCTGCGCATTCCCAGTTCACGGTATGAACAGCATTTAGATATGTTTCACATTCCATTTATATATCCAGCAATATATTTACTTTTACTGAGATCTCATTATGCAGAAACACCATTTTAGGCCCTCGACGATCTCCTTCCAACTGGAGCATGCCTCTCAACTCTCATCCTCGCCCTTTTCCTGTCGAATGCGAGTGGGAGGAAGGAGGATTCGCGTGAAGGCTGAGGTATTTAGCATTCATCAAGACAGTTATGTGTAGATATAGCACGCAAAACCAGGAAGGATTCCAATCTACCGTATCCTCAGATCGCGGAGGATACCGTAACCTGTCGGGGGGTTCGGGTTGAGTCACGGTCTTCCAACAGCAGTTACGACCTGCAATTCGTGAACGATGAGACGGATGAAGTGGTTGATGAGACTGAAGGTATTTATATTTTTTTTAGTTTTTTACATTTTTTTAAACATTAAAATTGGAGCCCATTGTTGTGATTCGGGTATAGCTGAATATATAAAGTACTTGAAACCTATTCCATTGCAGTAATCGTCTTCGACTGTTCGCTCCTCGCCCTCGATTGCTCCTCCTGTCTTACCTCTGCCTCTTCCTTTGGATGTTCGTGGTGTGCTGGAAGGTAATAAATACGTTTGTCTAGTCTTCATTCTAAGACTACAGTCTAGTCCTCATTGAACTATCCATAATTACCGCAACCCTTTGTAGATGCTCGATCGACTGTCCCACTCCCTCGTCCTCTCTCGACCCCGATGAAGTGTGCAATGCTCCCACCATCCTCTCGGTATCTTCCTTATCCACTCCCCTCCTCCCATCTAGTATTATCTCATTATGGTTGAGAAAAAAATCCGTCTGTCGTCTCATTCTTATTTCTGACAAGAGAGCGAGTGGTATGAAGAGAGTCCAGACAAAGTAGGAATGAGTGAACTTTTTCAACTTTTTCATCATATCTCCCCCCCCCCCTTCTCCCCTTCTAATCCCTCCCTTCAGTTCACTCCCTCGTCTGGTCCCATCGAGGGCGGTACCCTTCTGACAGTCAAGGGCCGAGATCTCGGATCGGTTCGAAGGGACGTGGAGGGAAGGATTCTGGTGGGAGGGTCGAGGTGCCACCTCAAGCACTTCAACGTCTCCACGGGCTTCACGTGTATCCTCGACAAGGTCAGTTCGTTGCTCCTCCTATGTCATGGTTACTGTCATTGTCATTGTCATTGTCACTACCCCTGTCATTTCAGGGCACAGGCTCGGGGAGTGTCCGTGTGGCCCTCGGTCACTCGTCCCGTCGCACTGCCGAATCGTCTCGTGTGTTCTCCTTTGTCGATCCCCATCTCTCGTCCCTCTCCCCCTCCTTCGGTCCCCTCTCCGGGGGAACTACCGTAACCCTCTCGGGGAGACATCTCGATGCGGGGAGTACGGTACACGTGTGGATGGGCGATGTGCCGTGTGTCGTCAGAGAGGTCAGACTCTCTACTTGCTTCTTGCTCTAGATTGTCCCCTTATTTCTAGTCCATGAGACCGATTACTCGTCTTCAGCGCAACTCCTCCACCTCCTTTGCCTGTGTAACCTCTGCCTCTCTTCGTGTGCAGAAAGCGACGCCGATTCGACTGAAAATAGGTAAGTGTTTAATTTGAGCCTGTCTATTATTATGCAATAAAATTACAATACAATGAAACAATAAAAAATAAAAAAATAAAAATTTTAGAATAAAAACAGTAAATTATTACAATAAAAACAATAAATTCAGTGAACGGTTGGAACAGTAGAATATGCGCGTTGCAGACAATGCTACCCGCGTCCTTTCTTCGCTCTCCTTCGAATTCCGACCCGACCCCCTCGTCCAGTCCATTTCCCCCCTTTCGGCATTCCGGTCTGGAGGACGACTTCTCGTGGTTAAGGTAAGGACTAAGGACTAAGGACTAATACTAATGATTAAGGACTAAGGACTAAGGACTCGCTTAGGTCTAAGCCGACGCAGAATAAGCATTCAGTATTAATATTCGCCCTCCAGGGCCAACACTTCGACTCGGTCCAATCCTCGCGTGTCTTCCTGCTCTCCTCCCACGAAGAACCCTCCCATATCATTTCCGACCTCTCCCCTTGTCACATTCTCAACACGACCACTATGAACTGTCTCAGTCCCGCCCTCGTCTCTTCTGATCGAGTGAGTTTTCCGGGAATATCTAGACACAGTATCACAAAAAGAGGTTCCATCAGTTACCTCATTCCTACTTTCTCTACACTCTCTTCATACCACTTCACGCTCTCGCCGGAAGTAGGAATGAGACTACTGACGGAACGTTTTCGATCATGTTTATTAATCTCTCGTTCTGCTCATGCGGTCACTTCCAGCCGCCCACGACGATCTCCTCGTGGACCGTCGGCCTGTCAATGGACGGCGTGTCTTCCCTCCACCACCTCCCCCGTCATCTCTCCCTTTCCATCGTCCCCGATCCCTACTTCGAACCCTTCGATTCCATTCGTGCCCACATTCCCGGACAGAGTCTCATTCTCGATGGAAAGCACCTCAATCTCGCGGCGGAACCCGCTGATTATAAGGTATGCTAATTTCATCATTAACAGTGAATTACTGGTCTTCTTCAGATAATGGTGGGCAGCGAACGGTGTGTGGTTACGGTAGTCGACGAACGCCAATTGGTGTGCACCCCACCATCGACTCAGCCGAATGAAGAGGGAAGGGAACAGGGAGGAATGCCGACGGTTACGGTAGTCATCGGAAGGCTCAAGTATGAACTGGGTCAGTCTTCTGCTTCGCTTTATTTTTGGGCACTTGACTATAGCCTATCGCGAAAGCGAAGGGAAACGTCCGACTTCTTCTCTCAACACTTGTGAGGATTCACAATAGAAAAATAATGAAAGAGAGAGAGTTAACAATATGTATAGATGGAGTAACTTATCGTCATAGCATGAAACACATCTAACAAAGTATGCGACAATCTGTTGAAACATAGAGTAAACTGTTAAGGAGGCCAAAAGGCTAAATGGGAGGTTCAGGTCTCCTGGAGTACTCTTCATCTTCCCTCTCTCGTTCCGTTTATCTTGCCATCGCTGTCATCCTTTTCTCCCTTCTCATTCTCATCTTTCTTCTCATTCTACTCTGGAGAAGGAAGACCGAGCAACGCGAAAAGGACTACAAAAAGATACAGATACAGGTAGTTTGACGTATTATTCTCTCCCTTTGGATCTCCATTGCATGACGTGATTCGCTAGATAATTGAGAATTAATAAAGAAAAGCTAAGGTAACCATAAGTATTACAACTAAGATGGAGAATCTGGAGTCGAACGTGCGAAAGGAGTGCAAGCAAGCCTTCGCGGAGCTGCAGACAACGATAGACGAGCAGTCGAGGGCAGAGGAGGAGGGGGTCTTCGTCTTGAGTAAAGAAGAATTCGTGTCGAGACTCTTATGGACCGACGGACCCCCTCATCCATCCACCACCATCTACTCATCCACGCAGCCTGTTAGTATACTCGATAAAAGAGTTCCATCAGTCGTTTCATTCCTATTTTGAGAGAGCAAAGCGCTATGAAGAGAGTCCAGACAAATTAGGAATGAGTTTATTGACGGAACGTTGTGTCAATAATAAATATGTTGACCATGAATATTCATTGAAGGTAACCCTGGCCCAACTGGACTCCCTCTTGTGTTCCTCCGACTTCATCCATTGTCTCGTAGCCACAGCAGACTCCGATCCCTCCCTGTCCCCTCAGGTAATCTTTTCCCTTATCTACAGTATCCTACCGCAACCCTTTCAGGAGAAGTCGTTGTTGTCGTCTCTTCTCATCTCCGCCCTCGCTTCCAACTTTGAGTATCTGTCGGAGGTTGTGCTGGGTCTCTTGAGGGAACACATATGCACTACGATACAGGTAAGCGACACGATTCTCCGGCTTAAAATTATTCCATTAAAACATATTTATAAAAGTAATGCAACTTCAGCAACGTTCGCCCGCTCTCATATTCCGTCAGTCCGAATCGTTCGTCGAACTTCTATTCCAGGTTCAACATTCATCTTTTACTTACATAAAATATTATATGTCAGAAGTGGTTCTCCATCTGTATGTACGATTTCGTCGCGGCCAGAGGGGCTCCTCAACTGCAGACTTTGTATACGGTATGACCCGACTACAAGTTGACTATATCTAGAGCACAACTCCAAATTCATACTTCAAAAGCATCCATAACTATCTAAAATTCGATCTCGTCATTCCATAATCGCCGCAGGCCTTCAAACTCCAATCGGATCGCGGTCCAGTCGACTGTATAACGGGAGCAGCGCGATACACCATCAACGAGAGCAAACTCCTACGGGAAACGGTCGATGCCCGACCCCTCGTAAGTCCCGTTCAGTTCGCGATAACTCTACCGTATCCTACCGTAATCCCGTTCTTCCCTTCAGGACCTGCTCATCTCAACCGGCGAGGGTCGTGGTCCGTTCCCCGTTAGAGTGCTCGCGTGTGACTCAGTCTCTCAAGTCAAACGAAAGGCCCTCGATGTCATCTATAGACATATTCCTGCCAGTGCCAAACCGACCCTCGCTCAAGTCGTATTAGGTATGAAGATATTCCATTCACGAAAATCTAAACACGGACTGTTTATGTTTCATAACCAATATATAAAAAAGTAGTTCACAATCTGCTGGTAATCGTTTAGTCCCTAAACTGCAGCTGGCTGAATAAGTAATCTCTGCAGAATGGCAACGCCCAGACGGGGAATGCCATGTGTTGCGAGATTCGGAAGAGGGAAGGGAAAGTGGACGGAGGGACAAGGAACCGAGGAGGATCACGACCATTGCGATGAGTGGAATCGACGACGGATCTCATCTAGTCATCGTACCTGCGAGGAAGACTCGTGAGTAACACTCTACTTTAGAGTGCTTTTTATGCATTTCACGGCTATGCTTAGCTATTTATTACCCAGTCCCACATAGCAGCGACCGGATTTAATAGTTTTTTTAATAGTTTTTTCATTTTATAGTTTCACGACAACTATAAAATGATGGCAAACGAGTACTCGAGTACTGAATCGCGGAAGTTGCCCTATATACAATTAGAAACATACCGATTGCAGCGTCATCGGGAGCAGATTCGGGTCAGTCTTCGTGGTCTTCGCTCGACTGTTCCTCCCTCTCCTCCTCTTCCTACTACCACATCGTCCCTCCCTCCAAGCATCTGGGAGGCAGACAACGACTGTCTGATTCCATTCCACAGAGCATTCCCGAGGTTTGCACGACGTACCAGTCCGCGTTCCTATGTGTCTCTGTGTCTCTCTAATTTCCATGCCCTCTCGCCTCCACTCTCTTAATTTGCATACGAATCTATTCTTCGCAGCATAATGTTGTGGGTTAGCACACTTATTATGCTTCACCATTTTGCTCTTATGTGCTGTCTTGAAAGTAGCATAACCATATATCAAGTCAGCAACTCCTCTAAGCAACTCCTCTGCAGGTCTACCTCACCCGTCTCCTCACATCAAAGGGAGCCGTCCAGAAGTACATAGATGACCTGCTCGAGTCGATTCTCCTCGTCGACGAGTCTTCCCTTCCCCCCGCCCTTAAGGCCGTCTCCGACCTTATCGATGACGTCGCCCTTAAGAATAAGGTACGCCCTAATCCTTAGATAGCTAAGGCCGCCCTAAGCCTTCCTCTCAGATCTCGGACCCTCTTCTGGTTCAACAATGGAAGGCGAACTGTCTCGTTCTTCGTTTCTGGGTGCATCTTCTATCGAATGCCCGTCTCATTCTCGACGTTGAGCCGTGTGCAGCAGTCGAGGCCAATATGGCCATTGTGGGACAGACACTCGTGAGTAGAATTCAGTGCACTTCAATACTTCATCTATGCTATTGAATAAAAATAGCCGAGTACCCATAAAATCATTCAAAAGGTGCATTATTTACAAGCATTTTCGCTTTGAGTTTTTTTTTCTATGCTCTTTAATATCTCACTCATCGTCACCTCTCTTTTGTGGAAGCTTGCTTGCACCTTTAATTTACCGTCTCATACCTTGGCATGTCGATGAAATATATATATATATATATATATATATATATATATATATATATATATATATATATATATATATATATATATATATATATATATATATATATATATATATATATATATATATATATATATATATATATATATATATATATTTGTGAGCCAGTTGGACAACGTACCTCCCCTAGTTCCCCAATTCCACACCTCTCCCTTCCCCTCTCATTCCCCAGATGGCGTCGTGTTCCTCGGGAGAGCCCCTGCTCCACGCGGACTCTCCCTCGTCCCGTCTACTATTCGCCCGTGAAATCTCCCGTCTGCGTCCCCTCTCCTCGGATCTCTTCTCTCGTCTCCGACGAAGTCCCCCTCCCGTTCCCCATTGGCCCTCCACTCTCGCTCCCGTAAGCCATCGGATACGTTTCAGTAGTGGTATTTATGTAGCAAGTCATCGCCTGTACCGATAGATATTTGAAATCTCGAAAAAAATCTTCGGTTACGTTTCACAAGCATTATATAAACAACCACTCCACATTCTTGATATTTCTCTCGGTACGTAATCAAATAGGAAAATTCGTAATAATCTTTCTCCCTTGCAGATGGATCAACCCTCGCGATCGCTTCCCCTGAGTGAACTTCTCTCGTGGGTTCGGGGCAACGGAGTGCGTCTTCTGTCTACCCTCGAACACTCCTCCGATCCCTCCCTTCGTCTCCCCTCCAAACTCTCCCATCTCCTCAATCTCTCCATTGAGCCCGAACACATTTATGCCACCCTCAACTAGTCCCTCTCCCCTATTCCTTCCTATTCTATTCTTATCTTGCCATAGTCACTCCCTCATTCCCACGGGTTCCCCTCTCCTTGATATCACTCGGAGTCCTGCCACTCGTTCCCTGAGTATTCAACTTCTACCGGTTACCGTAATCCTCCTCACTAATTCATTTCGTCACAAAGTCTTTCAATCATCCTGTGTGTGCTCTTGTTGTATAGGGCACGTTCGTTGCTAATAATAAAGATTGTTTTATTTTGAGGAGGATGAATTATTACAATAGTTGAAATTGAATAAGTTATTAGTGGTTAATGAGAAGCTGAAGACAGGTAGAGAGGTTTGTGTGAGATACTGATGAGCGAAAGAAGAGGAAGAAAGAGATGTACAAATGAAATTGAATAATAACGAGAATTATTAAATAACATGAAATGAAGAAGTTTGCACGGTAAATAAGTGACGAGAGATGACAAGGCAGTGATCGAGTACATAGAGTCAAGGATGACGAAATAGGAGAAAACGATGAAATGGGGAGGTGGGCTAAAGTCTAGGATTTGTACCCGTATTGATACTCGAGGAAGGTTCGCTCTTCGTCCGCGTCTATCTGGTGGCCAATCTCCATCTCTTTCCGTCGAACCGCATAGCGACCCGAACGTCTGCCAACGAATACTATTTTTCTAATTTTCAAAATATTTTGGAAACAATTCTTTCACAAGAAATATACATAATTTTTGCAACATTTTTACGGAATCACCGTAATTTTGTGCTAAGCTGACCTCTGCTCACAGCAACACGTGATCATAACTGCGATAAGAGCCACTGCTACGGCTATGAGGACAGCCAGGAACCAGAAGGCATTTCGGACTGATTCTGCAAAGATCAAAGATTAATCTCCAATCGTGCGCTAATCTACCATACCTTGGTTGAGATGACTCGGCTTGCCCTTGATGGGAGTGAGCAGGTCATAGGGAACAGTCGAAGTGGACGTCAGATTGCCATCCTTGGCTACTCCGTGTACGGTGTATGCAGTACCCGGCAGGAGGGAGTCGAGGGTTACGGTAGTTGAGGGGAGGGCGATGGGCACCGTTTGAGTGAAGGTTATGTTATCTGGAAGAGGCTCTTTGCTTTTCGTGAAGAATCATGGAGATTGCAAAAGGATACAAATCAATCCGAATATAAAGCGAGAGAGTGTGCCAAAGCGAGAAAATTAGACACATTTTGGAACCAAGGAAATTGACGGAACGATTAAATAGTACCAAGCAAAATGTTACCATGCGTGTAATTGAGATAGAAGGCGGATCCAGGCATTCTCCAGACTCTTCCCTCAGACGGAATCCAGTGCACGACAGCTGACGTCCCCGTCACATTCGTCATTTTGAATCGGGGCGGATCCGGAGCTGAACAAGGCATGATTATATGCAAGCCTTTGATTACAGTATCCAATGAATACCGTTATCTACCGTACCCCGATGAGTCCAGGTCCTGACAGCATGTAATGTCTTCGGTCCCTCCCCTGCTCCCGTCTCAGCCCATACTGATACCTACAAGTGTATCCCTTCGAAGAGCATCAACGATTACAAGAAGTATGATGAAATCGCAATTGTAATTGGGATATTGACTCGTTATTTACCTTGTATCCAGTATCGGGAAGGGCTCGTTCGTGTAGATAGTAGAGTTGTCGATGCAATACATACGTCTCCTCCGTTACATCTCAACCCAGTCATTAGCAGTTGTCTCAGTAATCGGCTCACTTCGATCATTAGTGAAGGTGAGGAAGTATCCACGGAGTATTCCATTGGGATCGAGAGGGGGACTCCAGGTGACCAGAAGGGCACGGGCACCAATGGCACGCACTACGACATTCGAGACTTCCGAGGGGACTGAATGAGATGAGGGATGATCACGATTGGAATAGCTTTCAGGCATACTATAAAATAATAAAGTATTGTGAACAAATGGTCAATCCCTTATCATTTTTTTTTCTAAAAGGTAATGTAAGAAGTATAGAAAATGTGAGAAACCCACTTCCTTCGGGCGTCTCAAAGTGTACAGGCAGCGAGTCTTCACTTCGATATCTCTTGTTCCTCGCTCGAAGAACGGCCGTGTAATTAGTACAGGATTTGAGACGGCGAAGAACGAAATGCGACACAGGACCCTGTTGATGAGTTCACTGTTATTACTGTTATAGAACACTAATCCAAATGATGCTTGAAAAAACTATAGTCTAACAATAAGTATGCATGGATATCTAAATAATCGAGAATAGCATACCTTGACCATGGCGACCCTGGCCTTTTCCCTTCTTCCAGCCGGCCAGTATTCTATCTGAATCCTCCATATTCCTATACTTCCCCATTCCCTCCACCTCATATCCCTCCATGAACCCTCTCATGTCCTCCTCTGCAACAGGACTCCATGTGAAATTGGCGGAAGTGAAGTTCAGTACCTTCTCAACGCGAAAATCACGAGGTTCGCTTAGAGGAACTGAAAAAATACGTTGACTAAAAATGTTTCTTTCAATTTTCGTAACTGCAACCGACTAATATTCTATCAATTCCCCCCCATACCATCCTCTCCCGACATTCCAATAACCGTCTCTGGCTCAACGATACTCGGTCCGATCGAATTCACTGCTCTCACTTGAACTTCGAACTTGCGGAAGGTAGGCATTTCACGGATTATCGTCTCGTTCTGAACCATATTTCCGTCTTTCAAGGATCGCGAAAGGCACGTGTATGCTAATTGGGGTTTAGACCGTTGTTCTAAGAGCGATAGTGAAGCTCAAAAATGGGAAATCAGAAAAGGGGAATGCCTGATTCATAACAGGGTCATCCATATAATGACGTAAAGAGTGACCATTGTTAAAAAGTGGGTTATTTGACCCTTCAAGATATTTTTTACTTCTCACAGAATGAATGTCACCAAATGCAGAATCGTGCATCATATAAAAGCTGTTTGAAACATACTTTTATACCATCTCATCCCCTGTGATAAATGAATGAATGAACGTACCGCAAAGGAGTCTTCGACCACGAATTCAGTCCACGCCACATCGGGTTCCTTCAGTCTGTACCGCACGAGATACTGTAGCCCGGGGGCATTCCAATCGTACTTGTCCAGAGGCTTCCAGTGCACTACCTTCAACTTCTCTCTTTATACAGCTTTCTCAAGCTTTTACCAGTATCGCTAAAGTTGACTGCTCGACCACTTACCAAGTTATCGGGTGCGGTGCCCTCCGCCCTGACTCCATCAGGATTGGAATAGGGGAAGGAGGGACGGGTTTGACAGGAGGAGGTGCCGTGAGAGCCGAGGGGAAGGGACTGCGGAAGGGATCGACCGTGCGAGTTGAGGGCCGCCACTCGGAAGGTGTAGTTGACCCACGGGGAAAGGGTGACGTCGATGGAGAAGGAATGACGAGTGACCTCGTACTCCTCCAGAACCACCTTCCATTCACCCTGCACAGTCGTCTTTCACGGCATGCATATAAATGGATCTGGTGAGAGCGAGGCGGTTATGCAAGATACTATATTTACAAGTTGTAACCTTGTGGAAGTCCGTGTGCATCTCAACCAGATACTTGACGATGGGATCGGAATGGTCGTCCGGTTTCCTCCATTCGATAGTGGCCTTTCGTTCACTACAGGACATCGACTCGATGGGAGGCCAGCGGGGGACATCTTCAACGGCACGCTTCAACAAATCTAGCACGATCCCGTTTTCCAGAGGACTCAGATCTCATGAGCTCAATGCAGAAGAGTGGAAAAGCACCTCTGACGAGGAGATGCATACTGGCCATCTTGATATCAACATCGGTCTTCGCCACGCACTCAATCTTCCCCGAATTCCATCCCCGAGCCTTCGGGAAGATGAGTTGCGTGCCCTTTATTCTGCAACGTGCTTATTGAGTTTCACACTAAATATAACATCTGAACTTGAGAATGCGTTTTCGATATGAATTCAGCGAAGGTACCCCAATATATCCTCATCCCCAATTCGCCCGCTCACTGGTATTCCTCATCGTCCTCCTCGATCCTCTTCCCATCCACCGTCCACACATATTCGATCGTCAATCTCTCATCGGCAATTGCTTCGCAGTCCACTTCAAGCCTTTGTCCCGCTTCGACAGTCAATCGTTTGGGAGACGGAACCTTCGCGAAGATCGTCGATTCTACAGTAACCCTCTCCCTTGATGACTACCGTACTCCACTTACTGTACACGTGTAGCTTATTCGTCGCCCGATTGATACCGTATTTGTTGCTGACGTTACAGTAATACAGGCCCTCGTCTGCCGTGTTCACTTCGTATATGCGGAACGTGTTATTTGGGAGGATCTGAATTAGATAATCGGATAGCTCCAAGCTGCTGAACAAATAATGGGGGAATAACAAGACGAGGGCTACCTCGCTTTTGCCGGGTACGGTAACGATGTTCTTGTCGTCGGCATCGACCCATCTCACATTCGCCCTGGGGGCAGCATCAACCCCACAGTCCATGTCCACTGTCGACATCAACACAACATTCCACTTTCGATCCGCCGGCATCGTGAATTGAGGAGGAAATGCTGAAAGCATATTATGTATACTAATTTCCACAACTATTACTTCCTATTTATTTGTATTTATTATAGAAATGAGTACCTTTGACATGGACGAATGCATTGGCGTAGACGTATCCCCTTGGATTGCTGGCATTGCATTGGTAGACGGCCGTGTCGAGGTCTTGGTCGAGGGAAGAGATTCGAAGACGACGGCCCCCATCCAGAAGAAGGTAACGAGAGGACGAAGAGGATTCTGGAAGGTAGGAACGGTATACTGATAGGGGACTGTAGTCTGCCATGAATAGTGGAATAAACAGATCCGTCAGTAGACACATAAGAGAATGCGCAGAAGTGAGAGAAGTAAACACATTTCGGAACTGAAGTAATGGAAGGGCCTATTTATTTCACTATACAATTATTGACGAGGTGAAAGGAGGAGCAGATTGAGTTCAAAAATCGACAGACAGCAGTCCACAGACCTCATGAGAACTTTAGCTTTGACCTTGAGATATTTGAGACGAAGAAGGTGAATACCGTGAATGGGCTTTCCGTTCTGCGTCCACTGCACAAGGGGAGAGGGCTTGCCTCCGGCGAGACAGCCAAGTTCCGCCATTTCGCCCTCGGGCAATTCAATGTCCGAGGGGGGAACGGACTCCCAGTAGGGAGCAGCTGAATTGAACGGTACATGACTAACTATCAATGTGAACAATTGCTTTGCGAAAATGTTCCGACAGTAAGCTCATTCCTACTTTGTCTGGACTCTCTTCACGCCGCTCCACTCTCTCTCTCTCACACAGACGGAACTTGTTCCTCAACCATAGATAGATCTGCGTACCTTCGACCTCGACATTCATCTTATGCGAGATCCCTCCACTCTTGCACACATATACTCCCGCATCTTCCGGGTGCACATTCTCCACGACCAGAGACTTCCCGAAATCAGCCTACAACATTTATTGAATTTGTTTTCAATAAATCATAAAGTATTTAATTATAATATTTACATGCTCCATCTCACCTCAGCACTCGTCAGATCCTTCATGCGGTCCTTCGGCAGTTCCCCTTTTTCCTTCGACCAGAATATCTTCGGAGAAGGACTATAATAAAATGAGATCAGTCACAAGCTGTCAATAAACGATGATATACCCTTCAATATTCACAATTAGGGGGTTTTTCTTTTCGTGGTTACGTCTGCTAATGCTAATTGTGAGAGAACCCTCGTAAAGAACTCTGCTCACAATCCTCCAAAGATGCACTGTAGCTTCAGTTTGTTTCCTGCTTTGACGGTGGTCGAAGATGGAGACAGGTAAAGGGAATGGGGAAGACGCGGTTTGAGGGCGTTCTTCGATGACTTCACTACAACCCGCACTCGGTCACCGGCCCTGAAATTAATTATGATAACTTGATAAATTTAATTTTTAAAATTTATGAGATATTTAAAAAAATGAGAAAACCTGTATTCTCCATGCAGAACAGGCGAGGAGGCGGCACACTCATACACGAGGTTCTTCCGTCCATCGTGCTCACGAACATTCACAAAGTGAAGTCGGCCCTATAATGCATACTTATCAGAGAGAGTGCAATCCCGGTTGAGTTATGCTTCAATGTGCATTTATATGACTACCTTTAATGTTCTTTGCTAGTATCCTGTTCCTGAGGAAAAGTGCTTGATAAGAAAAATATATGAATAAAAATATAGTAATAGTTTTCAAAGTATGACCAATAAATAATGGTAAATGTACCTCCAAATCAACGGTGATGTGTTCCTTCTTAATCGTCTCAATGACCGAGTCCTGATCCGTATCCCTCAATTAACTCCTTCCCCATACTCTTCATTATCCCCTCCCCTTCCATATTAGATTATTCGCTCTCCCGATTGAGTTTCCCTCTCTGTCTCCATTCACAATGAAGCTACTTGATCACTGCCCTTCCCTTTTTCCGCCGTTACCTCTCTTGTCTTCTCTCCTAACTCCCTCCCTCTCCCCTCACTTCCCTTCTAACTAGTTATCACTCGCTCCCCTACTCCCCCTGACCCTTTCCCTCCCAAGTGTTCTCACAGCTCGCAAACGTGTGCTAATGAGCTAAACAGCTGTCAATCCTCAGAGTTTCCGAGGTAACCCACTACAAGAGTCTGAGTAGTTGACCAGAGGGTTCTTACATTTATAGTCAGGTTGAAACATAATCAAATGTTTGACAAATACCTATTATTCCGAACTAAATTTGCATATCGAAATCCCCAATATGCATTGCATATAGATACTACAACAGTCCTTCATTCCAACCAGAGTTCCCCCCTCCATCCCCTTCTTCTTCTCGTAATCAAATCGTAGCTTCTCTCAACTCTTTCGGGTTGCGTCCATAAAAGTGGAAGAGGAAGGAGAGGACACAGAGGGAGAGAAGCTTCATTGGTCCCGATTCAGAGAGGGAATAGGGGGGATGAGGGAGTAGGGTAGTAGGGAAGTAAGGGGTGAGGGGTAGAATAAGAGAGCAGAAGGGGGAAAGAGCCATTTCCTCTTCTAGTCGAGGATGGACACTGCAGGGGATAACAATGGCTTGATCACATCAAAGAGAGAGGGGACATTGAGGAAGGGCAGTGAGTAGTACACAGCATTCCAAGCGTTCTAATAGCGAATAGCGGTTTCCGCGCATAGGATCCGATCTTGTAGGCGAATAGGTGAACGAAAAATTCTGAATTTAAAATCTTAACTTCATTACTATGAACTCAAGGCGCTCTGAGTTCATAGTAATGATTTGTTCAGATTTGTTCAGCCGCTCTTGAGAAAATTCAAAAACAGTGGTCAATTCGCTATTAGACGCATTCTTCACCGGGTGGAATGCTGTGAGTATCTATGTAGAGGGGATACGAGTATGGGAGGGATTACAGCTAGTGATCTGTCCTTGTAAATAAAGTCACTCTCTCGCTATGCTGATCAGGTGAATGTGACGAAGGTCGACCAAGCCGTGAGTTTGCATGTTAGACAGTTGATGTGCAGGCCTGTGAGTCAGTTGGATACCTGAACAGCCAGAAGAGTGAGGGAGAGGGATGGCCGAAGGGAGGGTGGCATTGCAGGGAGAGCGACGATCCCTCCTCCACCTCCACCGTCTCCACTGGACGAGCCGTGAAGTGCTCCAGAACTTAATTTATCATTATTATTATTATTATTATTATTATTATTATTATTATTATTATTATTATTATTATTATTATTATTATTATTATTATTATTTATTCATTCTCCGTGAACTGTAAGACTTTATCTATCTATGTGTGCGTAAATCAGTGAAAGTGTCCCTCCAAATGTGTTGACTTCCCCACGGGGGTCATCCCAAATATTCGCGAGTGACAATTGGTCTATAGGGAGTACTGTTCGAGAGTGTTTGCATAAGTTGTTCCGCCTGGGGCCATGAATGCGCCCTCTTCCCTCTTCACCCCCTCGTCCCTCGTAACCCTTGCAGCCCTCCCCTCCACTAGAATCACTACGATCGTTTAGATTCACTTCCTAATTATCGTCGATGGGACGACCACCCCACATGTTGCAGTGGAGAAGAAAGAGATTGGAGACATTTCGGAGGGAGGGAATTGCGAGGGAGAGGGAAGAGTAGGGGGGGGGGGGAAGGGAGAGACGGGAGGTAAGATGGATGTTGTACACGTCTCACACGTGCGGCCCTCCATCTCATCTCCAAATGTTTCATCTTTCGAAAGAAACTTTGTTTCCGGCTAATAAATACACTATATCCCTCTGAATAGCTTCGTTACCCGAAAAGTGAGCGTGCACCTCAAAATAACGGCATTTTAGTTGTTGCGTCCCACGGGGGATAAGGAGCTCATTAGGAATGAGAAGGAAGAAGAAGATACTTTATATTCTCTTGAAGTAATTGGGAAGTCGGACAACTCTTGGCATTGCGTGTGGGATGGGGGTTATCAGGGGAAAGGGGGGGATGGGGAAAAGGCCTGCAGAGATGCATACACAAACCAGCCAAGACTCCCTCTCTCAACCACAATCGCATTTCCTCACAATTGCACATCCCACTGATTTCAGCGCCTTTTTTGAGAGTGCAATGCGGGCTTTTCAGGCATTTGTTGGCTTGTTTGCATGACTTCGTAGTCTGTAAAGTCCATCTCAGCCTATTCTCATCCCCCCCACAATTCCACTCGATTCCCTCTTCATCTTCTACGCGAACTCATCGCCGATTCGTGTCTAATGGAGTCGAGATAATTGGAAGAGTGAAGAGAAGACAACTATCGGGTAGGGGAATTGGGGGGATGGGGGTGAAGGGTGACAGGATAGGGGAGAATGTAGATGGAACGGAATAGATAATAATGGAATTCTGCTTTCAGAGTTTTGGTAGCGGCTCATTCATCGTAGGTATAGTAGCTACAGTGTCATGCGTTTTCATATAAATTCATGGTGAAACATAACCAAGAACAAACTATTTTCAGACGAAACAAATAAAAGAATAAGTTACCTCCCAATTGTACGTGCACCCGATTGGACACGGCCGTTCCGTAGATATTCGAGACGAAGCATTGATAATACCTGATTATCGATTAGTTATGGATACGGTAGATGGAGTACCGTACCCTATATGGTGAGGTCCGGGATGGGTGAACAGAATGGATCCGCTCTGACCCGGCTTCTCCCACGAAATCTCCCCCGTTACGTCCAGAATCTCCCCATTCTTCTTCCAGAAATAGCTGAAACCTCGATTTATGCAAAAGAATTAAATGATTAGAAATGATATTGCAAAACGTACGATTCTGCGTTTTCCGAGGCGATGCATTTGAGGGAGAACTTGGACGTGATCTCTTCATCGCCCGGTTGGAACCACACTTCCTCTGGAGGCTGCACTAATAACTTAGGAGGACCTTAAGGGGTTAAGGATGTTAAGGCGACTTATGGCGAGATGGTAAAGGGATTTACCGAACAATGTGTTGATTCCTCTTGGAAGAAGGAAGAGGAGAAGAAGGAGATTGAGTCCTTTCATCGAGACCGATGATACATTCGCATCTGAACGAACGGAACCATTCTTGATGAGAGGGAAGGAGGGAGAGGATAAGGAGGGGGAGAGACTAGAGAGAGAGAGAGGAACGAGGGAATGAGCGAATGCAGTCACGAAGGACTACTATCATATGCTAATGTCTTGAAAGTGGAAGGAAGGAGGAAAGCGAAGTAATGAAATGAGTGAACAGATTGAATGGAGAGGAGAATGACACAATCGGAGTGTGATTAGACTAAGAAGGTGCTTAGAAGGGGGAGAAGGGGGAATAGAAGGGGGGAGGAGGGACTGGGAGGGGAAGACGGACTCCGCCCACTTTGTTCTGATGACCCGAAGGAGATCGCGAACCCCCAGGCTATAGAGGAGATAACAGGGCTTTATTCGAGTATACAGTCAATAATAGCAATAAGTAGATTACGGTAGGCTCCAGAGATTATGGTAGACTAGAAGTCATTCTTGGCTACGTCAACTTCTATAATGGCAACGTTGTGGTGGATGAGAACGTTGGATCGCGATTTGATGTGTATGTTCACTCGGACAATCTCGGTACGGGGACCGCGGAGGGGAGCGATCATCTTCAGGATTCCTGAAAGCGAAATATTGTGAAATGAGCGAAAATTCACCACCAAAATGTGAGGAATGATGCATGAAATGCGTACCAACGTGGCCCTCCTGCTCCATCTTGAAGAGTCCCCTGCTCTTCGTGTCCAGTACGTATTCCACTGAGAACGGAGCGCCCACTTGGGCACGGATACGGGACACCTCCAATGAATACGAGAGTTGCCTCAGGCTACTCCCTATCGCGCGATCAACTTCTCATATCTTTGAATCGTATGTTGTCTAGTAGACATCGGCAGTCGAGTCCTTTTGAGGCTCACTGATTTATAAATCACTTATAACCGCTACGCTTCTCGTCACCACAACAAATTAAACACTGGTATTGACCAAAAGGACTCGATCGCAGAACTCTGTTATCTATTACATCTTGACAGGGATGATATTGCCGAGTAATAGGAAGTGCCCTCGGGCCACCTGTGGAGGGGGTGACACCCGATACGAGGGGAGTCATTAAAGGGACACGACACGATAAAGGGAGGGGAGATAGAGATTGATAGACTGAGAAGAAGGGGACAACTGACTGACTGCAGGGGACATCGGTCATCGAGGAGGGCTATGAATGCATTGCGAGATATGGGGGGATGGATGGGAGGTCAGCCAGGATGGAATACGTTTCACGGGCAGCGTAAATTGGGATGGTTCGGTGAAACACCAATATATTCCTCGATACCTTAGAAACTAAAATAGAGCTGACCTCAAGGGGTTTGAGTAGATTGTGCATGGAGGGAATGGCTCTGAACTGGTAGAGGATCTCCTTGGTGTGGTTGGAGACGCAGGCCAGTTCTCCCTTCGGACACTGCTTGATGCACGAATAGCCGTCCTCCACGTTACTGACAACGCTCCCTCATTCATTACTATTATGGTTGGCAAATCGGATCATTTTCCTGGGATAGGCTTCGCATCTACCTATACCATGAAACATAAGCATGAAAAAGAAAAAAAAGAACCGGTTTGCCAAGCCCTAATTATTTATGCTTTATTAGACATGTGGAAACGTGTGCTCTTTAGATATTTATTCATATTTCATGTTTAGTATTCAAGATGGATGATGATGTGATCATCTCAGAATCGCAATCCCCAGCAACCCCCCCCCCCCTCCATTTGACCCCTCCCCTCCCTCTACTACTACTATCTTCTCTCGCTCTTCCAACTCTGTCATCTCATCAAAAATGAAGGTTTCCCTTTCCCGGACTCGTGTGTGTATCTCACAGCGTGAGTCTACTTGAGTCTTCACAACAAAGGGGAGAGGGACTAGGAGGGGGAGAGAGACGGGTTTATTCTGTGATGGACACTACGGGTATTATGCACTCGAGGGGAGACGAAATAACCACTAGTACAGATATCACGAAGGAAGGGAGATAGGTTGACACGAGGAAACAAGACTAATTGGACACAAAATACACCACGTAAATACTCCCACGGGGAGTATCCGTATAGTGAGCGGTGAGGACGATAAATAGATATTAGTGATCAGGGGAACCACAGGGAGGTCTGTTTCTTGTGCTTGGACACGTGGATGACCAGGTTAGCGACGTATTTCGCATGGAAATGACCGTGTTTGTGGAGACGAAGCACCAGTTCCAGGGTGACCTCAATGGGGAGTGGAAGGGGGTCGGGTTAGTAGTGAGAAATACATATTCAGCTAGACTCTCAGCATTCCTTCGTAGTTACTACCTTCTGCTATAAAGTTACATCTAGAAAAGCTCGGATACTTGTTAGAGTGTAGCCATGCATATTAGCTCCCCCTCCTCGTTCCCTTCTCACCTGCTGCGGTCCATCAAGAGAGTCCCTCAGAGCCACTACGGCCGTATTCCTCTCCTTTCCCTTCTGCAGTAGAAAATTCGCACGCACCGCAGGCAACACTCCCGGGGCTTCTGTGAGGGTTGGTTGGTGAATGACAGACAGACAGCTTATTACAGATAGAAATCAATTTGTTACAAACAGACAGGCATACCGACAACACTCGAACTGAGGTTGAGTTCAAACTGAACTTGACTGTCCTTCTGAGATGGTCCACGAATCGTGAATATCGTTATCTGTGAGAGGATGTTGGTTGAAAGAAATAAAAAAGCTCACGTTCAATTTGTCTAGATTAATTTTACATTAATGGCGACGTCTTGGATAAAGCTGCCATTGCCACACACTTTCATGGGTCACCATTAAGTGTGAATCTATCTAGACACATCATATGAGTGTTAGATTCTGACAGAAGGACGATGAGACGAGATGGGGACGTGTCGGGGGATTCCGATGTATTGGAAGGTTACGTGGAGGGGAAGCTGCTTACGACACTCTTCCTCACTCATCGAGAGACATGCGATGGGGGAACGCATGCAGCGACTGAGATGGGTTACGGTAAGGAGGGTAGGATACGGTAGGACAATTGTTAGAGGGGTTAGTAGTAAGTCTGAATAGATTGTACGAGGTAAACTGCCAATGTGGATATGATTATGAATAGGGAAAACCAGACTGACTTCTTGTAGTTCTTGTCCCTGTTGTAGTGTGGGGGACAGGCGATGCTGTGACACTTGAAAGCCCCGAGGGTGTTCACGCAGATACGGTCCTCCCCCGAACACTCTCCCAGCTCGCACTCGTCCACATCTACAGTATGCCCGGGTTACGGTAGCATTGAGTGTAGTCGAGGGGAATAAAGCAGAGGACGAGTAGGTAAACGTGTTCCATGATTATAGATTAGCGAAGTTGAATAAATACCTTGACAGGTCCGTCCGTCCTCTTGTATCTTGTACCCATGGGGACACATGCACTTGTACGATCCGGGAGTGTTGATGCAGCCTCCCATGCACAGATCGGTACCTAGACACTTATATCCATACTCACAACAGCATTCCAAGCGTTCTAATAGCGAATAGCGGTTTCCGCACATAGGATTTGATCCGGCAGGCGAATAAGTGAACCAAAAATTATAAATTTAAAAACTTAAGTCCGCTACTGTGAGCTTTATAAGCTCTGAAATGTTGGTGGAGATTGGTTCAGCTACTCTTGAGATAAGTAAAAAAAAGTAGTCAATTCGCTATTAGACACATTCTTCACCGGGCGGAATGCTGTGCAATATTTAATCATGAGCCATCTGCCAATTTCTTATTAATTATTCTTTGAAAGCCACGAGAATTTCCGATCTCATGAAACCTCACCACTTCCGGCCCAAGCAGAACACTCGTCGATGTCCTGACACTTCTTTCCATCGCTCGACAGCATGTAACCCCGATCGCATACGCATTGATAACTAAATTAGCTTATATAGCTACACGGAATGATGTTTTCCTCGATAAGATAAGCAATGTACCTTCCAGGAATATTGATACACTTCTGGTCACAACGGGCCTCTCCTGTCTTGCACTCATCGAGATCTCAACACAATCCTCCCCTTTTATTCCCTCATCAATCACCATTTCTCACTCCTAGGATGCCCCTAAATATGCATAGATACGTATTGAGATGAGAGGAGGAGCGAGTCAAAACGGCGCCCCCGAGGGGAATCTGTCAATTATGCCATCCATCTGGCACGAAGGGACAAATAGGAGGGGTGAGAGGGAACGATAACACTCAATGAGGGGCAATTAGGTAGCATCGACTGGAGAATACATATTTAGGTAAATTGCTTTTTGAGAAATCATAAATAGCAAGTCTAGTAAATCGCAAACCAGGGATGTGCGTTCAGATTCAGAGAGCTACGCAAAGACGAAACAGCATCAAGCTCATTGTCAGGGAAAGTCGTACGAATTCACTAATAAAGGGAATCTCACCGACGCAACTCCTGCCATCATCTCCCAGCTGGAATCCAGCCTTGCACACGCAGAGGAACGACCCAAGGGTATTGTGACACGAGGCAAGAGCATCACACACGTGGCCGTGGAACTTGCTACACTCGTCGATGTCCTCGCATCGTTTCGTCTGATAGTATTATTTATGTTAGGTGTGAAACGAGTTAAATGAGAATAGTAATAAACGTACCCTCTCACTAAACTCAAACCCGGGCTTGCAGCGACACTTGAAGGAGCCGGGGAGGTTCGTGCAGGGGAGACCCTCGCAGGCGTTGGGAAGCGAACACTCGTCCACGTCTGCAATTAGGCCTTCCTATTTGACGGAGATGTGGGAAGGTTATAGATAAATATCAAGATGCGAACGGAGAGGATTTGTATCTGACTCCAGCAGTGACCTATAAGAAGCTCAACCGACTGACCATCGCAGAATCCGGTGTTCGCATTGAGCGTGTACCCGACGGAGCAGGCTGATCCGGCTAGTAGACATCTGTATCCTCCTGCTGTGTTCAGACACTCTTCCCCGGGGGCGCATCGGGAGGGGTCGTTGCACTCGTTCACATCTCGATTCAGTTATGTTTCACCACCCCCTTATACCGTCCCTACCTACACACTTTCCCTCGGCAGCCTCATACCCATAGGGACAGTCAATGGACGTGCACTCTCCCGTCACGGGGTTCTGAAGCTGACCGTCCGCGCACCTCAATTCAACTGGTTACGGAAGCCCGCTCAATAGATTTACTGACAAAACAAGTCAATTGGTCTCAAATTAAAGAAAACATACTTTTTGGGGTCGCATCGATAGCTTCCTTGGGTATTTCTGCACTGATACAGTCTGCCACAATCGTGTGTGCCGAGGTTACATTCATCCACATCTCAATTTATTTAGCTAGATATTTTCTTTTGAACAGCCATCTTGACAATTTGCTGATTGTAATGCTAAGGTTTATTTTGCATTCCCATCTCCCTGTTTCGACTGTTTCGCTTACATAGGCTCACTTTGTCACTTCTTTAATAGTTCACTCTTTGAAGTAGACACAGAGGGTGCTAGAGAGTTTAGAGAAGGAGAGAGTCTAGGAGGGAGAGGAATTCGAGGGAAGGTAAAAGGGTAGGGGAGCTGTCAGTCAAGGAAACACAGAACGAAGGGGATGACGAGGGGAGACAACTCTGAAGGGGAGTGATAGGGGAATGAGAAGGAGAGGTGTACTATTAGAGGTCGGGGGGAGGGAAGACACTTGGAGAGATCGCAAGGGTCAAGGAAGGGCCAGTGATTTCAGTAGGCTTAGTCACGCTGGATTCATTGTCAGAACAAAAACAATATACATAGATTACAAGAAGACGTTCTATGCATGCAGTTAGATACATGGAACTGTTGATCACGAGAAGTTGTTATATCCCTAGGCAAAACAAAGTGCACTGAATATGCGTCCATCAACCCCTCCCCTTCACTCGTCAACTTCCTTCAACATCTTCTTCAACAACAATCTCGAATTTCGTGCACGTGACTATCGCAAGCGTGTCAGTAGTAGAGAATATGCTACTTAGTATTTGGAATAAGTCAAAATAAATATAGAAAGTCGACAAATTAGTAGATTAGGAATCGCAATGAGTGTATTAGTAAATGTCTGACCACTGCACTCCTCAGTCTCCGAATCGAGAGCGTAACCCGTTCCACAGGAAAGCGTCCGTATGCATTTGTACGATCCGGGAGTGTTGAGACATCGTTGCGTATTGAGACAGTCGTCCATTAGAAGCAGACACTCATCCACATCTGCAGGGGGTTAGTGGGATTGGGAAGGACACTACGGGTTACGGTAGACAGAGGGCAGCGGAGAGGCGGGGGAAGCTGCTGCCGGTACGTTTCACGTGGCCTATATAAGTGCAGTTTTTAGATCTTTGTTGGTATATGTCCATATGTAACATTGTATTGTATACCTGCACAGGATGAGTTGACTGCCCTCCATCCCTTGGGACAAATGATGCCATCACTGAGAATGGGTCCCTCCCCAGGTCTCAGCTCCCTGGTGACGTCATCGTCGAGAACCCTCACCCTCCCCTGTCTCGGCAGAATCCTCTTCCCTCCCCTCAACATCAACGGTCGTCCGTGGTCTCTCATCCTCTTCTCCGTGAACGAATGCACGTCTCTGCACATGAATCCGCCCTCGGTATTGGTGCATGATTGGAGGGAGTCACAGGGAGGGAAGGGGGACGAACACTCGTCGATGTCTGAAGGGGATAGGGCAGAAGCTGGGGGAAAGCTTAGGAAGTGGGAAAGCCGACTATGATTCCGTCAGTGCAAAATATTATCTGCTTCGATCAGAACTCCGTGATTGGTGAAAAAGCTGTGAGCATATAAGAAGTGTAGAGAAGAGCGTGAGTGTACTAACAAGTCGTGTGCTTACCAATGCAGGAGTACCCGTCGGCGGCCAGATCGTATCCATTTCTACACGAACACTCGACCGTCTCCCCTCCCCGGTCATTGCATAGATGCTCGCACGACGAAGAGGCACAGCGGTCCCCGTGGAAGATTGCTGCATCCGACGAGCTACTGCTACTGCCTCAATTACGAGATTCGTGGACGGGCAACGAAGTTACCTATAGTTGAGCAAAATATTCCATCAGTGTCTCATTCCTATCATGAGTTTACTGACTTCATATTTTCGTCAATAATAGACAAGACTAGAGTTCAACATCTGCGGGTTAAAAATACTTGTGAACTAGGTTGAGGTATTTGTTTGCCGAAGATTAGAGCATGTCTGAGCTTACCGATGGAAGCGGGCGCATCGAAGGTCTCGTCTCCCTCGATCTCGATGGACGTGGCACAGCACTTGTTGAAGGATCGGAGACATACGGCGGAGAAGCCATTGGGGGGATAACACGGCTCGTTCCGACGGAGGAACTCCTTCGCCAGCAGACAACACTCGCAACACTCCTCAATCGAGGGATCAGCCCTTTGCAGAGCAAGCAAAGCGTATTCGGGAAACCACCATTTCATCAAATCGGTCGCTTCATCGACACTAAATGTATGACTAAGGTTGATGAAAGGGTGGTTTCCCGAGTATTCTCAAAATGTGAACCTTCTTCAGTCCCCCTCCCAACTGGTTGATGTTGGAGGGACACGAGTGTTGAACCTTGGCTACCTTTGTGCCCTGAACCAGAGGATTATAACATCTCAGAAATGATTTCAACCTTTTCCGGTATTATTCCGGACCACAACATAGCGTGAATTTATTATGTAAAGTGTACGGGAATGGATTCCCGATGTATCGTCAGATGCGGTATGATTCGAAGAAGAAGCTACGAAACTTCTTCCCATGCACATTCACATGCACATCTTATCAGTGAGAAACGTGTGGCAGTCTCCCCCGGTTCTACTCCCGTCCATCCCATCCGGTCCTCCTCTTCCTCTACCTCATCACACGAGTCATCAAGGAGTGCCCTGAGGCAACAGATGGAGGCAGTCTTGCTGCAGGCGAGGGTCGTCCCCTCTGATTTGATGCCGGAACACGTGGAGGTCTGTGCGTAGTGACGAGCCCCACCCGAACAGCATCGAGACAGTTCAGAGGAGACTGAAAGGAGCGTTCAGGGAGGGAAAAGGGCCGAGTTTTTGAACGACAGATTACATCTTCCCACCAAGCCTTTTATCGAACGCCACTTCCGTGTCACAAGATAAAGTGTTTACGACCGATTTCGTACTTTGCGATAAACGTGGAAAGACTGCTGGAGATGTTCTAGTCAATCGATATAAGTGAGTAGTTCACTTACCCAGGGACAAGCTGAACAGAATACAAAGCAGAACCCGAAGAAGAAGAAGCTGGGGTCGGGTCATCTCAATGGACAAGAATAACGGAAAGTACGAAAAGGGGGTGGAGGGAGGGGAATGAAGTGATAAGGAAGGAAAGAGGCACGCATTGAAGGAGACAGAGAGACCCACTAACAAAAAGATGCAACTCTTTCGAACTGAAGGGAGAATAGGCATGGATTGGATTGCACGTCTGACAGCAATGATGACTTGAGGAGGGGAGATGAGGGAGGGGAGGGGAGGGACAAGTGGGGAGACAGGGGTGCACCCCTACACAACCACCCTCAGGCGTATTCGTATCGAAGACGCAATCGGCCGTTTATCATCTTAGACACGAGCCTGATAGGAAGAAGAGGAGAGAATGAAGGGAGGGTAGGGGGAGGAGGTCTGCCCTCCCCCGCGGTAATAAACAAGGCAACTGGGATGGCTGGAGGGATACCTGCCTGACTCTCTCATGACTCAGGTCTCTGGGTCTACGGCCGCGTTAATTACTCATTAAACTGTGGAACACTCAACAACTTCAGGCTCACGTATCAACAAACTTCGTTGTGAATCTGTTTCTAGAGAAAGATGAAAATTACAATAGTTGTTTAAAAATGAAGCCATAGTAAAAAATAACAATAATATGTTTCTTGTCCAATTACTGTACATATTAAATCCTTGGAACCCCTGAAACGATAGTTGCATCAGACCGTTACAAAGTACTGTAAGATCTTACTAATATTGACCATTTTTGGCCGTGAACATGTTTTTATCTGTACTGTTTTAAGGATCGTAACCCACTTTTGAGCACCAGATTTCCATCTGTTGTAAGGGCGGGCTCCCACTTCGAACGTATTGTCGTGCGAAGGATGGAGTCAACGGATAAAGTGAAGTTAAACAGCGAGAAAAATCTTTCTTTTCTTTCTTTAAAAATTTTTTCTTTATAAGGAACACCGCCATTCTGTTTCAAAAGTTATATCAGACTCGAGTGAGAATGCAAAATGGGAGAAAGCATGGAAATTGGAGAGATGCTGAGATAGTCGCAATTTGGAATAATTCGGAGTCGCTGAACTTTTCTTGAGAATATGCACATATGTGATAAAGTTTAATTGGGAGAGATAAAATAATGAGAACAGAGAATAACGAATTGTTGTTTAGAATCCGTCGGACACATACAATCTGTACATACATGACGTCTCCATGAAGGTGGAATGCTCCCATCGGCATACGTAAGTCACTATTACATAGGTTTATTGTCCTTCTAATGTAATGGTATTCTGGTACGAGCATAACCGTCAACACTATTTTCAACATGAAGCAGAATACGATTAGATGATACCATTTATAGGATCGTTAAAATTAAATAAGACATCTTCTTTTGCGCATAAGGAAGAATGATTCATTTTATTGATAGCATAAATTTCCCCTTTTCGTGTTTTAAAAATTATTTGTCATATATCTACTCGTGTTTTACAAACACGGTTTAATGTTTCCAGATCAGTGTACTTGTGGCCGGATAAATCCACTCTTAACGACGGAGCGTGGGGCTTGCGAGTTGTGAGTGAGCACTGTATCAAGACGACAATTCGAATTCCCCTCCTGCATGTTACGTGCACTATGGTACGTACGTTATCCGTTGTCCTAGTTTGTTTTTAAGTATCCAAGTTTGTAAGCAGAGGTGTGGTTGCAGCAGAGCAGAGTTCTGCTAAACCATTGATCTAGACCGATATTCTGGGTTAGAAATCTAATCATAGAAATCCAACTAGGTCAAATCAAAGAAATCGGGCAAGGAGGACCAGTATATTCGATTGGATGCGTTGGATCACCTAGTGAGGAGTGAAGATGTCTTGCATGTTCTCGTAGAAAGAGATGAAGATGAAGAGGACAGTTCGCCGGAGGACGAGTAAGTTGTCGTGTAGTGAAGTATCCAAGGCTGGGTCAAAAAAATGGAAAACCGAACAAAAGTTTTTTTTAAGCTGGAAAATAACAAAAAGACAGTAGTACCTCATTTATATTTTTGAACCAAAATCTGAAATAATGAACGGTGACTGTGCCCATATATGATTAAAATATAAAAAATAAGAAGTGGAGATTCATAAGATTGTAGGTGCTTCTGTGTGAATAGTGCTGTCCTAAGGGCAAATGGAAGGAGTCTTCTTTGCAGCAAGGAGGTATCTCGTAGTCTATTTGCATTATTTCAAATATCTCCATATCGAAGAATACTCTAATTTCGAAATCTAAATTTTCTGTAATCTTTTTCGCAGTTTGAAGTGGAATTTTTTGCTATCATTTAGGCTACCACATTGACATAATCTTTTTACTGCATTTTTGTCTACCAAACCATGTAGTAATAACTTGAACGTAATGAAAATGAACTAGGCATCCTAATTAATTCGATTTTTTCTCATACTTTGCCTGATTACCATACGTGGGTACGGCCCGGAAATACGGGTGGTAGCCTCGATTTTCGAGCCGGTAGACCCGAAAATTTTTTGGGTGTGGTTATGGGAACGTAGAACTACGGTTTTACATGACTGGTGGCCCCGTTTTGGGATGATACCCCATTTTTAAAATTGGGGGGGGGGTTCCTGCCCAAGTATGCTCATTACGATCTACGCAATTTCAGTTGCTTCCTCTATACTCTCGCTTCTTCCACAATATCTTCTATTGCGAATTCGGAGAGTCGAAGATGGAGGCACCCGAATTGAAGGGACTCGAGGACGAAGAGTTCGATTTCGGAGATGCAATGGATGCACTGATTGACTGGTTGCATAGTCGGAAGACGCACCGGGAACTGATTACCTATGCGAACAGTGAGATAATCTTTGCGGACTTTTACGTACTCCTGTTAGATATTTAGTCTTTCGTTAGAAAAAAACACTAACTATTCTCGCGAATCTCCCGAATGGTTGTTCGGCCAGCAAAACCCAATACGAAGCTCTTACCCAGGGGAAAAATACAGTATTTGATTGTAATTCACGGGGTAGGACCCCTTCCACCTGCAGACCGCCGTTTACTATGAAATTATCCTTACCGCAGTGCGAAGTTACCTCCACTCTCGATTTACATGGTTACCCTACCGCATCTGTTAAAGGGACATGGAAGTGATTTTCAAATGAAGCTTATATGAAAGATTTTGTCGTAATTAGTACAAAACCAAATGGAAAAATTATACAAATTAATAGTATTCGAGAAATGATTTTTTGAAATTTCGCCCAACGACGATGCTACTGTGTTTAGCGAAAGGAATTAAGCCAAAAGCGACATTCTTCTCAACGACGGAAGCCCGGAACGAAGAAATAAAACATGCGATTTTCGAGCTTTTTCTTCGATTTTTTTATTGTCACTATGCTTTTCCTGGCATTTTGAAACCTTAGAAAAATTTTCATCGAATTTTAAAACTTTTGTTAGAGGCTGCTTCTTCCCTTTAAATTGCCCCTTCCGCGAAAATAATTTCAAGTATGAGTATTTATCCCCTACTCTTACCAAACTGATCTTTTGAGGACTGCCTTTCTACGTACTCGTTAACCGGTACTGTGTGATGCTTAGTGAAAGACGAAGGTTCAAACTGAGTGCTCTAGCACGGAGCCATGCGACTGCAAGAAGACTGCTTATTGCTGGAAAATATCAACTTCATCAAGTTATTGTAAGTTTTAAAGCTCATAAACAAATCTTGCATGAGTATTTTGATACGGTATTTAACGATGACCATAAATCGATTCGAATATTGCTTGTCGTGGTCATCCTGAATCACGGTTAGAAAAATCACGGTTCCTCTCAATCATAAAATTTTTTTCAAAAAAAAAAGAATCACGGAAAAATTTCAACTCAAGATGAAGATTCAAAAATTTTTTAGGTAGGCGCCGGTTTCACGACAAATAGATTTTGTTGACTTTATTAAAAACAATAAACGCAAAATGTGCATAATTTTGTGAAAATTAGAATTGAAAAATATGCATAATATTATTCAAAGTTTTTTTTAAATCTAATGTGTAATTTTAATTTCTTTGAGAAGGAAACCGTTCTTTCCTTCAATTCATCGCTGGGCATTTCTGCCACGATCTCTCGCATGGTTGCTTCTCCTCTTTGTGTAAACAACATCGCAATGGAACATCTACTCAAGGTTCGCATTTTTCTTTTTCAATCCCTAAAGGGCCCCTCTGAGCACTTTTTGACCCCTTGGTTTCTTCCTCTCATCTGAAAGAGCAATGTCGAAAACCTATAATCCTATATATTCATCCTTTTCCCGCCTCTCTCCGCAGTTGAAATGAGGCGAGAAGTGTTATGCAAAGTTACATTGCTCTTCAGGGTACGAATGCCATTTCGTGAATACTGTAGCGCGCGAGCGGTCTGATTCGTAGGCATCGCGTTTTGAAAGAATGGAGACATATGCTTTCTGATAAGGACAAAAATGAAGGAATGTTAAAAATATGCACTTGAAGGATAGCAATGTGCTCAGAGGGGCCCTTTAAACAAGTTCATCAAACATTTAAGATATTCTGTTCCTTATAAAGAGTGAGTGAGGTTTTTTCGCAATATAGTAGAATATCCGTGTTCTAACCGTGAGAACGGGTTCCAAATGGAACCAGTTCTCTTACTTTTCCACACACTCTCGCCATATATGGGGAATTATCACCAAGTTGTTTGTTTTCAGAGGTTGAATGATCTAATCATTACTAACAAGAATAAGAGCTCTGGTGACTCAATGCTGCTAATGTTATGTACCGGAAACTCATCAACTCATACTATCATTCACTTCCTATGCAAGGATCTCCACACGTGCAGTGACTGCTTCCTATACTTTGATTCCACTGACCACAAAGCAAAGTGGAAAGACGATGTCCTGCATTTGGGAAAGTGTTCATTCGTTAAATGTACGGTTAAATCGTGTAACGATGATGTGGACGCGTTCAAGGGATTTGTGTTGGGATTGTCGAGTGAAGGTGAACTTTGCATTGCAAAGCGTTCTTCCTTCTCCTTTGATCACGTTTTGGGCTTTATTGTGTCTCCATTTACTCCTGAGTCTAAGATTCTCTATTATTATGCTAATCTGTGAATTTCGACCAAGCGGTATTGCTGTTGCATGCTCATTGTAATCTGCTAACTTGAAACTTGTTAATTCTTACTTTTGTTCTAGGGTGATATCTGTTATTTTTTCAATGTCCTTATATTGTAGTAATAAATAATAAAGTTCTGAAATGTTAATCATGAATGCAGTGATGTCTAAACAGTCTCGACATATGTTACAATAATCAAAGTGGCATATAGTCACATACATGACCGAATTGCAACACCGATGCTAAAGTACTGTAGTAAGATTGCCCGGGCAGTTTACAAGTTTAATCGTTTCAATACGAATATCGCTTTGATTGCCCTTATTCTTGTTAATCTTCCTTATTCAGAGTATATAGTCTCGGTCATGCCGGACGGTCGAAAACGACGTCGTGGAAGTGACGGAGCGTCGACGAATAAGAATAAAAGGAGACGAATATCCAATGAGGGAAAACCACTCGTTAACGGAACCAGTGCGGAGAATGAATCTGGGAAGAGGAAGAGGAAACGACCGAGAAGACACAAATTGTGTGCTCTTGCTGTTGAGAAGGTACCATCTCTAGTCGCTTCCATTTATCGATGCTCTACCTGTATTTTGCCTTTGCAGATCTCCCAAGCCCTTCGATCTGACGCCTCTCCCCTCAGTAATCTCTTCAAACATGTCGATGAGGAGGGAGTGCCTTGTGAGTCCCTGTCAGCCTTCCTTTATCCATCTGAATCGCTTCAGATGCCCAACTCTCCGACGTACTCTCCACTCTGTCTCTCGATCCCCGTCTCTATCATCTCACCCCCAATTGCCTTCCTCTACTCAATACCAACTCGCACATCTTCACGGTCGACTACGAAGACAACTCCTTTCGTCTCAAATACCCTCCCATTCCCTTTTCTGTCGACGAGAATACTGTATATATTGTGAGTCGGCTACAGTATACCTACGACTACTGTGACCCTTTATTGTTTTATTTAGTCATTTAAATATATTGCATCTCATTTCCGAAGTTCCTAATTAAGGATCGACTGCCTCTCCGAACGTCGGCGAATCTGGTGAGACGGTTGTGCAAGAAGTTTGGTACGGTAGTGGACGTGAGGCTGCCTCTCAAGTGAGTTACCCCTTCTACCATGAGTGCTTGCATATATGAGCAGAGTAGTAGATTACTGTAGTCGCCCTGCCATACATGAAGGTTTTTCATCAAGATAGTTTTCTGCTGCTGGCAGCCCAATACTGCAAAAAAATCTGAGCCACTCAACCACGGTACATACTTTATTAGGTAAAACTGACTATGAAGGATACCCCTCTCCCTTTTTTGAATTCAGACACCCCGCCCCCCTTCCCCTTTCCTTCACCCGCCGCCCACAACCACGAAGCTTCGCTTTTGTGCAATTCGCGTGCAAAGATGAAGCTGAGGCCATGTGTCAGGTCAGCATACTGTAGTCTATATCGATGAAACATCTAGCGTTTCGTAATATTTATTTAAAATCCAAAAAATGCTTAAATCTGTTCTGATTACGGTATGCATTGCTTCCAGGAATACTCCCTCAATCATCCCAGTCGCACGCTTGGAAAGTCGAGATGGTTTCACAATCGGGGTACGGTAGACTGTTCTCGTTTCTTCTTTATTGCAAACTAAAACGATTTCATTTTCATGAGTTTATTTTAATTCCAGGCAAACTTCGTCACATGGACAAATTTGCGACGAAGAAAGAGGCCCTGCATGCATTACGAGTGAAGAGAATGCTACAGTTGAAGAGGAGGATGGAGAAGGAATTACAGAGGAAGTTGCAGTTGAGAAAGTGGAGACTGGAGTACCGCAAGAAGAGAAGGTAACGGGATTGCAGAATGGACTATTTAGAAATCGATGAATGGACTACGGTAACTGATAATAATAATACATGCTAGTACCGTTTTATGTGAATGGTTCTGTAGGTTGGTGGCCTCAATTGAGGTTGAACTGAGACGTACTCTGTCTATCTTTTGCGGGCATCGCTGTAAAAAGTGGTCCAATTACGGAGGAGCTAAAGCCAAGTTAGCATGCTGTATCGTCGTTATTGTCAAGACTAGTAGTGTTATTGGATAGATCATATTCAGGAAGATCATGCGAAGGCGAAAACGAATGAGGGAGAGGAAACTGAAGGAGAAGAACGATTCGAAGACTGATGGAGAGTGAGCCGTGTTTCTTTTTTTTTTAATTTTTTATGTGTAACTTGTATTTTACTCAATAGTAATAAGTGTATTCAGCATTTCAACCGAGGTTTCGGTAACTCCGGTTAATGAGAAGTCGACGGAGAAGAAGAGGAGCAAGGCTGAACGGAGGATGGCGAGGAAGGAAAGGAAGGAGAGACGGAGGGTACGATGTTTAAGATGATCTTATACCTGAATCATGCATACGCACGAACTCGACCGTAGGGTTCCTCGTTTTGTCAGAAATATTACTTGATAGGAACTCCATTATATAAGAAACCTTATGAGAAGTCGAAATCTTATGCTTTTGTAGGCCGCAATCTCAAATAATGGTTAGGAGTTTTGCCCACGTATGATCCGGGTGTTTAGGATATTGCATTACCCCTCTTGTCTAGTAGCTAACCATGTGGGAGAGAGAGCGTGAATTGTTACCATTCCAGAAGGAAATCGCTTCACTCTTGGAAAGTGTGGATAAGTTGAAGAATGAGATAGCTAACGATGAAATGGAAACTAGTGGAAGTGAAGATGATGGGAAGAAGAAGGAGAAGAAGAATAAGAGGGCACGAGAGAACAAGTTGGTCTATTCCTTTCTAAGTTTATGACCGGTTATTCCTGAATTCTTAGACAGGAACTGATGTTCAGTAGAGCAACACCCGAACCCGTAAATGGAAAGTCGAAGAAGGAAAAGAAGAGCAGAGGAGGGACGAAGAAGAAGGATGAGAGCGCTGCGAGATTGTGAGTCTTTCAGGGAATAATATTTCAGGAAATGATCATGGCTGGATTTTTGAACAGGCTAGAATGAAACGTGACCTGCGAATGTAATAGCAAACAGTTAAGAAGCATGTAAGAGGTCAATCTTATTACCGTATATTATTATGTACCGTATTCAGAAGACCAACTCGCAGAGGAAAACGACGTGAGATTCGCTGTACTCTACGGTCACACTTCATCGACATCCAAGTCATGCCTTTGTACGTTTGCTCTTCTTTTGGTTATGCTCAGATGTCGCCATTGCGGTGATGTACTCATAGTTCAAATAGTATGTCCTAAAGGTACTTGTTTCATGAAAAGTTGCAGAACCAAGGCACTTTTTGAAACATGAATTTGATCTACGGATGTAGTCAAAGATAAGGAGTCCTTTTCAGCAAGGAATACCGTAGCCTTCGTGAAGAATACATTCGGTTGTGTAAGGAACGTAAAATGGAGGAGAAGGAACGATTGGCTGAGTATAGGGCGCGAAATGTGAGTGGAATACGAGGAGGTTGTGAACACTATGGATATGTGATATGAAAAAGGCTGATTAAAATCTTATAGTCAAAAAGAAGTTGAGAAATTGAGAGGGTCATAGTAGCCATTTTCAGTCAAACCACAAAAGCGAAGAGTTTCGCGATGCAAAGTGGTCGATTCGTGTGGAAAGCGACACGGAAGAGTAAATTCTGTTTTTGTATGATTACGGTAGGCGGTACCGTACCCCTTGTTATAGCTTTAATTGTTGAATATTCATCTTTTTCTTTTTCTCGTTACCGGTACAGACACCGATCTCGCTCAATTGATGCACATTTCGTATGGAATACCCTTAGGCACTGCTAAGAATATGAGTAATATACATAGAGATGATAAACGAACTGAATATGGTAGTCGAAAGTCCCTTGTAACATCATTTATTAACAGATATGTACAGCAGTTCAAGAGGTTAGGTGGTCTAACCGAGATCAAGTTGTGTTTGATTAACTAGCAGCCTTAGCCCCGCTCTGTTCGACTGTCATGCTACCCCCGTTTTTGTGATATTGCTCGAAATATGAGGTGGAACTAGAGTCTAGTTAGGGATTGTGATCCTTGAGTGAGATGAGAGAGGCTCGACTGGCGAGGTTCTTTTGCGAGGGAAGGAAGGGCAACTTGGAGAGGATGGGAACGCGTTGGATGAATCTGCAATGAGCGGACACTTCTATTTAATCTCATACTGCTGTTGTTTTTACTTTGTTTTGTGTATGGGGTTGCTCTTGTGTTTTAGTGTGTGAGCTATGCAGAGTGCTGTTCAACTATGCCATCACCCACCGATTAACACAGTCAGGAAAGGCGTATCCATCATCGTCTACACTCTCTTCTTCCACTTCAGCCTCCTCTCGGAATCCTCTCTCCAGCTTCGTACCTCCTGCAACCATCACATACCTTACTTCATCCCCTCCCCTCACCTGGCACAGTATTGTCCAGAATGAACGCAATGCCCCCTCCAATGAGCATTCGAATCGTCAGCAACATTCCCAATGTGCTGTCGAGAGTATCGTTTCCTACAAGAATCGTTCACTCAATCTCCGCTCATCGTATCTTACCCGTATGTATGGGATTTTTTTCGAAGTGCGATGGGATGAGCATGCCCAGCATGATGGATAATCCCATGATGGAGAGGTTACGGGTGAGTTTGAGTTCAACCAACTGCAAGGGAAGGGAAAGGGAGATCGAGGACAGAGATATACCTGGAGCTGAGCAAGGGCGACTCCCGCTATCATGCTCATTCCGAGCAGGAGGATTCCTCCGAGGATCGGATCAGGAATCGAGGCCAGTATTGCCGCTGCCTGAGTGACAACTCATTGATTGCATGTCCTATCTCCGCCTTTATCATGCGTACTCAATGAATACCTTGGTGAACAGGCCAAGCAGAATGAGCAGAACTCCCGCAATCTGCATCGTAATACGACTGGCCACCTGAATCCATCGACGGTTTGGCAATGGAAAGATTCACTTACTCGAGTAATGTGAATGAGCGCGATGTTCTCTGTGTACGTTGTGACTCCCGAACACACTCCGAGAAGTGCCGCAATGATGCTTCCAACTCCTGAAATTGGACTGTTGAATAATGATTAAGAATATTTAAAAAGATTAAGAATGCAATGAATATTTCATTGAAAAGTTGTCGATATGTCCTCTCTGTCTACTAGGGTTTGAAAACCAACCAAGCGATTAGCGTATTTATCGTCTGACTCTCTTCGTTCTTTCATTCTCCTCATCACTATCTCGGTCTCATAATGCGATTAATAGGTTTGGTTTTCAAACCCTACTGCCTACCCACCTTCCATTATAATCGCCCGGTTGACCGTACTCCTGGGAGGTCTTCGCTGCTCACTCACACGTGCAGCCATCGCGTACGAACCGAGGTTCTCGATTACTGATGATATGGCTGAAGCCACGAAGCCAATAGTCAGTCCGACGTCGAGTTGAGGCGTTCCAAATTGTCCTAAACTGTGGTCTGTAATCAATCAGGATGAATTCCCACCTGGGTAGGGAACCTGTACCCACGGACTCTCGTTGAGTACTCTCCGTGTCGAATTCTTATCGGTTCTCGCTGCTCCTTCTTCGGGTTCTGCACCCGTTATCGTGAGGATAAAACAGAGGAACCAGACGAGACACACGCTGATCAGATACTGAGAAGTACATCTTCAATGAATAGATGGGGACACTCACCGGGAATTGGCCGAAGATGCGCACGTGAGTGAATGTAAGAGGGCGAGTCAGTTTGGGTATCGGCACTTTGACATCTTCGAGGTAAACAGCGACGATGATGAGCGTAACGACCATTCTGAAGACTGCATTCTCTTGGAGATACGCACTAGACCCACACGATGGAGATCCAGTGAAGGGACAGTTTGGAGTCGAGTGTAGGCACGACACTCGTGGCGAGTAGAAGAAGAAGAGGAACGATGGTGATGGGACCGACGAATTTGGAGAAGACCCCCACTGCGCCCGTTGCTCCGATTAACACGAAGACGACACAGGAAACAGCGAGCGAACCGGAGGCCTGCAATTGACTGCTTTTACTTTATCTCTGAATGCTTCGGCATTTCGAGATCCGCTCTCTGAAGAGTGTGTGTAGTATCTTCCGGGGAATCCCATGTATTCGTTTGTGATCCCCTTCCCCGCAATACTCTTAATGTTCTCGTTACGACCGCAGAGGTACAGAGCAAACAGAACAGTTGTGATAGTATCACTTCTATCACATACTTTCCCTTCCCCCTCCCCGCTCTCCTCCCGTCTTCCCTTTCCTCTCTCTTCGCCTCCCCTCTCACCGTCTGTATCCTTGCCATCCATGCTTCGGGAGGAACGTACACATCTTGGCCGATCTCGCACTTATTGTCGGGAAGAGCAAAGAACGCGAGGAGGGGAGGCAGGAAGGAGAAGGCGGTTCCGTTGAGAACTGATAGGCTGAAGGATGGCAAACAGTCGTGATCTGTGCCCCGCTCATGAGGTGCTGTTGCCACAGAACATGACAAGCACAATGGATGGGGAACTGGTCAACGACCGTGGAAATGTAAATGTTGATTTGGAGATGAACTCTGGTCGGCCAATCAAAACACGTCCTTTGTTCTGTCACATGTGTGCCCTTCACCGGAGTTGGCGTCATTTGTCTATACGCTCATCGCGGTCTCTTACCCGTCTACGGCTAACTATGCTAGACGAATGAATATGATACTTTTGAACTCGCGATTCCACCTGATAAGTTTGACTAAGCAAGGCGAAGAGATAAGGAGGGACCCCCTACCGTAGTCCGAGAGTGGACTGGAGAAGAGTGGCGATTCCACTCGCTACGAAGGTCGCTGCGATGAGTTGCACCCGCAGGGCGATGGTCGCGTCTCCGGCACATGCCAATTCCGATACGAGGAAGGGATACACGAGGAGACCGGACATGCACACTGTAGCTTGCTGCAATCGGGACGGTTAGACTGGGGAGTGATAGCCATTGGTCACTCTACCAATTACTCCGAATTTGTCATTCAAGCTGATGCCCCGTTGTCGCTTTGCTTGTTTCTTTTGAGATTTAAAAAAAAAACATGAATACTATACCATTGCACTTGCAAATACTCTAGTTTACAGTGAAGGCGGCATAAGAGCGGAGTTAGTGTCATAATCCGCGGAATATTAAACAAGAACAGATCGCTCAACACATTATTGTCAATACAATCATCATAATCATGATAGCAGTGTAACGAGACTGTTCTTATTATTATGATGTTGTTGTCGTGAGCGATGTGTCACATTTTCACAGATAAGTGTTCCACACCAACAGCGTCGTTCTGATTCACTCTCATATTGCCAACGAACACGTATGACTCTCATCAAATGACGTGCGACTTCCGAATAGTCGCAGTCTACCTACTAGTTGAGCCAGCCACACTTCGCTTTCCTTTCTATGTGTGATCGTACTTTTGTCGGTATGATTGTACTGCTAATTGGCTGTGTAAACATATGTTAGATATGAGAAGAATAAGAACATTCCAACCTGGCAACCGAAGAGCAGGGCTACATTCCATTTGGGTCGATCGTTGACTTTGAGATGGAGATGTCCCTTAGATGATAGAACAGGAGGAGGGAGGGGCTCCTCTTTGGGAGAGATGGGAACCATTCTGAATGAGGGAAGGTGAACTTATGCAAAATGGGAGTAGGTTGGAGAGAGAGAGACAAACGAGTGATGGGCACGAGAGTGGAGGGAATGAAACAAGCTGGTTTAGGAGGGACAGAGGGAGGTAAAAGGGTAGGGGGAGGAGAGGGAGAGGAATAAAGGGGAAGGGGAGGGACGGTGGAGACATCACAGCGGTGTTCCCTCACAAGGTCGAGAGTGAACGACTCTACGATCTCTCCCCTGTCAGCCCCTCCCTCGACTATGGTTGAAGGAGGGGGATGGACGGCGGAGCTGACCTTTTCATACTATCCCCCACTTCCGTTGTGGACACACAGTCTTCTCTTATCGTATCCATATCATAGCGACTGCTATCACGCCTACGTATATTACAGTTGGAATGCCCTCTATTAGGCAGGAAATTACGGATAGAAGGAGATTACTCTGCGATTACGTTGATCTGCATCGAGGGATGTTCTAGCAGTGAAAACAGACTGTCCTCAATGGACACCACCTTGCCCAGCGGGGATTCGCGTGTGCCGTAGCGCAGTGGCAAGGCGTTAGGCTGCGGCGCGGGAGGTGGGGAGTTCGACCCCCGCTGTCGATGATGTTAGGTTTCAAGACGGGACTGACAAGCGATTGATTATACCATAACCGCTGAGACTATTTTGAAGATGAGAAGCAAATACAAGTGAGAGGTTCTGAACAAATATGACTGGCATTCTCGTGTGGAGAGAGTGAACAATAAAAGTGTGACTGCTCCAATAAATGTCTGTGAAGAGTGGGAGGATAACTGCAAACAATTACAATAAAGTTCTGACTAGAATCTACACGGTCATACAATTAGCCATCAATATTATAATTTCCGTGTACTTAAATCATTGCCTTCCACCCCCCCCCCCCCTAGGCATAGGAACTGTGGTGTAGATTATACTCCGTTAGATAGGGAGAGAGGACATGGCTTGAGAGCAGGCCGCCTCCTAGCCTCTCCTCTGTGCCATCTGACCTCGGGCATTGATATAGGGTCGGGGTTAGAGAGAGGGAAGGAGGAGGCCTGTGCAGTACATATAAATATTTATCAAATACCTGATGTCCTTTTCCTCTCCTCGATTGTGGAGATCACTACCCATATTCAGCGTATTCAGGGTGGTCGCCATTTTGTGAGAGGAATTTCCTTCGTCCTGAAGGTTTATGCAGAAAGCACTACAAGAATCGGTTAAATCAAGGAAAGTGTCTCTTATAAGAGAATAAGAGATATCACGGCAAATCAAGCACGGCAAAAGTCTTCACTAGAAATGGCTTAGCTGTGGCCGCGCTGAAACCCGGCTTCCGGAATTTTATCCACGCAGCGAAAACGAATTTCAAAAATCAAAAAGCAGGAATAATTTTCGCAGAAATAAAACCACTTTCTGTCGAGATATATCAAACGTTTGTGGAAGATGTTGTGAGCGGAATCATCCACAATCAATCAGCTCCTTCTACGCGACGTGTCTTTTCTCTCTTCTTTTCGCTGGCTGCTTTCTTACAACGTGAACATCCAGTAGTATCTAATTGTTGGAGTGAGATTCTCTCGCCCCCCCCCTATAGGCTTCTCTGGTTGACATGCATACATCTAACGTCTATAATATATTGCGGACATGAGATAGTTCTACACGGGTGAATATCAGCTCTTATGTGACAGTTATATGTGAAACCTGTTGAGCAATTCGACAAAGAGTGAATTGGTTTATTTTCCCGCTATAAATGCATCTACACGAGATCATCACGAGAAGTGGATAGCTTCTCTCAAATGGCTGAATCTCCGTCTTCCTTGAGTGGTTCACTCGGTACTTGCTCCCGCTTGGTACGAGTGATGGATACTCTGTTAAATAGGCAGATCCTCCGTTTACTACCTCCCATCTCCCATCCAAACCTGTACAGGAAGTTTTGCGCCAACGACGCGCCTATGAGAAATCCGAAGCAGCACTTGAATATGGTGATAAGCGGGAGGTCCTGAAATTATTCGAAAAGTTTGTTATCTCCATTTTAGGCTATAACTTCTGTGAATGATGAATAATGCTTTATGGTTGACGAAAATGTTTCGTCAGTCGTCTAATTCCTACTTCCGACGAGAGAGTGAAGCGGCGTGTAGAGAGTTCAGACAAAGTAGGAATGAGTTTACTGACGGAACTTTTTCGTCAATAATACCTTGAGTAGTATGAGAATGACGATGATGTTGAGTGGAACCCGGAATATGGTGGTGGTCGTGGCTCTCGTTTCCTCTTGCAGATACAATCCCCGTAGATAGGCCATTGCTGGCCAGAAGATGCCCACGCAAACCTTAGTGAGAAAGCTCGTATTCATCGTCCAATCTTGTGACTATAACAATTGGCCTACCTTATTATTGTCCTTATTATTTTCATCATGAGAACGCCTAGAAATTTCCCACGATTTGATGTACCTCGTATAGAAGAAATGACGGGTACAGAACATTGATGGAAAAGGGGAAGATAAAGGGCATGGAAAGGCATATTGCAGAGAGCAGGACTGCGAATCTGAAGTGTACTGATTTTCTACTTTTGTAATACAGGCTGTATATCTTGACTCTTTCAGTATAGTACCTAACGTACCTTAATATGTTCTCAACACTCGTGTAATTAGTGAGAATCTTGAAGAAGCATGCGCCGACAACGGTAGACAACATGAAGGAAGCGAAGATGAGACCGTGTGGGAGGGTTTGGCCTATCAATGCTGCCTGAATAATGGAAATGGATCCGGACCGCTGTGAGAACAGTTCAAAGGGGTCTACAAAGGGGCTAAATGAAAGAAATAGTGCTACTCCGGTTATTATCAAGATCTCGGATCTCTCCTAGAAATAAACTAGCAAAACTACGCTGTACCCAGCGATCCACGAAGCGTGCCGCGGTCGCCCTGCTTATATGGTCCAGGAGCTTCGCTCCTGGATACATAACACAGGGCACGCTTCACGGATCGCCTAAGCTTGTGTGTTAGTAGCGGGGTGGGCGTGGTTATCTTTTTCATATCATAGGCAATGCTTCCGGAGGCTCAATGCATACATATGAAAGGATTAGGGAAGAGAGGACCAACCGCGCGCCGCTAGAATTCGGAATGAAATGAGTGCAATACTTTGAATCAAGCAAGGAGGTGAAGCGCGCGATGAAGAATGATGAGCGAAACTCGAGTTCAGCCGTCCATATGCCAAGGTAGAATAGTGGTAAGAGGGTGCTCTTGATAATCATACCACATAAGTTCGGATCAAGGTTGCGCTAATTTAAAGGGAGGAAGCAGCCTCTAACCAAAAGTTTTAAAATTCGATGAAAATTCTTCTAAGGTTTCAAAATGTGAGAAAAAACATAGTGACAATAAAAAATCGAAGAGAAAAACTCGAAAATCGCATGTTTTATTTTTTCGTTCCGGGCTTCCGTCGTTAAGAGCAATGTCGCTTTTGGCTTAATTCCTTTCGCTAAACACAGTAACGTCGTCGTTGGACGAAATTTCAAAAAATCATTTCTCGAATACTATTAATTTTTATTATTTTACCTTTTGGGTTTATACTTATTACGACAAAAACTTTCATATAAGCTTCACTTGAAAATCACTTCCGTGTCCCTTTAAAAAAATTGTAAAATTTTGCACATTTTGCCAAAGTGCCCTCGAAAAATTTCTAAGTTTCTAAGCTCTGATGACTTTTTGACCAAAAATTATCCCCGTGCTCTGAAACGTATTCTGACAAAAGAAGAAGATTTTTTGAAAAATTTCAAAAATATCGATTTTATCAGTCAGTTTTGAAAATGTTCACAAACGCAAAAAATGGCCCCGACACTGAGCGAAATTACCCCAGCTTTACGCCTTATGGGGTAAATTTTACACCGACTGGCTGGGGTAAATTTGAAATTACCCCAGATGGCTGGTGTAATTTCAAATTTACCCCAGCCAGTCGGTGTAAAATTTACCCCATAAGGCGTAAAGCTGGGGTAATTTCGCTCAGTGGAGGTATGAAGAATTGAATAGGGGTCTTGTAAGAACTTTTTTGGAAATTCGCAATTCTAAAGGAGATAACAGACAGACAGACAGACACACACAGACAGACGGACAAAATTTGCAGTCATTTGCTAGTAAGAAGTAAATAGTTCGTCGAAGCTGGAATCAACTGTCTGATTTAATTTAATTTATCGACGCTGTAACGTGGAAAAGGGCGTTGGACGGGAAGGAAAGGGAATTTAATAGTTTTGACTAAAAAGTTCCGCCAGTAAACTCATTCTTACTTTGTCTGCGCTCTCTTCATGCCGCCTTGCTCTTTCGCCAAAAATTTGAACAAGGCGACCGACGGAACATTTTCCGTAACTATGGCCCATAGGTTATTCAAACTTACTAACCTGTGTGAGAGCGGGAGTCCATTCCAGAACGAAGATGTACATGGCCCCTTCGAAGAGGGACTGCACGAGGCACAGGTACAGTATACGGTGATCTGCGACAAATGACTACTTTCATTCAGTTCATGTCTTGTATTATTTCGTTTCACGACAACAGTTAGATAAGAATACAAATGTATTTCCGTTTCGGTTTCGTCAATTTCCCGAGATTTTATTCACAGGCGTTCTCTGAATAGCTCGTATTCCCCTGGGTAAACCATAGATGTTGAATGTGACCTGTGGCTATCTGTTTGAGTGCCTTTGTGAATGAATGCGACACGGCCACTCCGTCCTCTCCGTAGTTCTCAGGCCAAAGGAAGAAGAGCAGAAGTGACATGAGAAGCAGAACTACGATCGACACGTCGAAGGGCCCTCTGGATGGTTTATGAAGGATGGAATGGGAGAGGGGGGGGGAGAGAAAGGACAGACTATCGATCGATCTAGCCTTCAGTTCAGAGTATGAAGGATGGTAAATATTGAGAATGGGCTAATCCATACACAAATCCGAAGTAGTCCGCGGCGAATTGCGCGACAATTCCTGAGAGGACGGCTATGAAGGAGTTGAAGAGGGAGGAATTGGAAGCGATGATCGAGAGGTGGGAAGAGGTGAAGTTGCGCTGAAGAAGGGGTAAAGAAGATATTGAGATAGTCATGTTATCGCTATCACTTCTAAAAGATTCAATCGTACGAGGAAAAACGGAAATTTGTACAACACTTGTCGTTTTAATTGAGAAATAGAGAGACAACAGGGCAACCTTTTTGTACTCCGTAATCATCCATGATTCAAAGGCTGAGAAGAGAATGGAAGTTGCGATGCCTCCGAGAATACGACCGATCTAAGCAATGAACTATTGAGGTAGGGATCAAACCAAGTTCTTGTCTAACCAGAAGAACCCGCAGATCGGGGACGTGTTTAGTGAGGCATGAGAGGGAGTAGACGATGCCGTAGATGAAACAATTACGACGACGACCTCTGAGGGACATTATTCTTCTTATTCTCATTCACATTATTCTTCATTACAGTGTGCCTAATGACTATTTTCCTCTATTCTTCATTGTTTTAGAAATGCGCGTTGTAAGGATCGCACGACTTGGACTGAATTTACTCACATGGAATCAGCCAGAGATCCGATGAAGGTCCCCACTATGAGCGAAGCTCCGAATCCAGCAATGAACAGAAGCTCAATCTATGGAGCACGGTTGGTGGAGATTTACGAATAATTTTTTCCTATTTTTAGGAAAATATAGCCTTTGTCCTCTTTTTTCTTTCCTAACAATCATGCCATTCTCGACTTTCTTTCGACCCTTGCCCCTACTATTCACAGACACGTCTATTACAATTCGCACTCTCGCAAGTTATCTCAAGGGTCGGGTTTGATGAACAGTCAAGGGGTTCACTGCAATTGCTAGCAACTAGAGCGTGTAATTCGACAACCCGCTTCGGTTGTGTTTCATGTCTACTATGTACAACTTTTGTATCGCAATCGAGACACTTGATCAATTCAACCCTTCGAATGTCACACCTCATGCTTGCTCATCCCATACGATTCGTACAATGCGTAGACATGCGGTCCTTGCAGCCAATCTCCGGCTGAACAACGTCATCTGTCCCGACAAATTTGTAGATTCCGTGAAACATAGCCGAACGTGGCTCCGAATCCCACTCATGATGACTTACAATTAGCCGTTGAAGCGTGTACTAACCGACTGCTAGGAGGTAGACTGAGAGGTAGATCTTCTGGAATTGAAGAAAGGAAGGGTCATCGGAGGGACAGATGGTCTCTTTGGTGTAGAGGAGAAGGAGAGCGACGAGGACTAGGAGGGAACAGAGGATAAGCACGAACATTCTGCCTCGTCCCCTCTATACAAGGACACTCTCGGGGGTAGGGAGACTCCGCCCCCTCCACTACGTAGCAACCACTCGGAGAAGCTTTGTCTGACGAGAAGACGAATGACAAAGAATAAACATCCGTGGGTTTTCAAACTTGGTCTTTTCGTGGCTATTCTTCATTACAAATAGTAGATCTATATCTGAGCTCTGTACCAAAATAGAAATTCCCGTTAGTTATCTGAAGCAAGCATCCCACTTTGTAGCCTCTGCAAGGGAAGAGGAACGTTTATTGGGCAATTCGCTATGCGGACTAACAACAGGAGATAACAAAGAAGAGATCAAAGATCAGACGGGGTTCGCAGCCCACTCCTCACTGACGGATCGAGCAATAACCACTCCCACGACGAAACCAACCAGACCTTTCGTGACAGCCCTGTAAGCACTGGCATGAGTTACGGTTTATCCGGGGGTTGAGAAATTTTTCATAGATCAAGAAGATTTATTTATTACAATTTTTTGATAAACGAATTACTATCAATAAGTTGTTTACGCGCTTGAATTATAACGTATGATTTATACGGTAGCATCGGAGCTACCGTATATCACACGTTTCGAAAAACACTAAACATTTGAAATTTTGCGATAACATAGAGTTTAAAAAATAATTGACTACTAGTTTGCTAGCTCCGTGCATTTTTTTCACATCTCTCTCTTGTCAATCCCGAACGGGGTGGGGTGGGAAAATTATTCGAAAGTTTGATCGAGTAAACTTAAAATTTAGCAAACTGATCAAATAGTGCTTTCATTGCAGCTGCTTTCGCTATGGCGAAGTTATTGATATCCCACAGCATAATAGACTTCATTCCCTTTGCACAAACATTTGCTCCTCTCTACAATGGAAAGTTGCAGCTCTCTTCACAAATCGTTCTGAGCCATTAATAAAAGGAAACCGAGAAAGCGCACAGATGTAATTGTGGATCATACGAAACTACCAATGAGCTCGGAGACAGTCGCAAATATAAAGGTGAAATCAGAGCGCTACAGCCGTGTATTTCATACAACGACTGGGTAACATACCAATTGAAAGGGTCGTAGTAGATATTCTGCACGATGGCGTACTTGCTCTGCGGAGGAGGGGGCTGAGGGGGTCCTTGTTGAAGACGGAACATGTTCTTACACTGAAATAGTACATAAATTACAGAACAATGTTAATGTTTAACGTGATCATGACGTGAAAATCGCCGCTTTCGATACAACAGACATATTAAAACTGATACCAACGAAGTATACAGATAGTCTAGGCCACTTTTCGTCGTAAAACGATATTGCAAACCCATTTTCAAAGCCGGGAAAACAAACTTAACTTAAACTTGCAAGAAAAATTCAGCAGAAAATGAAATTGGTAAACGTCGCCCTTCCCGTGGTGATGTACTACACCACGCGTAGTTTGGTGTACCTTTGAGTGAAGTTGTAGCCTGTGCAAGGTCCATCTTCGTGTGTAGTCTCTTTCCTGTGTATCCTAGTCTACTCTCTTCTCTTCGGTATGCATCGTAGTACTCCCTCCATCGTTCGTCTTCGATCTCCCCTTACTCGCAGCCACCGATCGTGAGTCCCCCTCATTTTCCCCTGATTTAGCCCTTTCCCCCTTTCCAGAAAGCATTCGCTCACGGGAGATGACTATCAGTTCGTGCACAAGAGTGTCATTCCCTCGTATCACTTCCAGAAGAGTCTACGGCGACTGCCGATCCCCAAACTGCCCGATACCTGCAATGTAAGAACACTAAGAGCAAATGTAAGAGCTACACGCGTATACGATAAATAAATTTTAAAAAAATTTCCACCCCGATTTTTATGACAATCATAACAATTTCATACGCAGCTGTTTGACAACAGAAGGAATATCGTTTTCAAACAGTTCTGCTCATGAACTGACATAGCTTTTGTCGATGTATGCAAAAAATGGTTAAAAATAAACCTTGAATTGGTGACATCTCTTTTTAGCGTTATCTCGCTGCGGCTAAGCCCGTTCTAAGCGAGGAGCACTACACTCAAGCAGAGAAGCTCATTCGGGACTTTGAGAAGACGGATGGACCCGGTACGTTTCGGAATTCAAATGTCATCTCTGCTCTTGGGTAGACAGTACGAATGGGAAGTGATTATAGGCCTCCAGGCGGAGCTGGTTGGCTATGATAGGGCTCACAAGGACAGCTCGTACATCTCTGAACCATGGTTTGATATCTATCTCAGGTAATGGTGCTCTTATATAGGCGCTCATTATGTTGTACTTGAGAGAAGAGATTTTCTGAAATCAGTGCTTTGCGAGCTTCATTAAAAATTACTTAGTGATATCCAACATCTCTGTTTTTTTCTAATAATATATTTGTTCAGAGCTCGTGTCCCGGTGCCCGTCAACTACAATCCCTTCATGATGTATGCACCCGATCCGAACAGCAAGTACATGACACAGGTGTGACGAATACGCTTTAGTTTATCAAGGATATTATAAGAATTATAAACTTTTTTATAAAAAAATAACGTACTAGTGTATTCCAGCTTACTCGTGCCACCAACCTCGTCATCTCATATGCTCGCATCAAGCGGGCTCTAGACGCGAATGTTCTCGCTCCCGAGGTACGGTAACCCCGTTCATCTCCCATCTACCGTATCCCTCAGGTCTTCCATCTCAACCCTGCCAAATCGGACACGCAGACCTTCAGACGAGTTTGCAGGTTAGCGATTGATTGATTGATGCAGGTTGTCAGGGGAATTTAAATATTGGATTGGATTACAGTATGCTCCCTCCGTCGTTGTCGTGGTTCGGTGCCGTCGCATTCAAGGCATTCCCACTCGATATGAGCCAATATAAGTAGGTTTGACTTTGCGGAGTACTGTACTTTTGAGCAATCACGATCAGAAACGTACTGTTACAAGTTTTAGTTTCGAATAAGAGTCAATACCGAGTTCATATGTAAAATCATATATTTACAGATCGCTTTTCAACGGAACGCGTATTCCGAAGAAGGGGAAGGATGTTCTCTACAATGACCCCTCCCAGAAACACTTTGTAGCTATGAGGAAGGGACGGTTCTATGCGGTCAAACTATTCGACGACAAGGGTTATCCACTCTTTTCGCCTATGATATATTTTAGTTTATGGTATTTATAAATATTGTTTATCAAATGCTAAAATGACGATATTATTTAACTTAAGGCAATATCCTTCCGGCCGAGGACGTACAGGCGTCGATTGCTTACGTGTTGAGACAAGACGGACCGAAGGAGGGGGATAAGACGGCGATCGGAAGTCTGACCACCTTGAACAGAGACGAATGGGCGCAAGCCAGGACTCAGTTGGAGAACGAGGGTACGGTAGGTTTGGGCAATGAGCTGTCGTTATCAATGTTGACTTGATGGCTGAAGAGTAGTATAATTAAAAATTGGCGAAATACAGAAATTGTGACGTTAGTTTTCAAAGGCTTCTCATGCATTATTACAGTAATCCTCACAGTATAGAACATACATGGGCAGTGCTATGGATATTTTTTTTCCGACTGGGGCCTACCAAAGCATAGATTTACGCCGTGGCCAGCCTACCAATAAGGGTTATTGTACAATGTGGGGCCTACCAAGTGATCGTTTTGACTAAATTAGGAGCCTTCCACCCGACCGTCGGGTTCGTGCCCATGTACGGTACAGTAGCTGCACTAATATTAATAACAGATAATCCCTCAGGCAACGGTGCTTCCCTCAAGGCGGTGGATGGGGCCCTGTTCACTCTCTGTCTCGATGATCTCGCTACCGAGGACCATACAAGGTACTGTAAATATATGTACCATATACATTACAGTATCTTATCTTGATATTGCATCTCGCTGTCTAGTAATGTGTATGTTCCCCAATTTTTCCTTGTGAAAGATTTCCTTGTGAGATAGCAGTAGAGTTATCAATTTCAGATTGGTGCAGTCTCTGCTCATCGGGGACAACGGAGCCAATCGATGGTTCGACAAGAGCTTCCAGCTCATCGTTGACGGTTGGACTATTATTATTGTTTTATTAACTTTATTATTTAATAAAAAATCAATTTATTTGCAGGTAACGGCCAGGCGACTATCAACTTTGAGCACTCGTGGGGAGACGGAGTGGCTATTCTGAGACTGCTCGAGGAGTCCTTTAAGGTCAGTTCGACGTCATTGTTCTTATCGACGACTTTCCCTACCGAGAGACTTCTCAAATACCGCAGATTACCGGTTGAGTGAGATTTGAAAGGGCTACGGTTGAAGGACTCGAATCTGCACCATTTCGTTGGACCCGAAGACAAGGCTGCGGATGTGAAGGGCGGACACGTCGAGGAGATTAGTCAGTTTATTTTCATTATTATTTATTTACATTATATTTTAATCGAGGAAACTATGCTTTACTATTGCAGAGTTCACCGTTTCCGAGTCGATGAAGAATGTCATTGCCGACGCGCAGAAGAAGGTCATTTTATATTTTTAGTCGTTTTATTATTCATTTAGTCGATACTGAATATGATATCTCAGCACGCCGAGAGCAACGCTGATCTGGACTTTGCCACGATGCAATACAATGCGATGACAAGGGACACCATCAAGAAGTACCGCATGAGTCCCGACGCGCTTATGCAGTTGGCGATTCAGGTGAGGGGTACGGTAGGAAGTATTGATTGGATTCAAGGTTTAGATCCTTTTGTATCATACAATGAAAACGATAAATTATACTGACAAAGGTCTGCAATTATTGTTTACAGGAGAGTACGGTAGCGAAGAAGTGGTTGATGTTCAGGTAGCGTTCTACTCGACATTCAAGGAGTGGGCACCGACCTACGAATCGTGCAGTACGGCTGCTTTCCTGAAGGGACGGACAGAGTGTATGAGGTAGGCAGAAAGCACGCAACTAATTTAGATTTATTCAGTCATAAGCATATCTATCATGTGATAGTTGCTGAATATTTTTAATAAATTAAAGTTCTGGTTTGTGAGATGTGTATATTACAGATCGGCCACTAGCGCCACTCGCAGTGCAACCCAGGCAATTCTCGAGGGGAAGGCGAATGAGGAAGTGAGGGGGCTGATTGAGAAGTGTTCGAGTACTCACTCACAACTGGTGAAGGAAGCATCGATGGGTAAGAGGGGGGGATGATAAGGAGGGAAGAGGGGTCATACACTGGGAGAGATAGGTCAATTGATCGTCTCTGCTTTAGTTATGCAGCTACAATGGTTTCATTAGGAGTACCTACGGAGATATTACCGTTGTAAATAGAATAGATGTAGTTTCTGATTTGTATGCCTGCAGGCCAGGGCTTCGATCGTCATCTTCTTGGTCTGAGGATAACAGCCGAGAGGACGGGTAAACGACTGCATGAGGTGGGAATGGGATTACGGAAGGGATGATTCATTCACCGTCGTATACGGTCATTACATGAAATTACCCTGCTTATACTTAGTACTATATATTTTATGTCGCAGTATCTAACCCCTCTCCTCCTTTACTCTCTCCCCTTCCAGTTCTTCTCCTCTCCCGCGCACGCTCGCATGGGTCACTTCACCATTTCCACATCTACCCTCTCCACGGAGGTTGGAATTCTTGATCTTTGATCCCTGATCTTTAATCTTTAATCTTTCAGACGCTGGTCTTTGGTGGATTCGGACCGGTGGTACCCGATGGATTGGGAATTGGCTACAATGTTATCGGAAAGATGCTCGGAGCCGTGATCACGAGCAATAAGGTCTGTAATTCTTTTTTTAGCGTCATATAGCTTTGATAAGGACAACTTTTAACACGAAGTTTATAACTAATTTAGAATATTAATTGTTATTTTTCTGCAGAGCCACCGTAACAGCAGTGAATTCGCGAGAGCTCTCGAGACGTCTCTGGACAAACTGAAGTTCATTCTCGATTCGACTCAAGAATCGAAGAAGGAGAAGAAGTAGATTATGCACATATATGTACAGTAGACAGATTACGATTGTTTTATCTATTTATGGATATTTTTATGAGCCTATGCGAGTACTGTATTATTACTAGGACGAGTTGCTTTGAATAAACTTTTTGACATAGCAAAGTGGAGTGTTGGATTACGGTAGACGGCCGTAGTATATCTGTATCAGTGTTTATTTACTTCATCATTTACAAGATTACGGTAGGTACAGTTTCCAGTTTCGCGTATGATTTTAGTAGCCCTTCTATATTCCTTGAGTAGTAGTATACGGTACTGTTTACTCAAGACCTACGTATTTGGTTACGGTATATTCACAGTATTACTTATTTTGTAGATGGACGATGGTCTCCGGTCGGATATGGTAGAGGCAGCGAAGAAGTTTATGACCACGGCGAAAGTGAGAGATTCGCCCTTCGAAGAACAGAAGACCTTCCTTCTGTCGAAGGTACCGTTATCAGTATATGCAATCGCGTATGGTTCAATTCCAGTTTTGAATTTTGTGTAAAAGAGCTGATTGTTAGTTTTAAAACAGGAAAAAATATTTTATTAAGGGTGTAACCGAAGCAGAGATAGCCGAGGCACGGAGACTGATAGTAGAAGAGGGGGGAGGAATGGAGCGGGGAGGAGGACAGGGACCGCATACCGTATACCCCTACTATCCCCCTCCCCCACCACAGGTGAGAGCTACTCTTGATAATTTTGGTCTCTAGTGTTAATGTTGATTCTGAGGATTTTTTCGTGTTTTTGTCCTACGTAGTGGTAAGCAGTGAGAATTTTTTCAGAACCGCTTCGTTTCCACTGCCCAGGCTGCTCTTGTCATTGGCTCTGTAGCCTATGCAGGGTACAAGATACTCAGGTGGGTTACTGTAGCGTGGTATATACCGTATACTCCACATTTTAATATAGTATTCTATTTTCGTACTCTCTTGATTAGTCTCTGCATTGAATAAGTGTGATTCAGGTCGTTCGTGCTTCCCAAGTTCTTCGATATTCCCGATCCGGCTGAAGAAGAAGCGAGGAGACTACAGGATCAAGTAAGAGAGTGCAAAACTGAAAGGGGTAGGACGAAAATGTAGAACAAGATTTTGAGAAGGCAAAAACTAACAAGCCATATCCTTGCCATTCATTCTCATGGACGTTCTCTAAAAATTTTCATGGTTTTGAAGATTTATAGACTCATTAGTGAAATTAACAACGTTTCAGGTGAACGAACTGCAGAATTCGATCAAATTCGTGATGGATTCGGTGGCACAGACGAGTCGAGTTATGGCTGAACAACAGACTGAGGTAAGCCGAGATGTGAAACATATGTGAGACGGATTCGGGGGAGCAAAGGGGGGGGGGGACTTGCAGAGATCAACCAGGCACGTGGGGAACTCTTGAAGGGCTTTGCTTTTATCCGTAGAATACTTAGCATAATGGATGATACGCTGGAAATGAAGCGCCGCGATTGTACGCCTTTGCTTTTTATCTTTGTGTTGCACGCTCAAGTTTGCAAGGGGGAATCCCTGGAATGGAACATGCGAGTAAGGGAGAACGAGGATAACAGGGATGGGCTTTGATAGGGAAATGCGGTTACTCGGTAGACATGTGCACTCTGAGAATAGGGACTGAGGAGGGGGGAATGACCTTACTTTAGTTTAGCCGAGACGAGCATAGCACAGGGTTTGAGGCTAGGTGAATTGGCATGCTTATGGATACCTATTGGTTTGCCCCATGCAATAAGAGGAATACAGAAGACTATTGAATGAATACAGACATCGGGTATATATGCTATTTGTAAAATATAATACAGCATAGGCCTACGATCGTTAAAGTTATCCGGATAACAAGTGTTTTACCACCCGCTATATCTAACAGTTGGAGCGGCTTGAGTCATCCCTTGAGGTGACCTCCGCTCTCACAAATCTTCATTCTCGCGATTCGGACCTCTCCCGTATCGAGAGTGGCATCTCTACCATTCGGTCGCTTCTTCTCAAGTTAGTGTCTTTTTCGGGTTTAGCACCATTTTAGGAACTTTCAGTACGGGTAATTATTATGTATTATTCCCTATCCCCTATCCTATCCCGTATTTCTCTGCCTTATTTCCCTTCCATTCGCATGTCTGCCCCCCCCCCAGCCAAAACAGCTGTTCGTATCCGCTCTGAACAATATCGTGAGACTAAAGATTCGCACGTCTTTTGCACGTTCCCTTCCATTTATTTATAATATTTTGCTAGCTTTTTGGACTCTTGGCTGTCGGGGAGAGAAGTGAAAGGAACGCTGTCACTCATATTACGTCTTTCCGTTCTTTGAGAGGGGATTATGCCAAGTTTGTTGGCCTCTATTCTCTCCTCGTAATCCAACCATCATTGTATGTCAGAATACGTGCTTAGAATGTCCCTCATTCAGGGATGGGTTAGTCCTTTAGGAGAACACCTAGATTCCCTTTGATAAGTAAAGACGAGGATTAATGTTTTACGAGGTCTCGAGGGACGACAGATAAGGGGATACACGGGGAAGAGATAGTTGACTAGTTGACTTCCCTTCCCCCCTTTCAGCCAGAATCAATTCGCCCCCGTCAAGAGTAGCATTGGAAGCATTCCCGCATGGCAGACGGTCAAACCGACGGAAACGGAGAAGGTGGGGTCCCGAGGGGAAGATCGAGAAATTCAGGGATTACTGTAGATGAGAGACTATGATGGGTCGTGAGAGGAGAAGCTTGAGAGATGAGAGGGTTACGGTAGGTTCAGGAGAGGTCTGTGGAGAACCGGTCTCTGTACGATTCGCTCTCGAATGGCTACACAACTCCTCCAGCCAATTTCCTTGAGGACGGCGCTGAGAAGGAGAATGATGAGACGAAGACGAATAGCGAGTCCATGGTTGATATGGTCAACTGAGGAGGGAGCTACAGTAACCCTCTCGGGAGTACTGTACCCACACTAATACTGCATGCTCTTTACGACTGATCCTTTACTAATCAATCGTTTGCTGAAACATATCGCGTCCGAGTTCGGCCTTATTCCTTCCTTGCTCTACCGTACCCTCTGGTCCATTCCGATCGATTCGTAGTCTCTACCATATCCTACCATATCCTACAGTATCTCCTAGTCGCATTCAATGCTCGTATACCGCGCCATATCTCTCTCATTCCGTCCACTTACTAGTTTGTACTACCTTTACATTCCGCGATATCCCCCTTGTATTGTCCCTCCGTTGGTTCCATTCCCCTCCCTCTCTCCTCATTCCAATCCCTTATTCCTCGTGTATTCCCTTCACTAATTCCATATCTTCGTGCCCTCATCATTCCTCTTGTTTTGTCATTTCCAAGGGAGAATAAAGGACGTTTTCAGATAGATCGAGGACTACGAAGGTCAAAGAAGAATAAGGAGAGAAGAGGAGAGGACGGGGTATGCTGGCTAGATGCATGTCCAGATGGATTGGCAAGGGGCACCGACGGGCACTGTCTACGGATAAGCCCTCGGGTGGGTTGATCTTTGATCTTCGGCTAAGGTTGATCTTTGATCTTTAAGAGGTGCTCGACTCGTACCACATCAACCCTATGGGGGATTCTGACGTGAGTCAGCGATCGCGGATTTCGTTCCTCTCTGAGGACATGTTGGATGCGAAGAAGATGGGAGTGAGGGGACTGTCGTGCTATGGATTCAGACTTATTGATGGATCATTTCTGTGAGTGGACGAGGGGGAGATCAAAGATCAACTAGTGAAAGAACAGAAGATACTGTAACAGTAAGGAGGGATTACTGTAGCCTACCGTACCCAAACCCCCTCAATTTCAGCTGGGGTCCGGTGGCCCTCTTTCCCAAGTCTGCGATGTCGTGGAGGGTTCGGAATGTGGATGAGATAACCCCCGAGTCCCTCTGTCTATTTGGCCTCCTCGAACCGAAGATTGACATTCTCGTGTTGGGTGTGGGAGACAAGAAGAACATCGACAAGGTTACTGTATACCTTCACTGTATTACTGTAGCTTCCTCCTTTTGTTACTGTACTGAGTACGGTACTTAGTAGTCAAACGATCTCGATCTCTGACCCTCTGTAAATACATTTCTTCCCTCCCCGCTATTTGCCTTGCAATCTGCTACTTCAACGTCTAATTGAATGAAGCGAAAATAGTTTGCCGAGAAGATAAGCGGAGGTGAAATTACGATTAGTGATTAAGGTACGCGCGAGAGTAATTGGATTTCTGCGTGAGCATAAGATTGGACTGGAGATATCAGATACGGTGAGTGGGGGATGGGGGGATTAAGATAGATTAGGGGGAGGGGAAAGGGAAATGGTCTATTACTGGACACACGATGTTCGACATAAACTATTCGCAGACTAGGAGAGGGAAGGGGAGACTTGAGAGGGAGTTAGGAGGGGAGGGAGAGGGAGGGATAGGAGGTAAGAGGGAGAGGAGCGAGAGGGTAACGTAATCTAAGGACTGAGAGTGCACAGTGCTTATCCATGCAGTGTCCCTTCCCCTCCCCTCGTCTCTTCTCTCCCCTTCCCTTCACTTCCCTTCCCTCTGTTCCCTTCTCTCCCCTCTATGTATTTTCCTTTCTAGGAAGACGCCCTGGCCACCTTCAACTTTCTCAACGCAGAAAATCGCTATGTAGCCGCGGCTCTGTTCCCTCCCGATGACTTGGTGACTATTTGATTTCGGATATGTCGATGAAGGGATACGGTAGAACTAATCGATTGCAGATTGTAACGGATGAAGAGTACGGTAGGGCGATGAATCTATTGAAGAACTTTGATGAGATCGAGGTGCATCCATTGCTGGGAGGAGGTGAGAATTGGGAGAGGAGTACGGTAGAGTATCTATTGTACAATGAACATGATCTATGGGATAGCCTATGCCTATCCCATGAGAAAGACAGTAATAATATTTGCGATTATAAGAAGTAATCGAGGAATACGATTAGTGACAGATGTATGTGGAGAGAGAGCATAGGACATCGTGAGGGAATGCAAATGGACGTTGATTATTGAAGAAGTGCCGATCGACGAAAGGGATGATCTCGTGAAGAAATTGTGGGATGAGAACTCGAGTTGGGAAGAGGTGAAGAGAACGCTTTTGGGAGGGAAGAATGAAGAGGATGACGAGGCTAAGAAGATCTCCGACAAGTAGATTGAAGTGTCATGAACCCATAGAATTGTTGAGTTTATTAGAGCATAAAGAATGCATTAACCGAGAGTCGAATCACAGTGGAAGGTATGACAACAGTGCGAGTTTAGAGTAGAACTACGGTAGCTACAGTAACCTGATGACACCTTGAGGAAAGTGAGGGCAAAGAGAGGCATACAGAGGAGGGAATCTGTAGAACCGGACTAGAACACGGTAGGACTAGAACAATCAGACTAGAACAGAGGACTCGTCGGAGCTTTTCCTTTCCGATCGTTCGATCTTCACCCGCGCCATGATCAGTGATCCCATGCCGAATCGTGCTTCGATCGAGTCCTGCAACGATTGTTTCGATTACGGTAGTCGAAGGGCTACCGTACCTTGTCGGAGACGATGGCTTGAACTGGCATGAACTCCCTTCCCAGCTCCCTTCCGTGCTTGCATCCACAGATATTACACAGACTGTTCCGAACCTCAAATAGCTCATATTTTTATCTGATTAGCAGCATTTCCTTGTGTGTCTTTCACGGAATATCTTCCAAGCACTGAATGCCTCCCATCCCCTCCCCCCACTCCCCCCATCTCTCTTCATACCCCATCTCTAATCTCCGATTTCCCCACTCACTTCCTTGGCTATATTCGCATCGTTCAAACAGTAGATGGGAAGTCGCAGAGCACAGGCTAGGATGGGGAGGAATGAAGAGACGTCGGACAGGACTGTATACGCCTCGGGGAACGCCTGAGGGCATGGAGATATTACGGGGGAGGTTATTGGGAGGTCTCTGAACGGCTAGTATCTGGAAGGATCAAATACCATGAGAATGATGGCATAGGGAAGATTGACCATGGTTCACCACAAGGATTGCAATATTGTTAATATAAATAGAAAAGAATATCGTAACATACCAGAAGACTCTGCGGATCGACGTTTTCCCAGATTGCAATGAGGACGTCGATGAGATTGGAGAGAAGGTACGTGCACACGATGAGAACCAGCATACGGGTTACGGTACGGAGACGAGAGGACAACCGGGCAGCTTCTCCCCTGGAAGATCAAAGATCAACTTTGATAAGCTTCTCCCTTAGAAGATCAAGGATCAACTTGGAGAACACCCTCTGATCCCTTCTGATTCTTTGCAACCCCCGTCCTTTTCTTCCTAGCATTGTGCAGTCTTGCGCACATTCGAATCTTTCACCTAATTTGCCTCTGCACTCTCCTCTAGGTATGCACATTGTGCAAAGAGAATTCTAGCGGACCGCAGATTACGAGAGACGAATTAGCACTTCAAGTATGTTTCACTATATTTGTGCAACTCTTCCGACTTGAAAGATAGCTTGTGTTTCGTTCAATTATTACTACTCAGACACAGTTATCGGAAGTCGTTCCGTATGCTGGCAATGCAATAGACTCGCAGGTGAATGGAGACGTCAACGGAAGTTGTAAACCCGCAGCAAATACATTTCAACCTTTCCCGTATTACGCAAAAGCACGAAACATACTCTGTGCATGCCTCAGGGTGATTAGCCCCCTTAGGGCCTCATTCCCCGTATATCCATCGCCTCAGGCACCCACTTGTGCCCTATCGAAAGAACAAAGACTAGTAGACGACCCCTTCAGAATGACTAATCACCCCTCATCACCCTCTTCACGTGTCGGAGTTCAAAGTTGGCCTCTTCTCCTCCTTTTCTCGTCTTTTCATCTTTCGAAGAACGAATCGCTTATTCAATAACGAGAAAGGGAGAAGAAAGAGGCGACCGTTCGTCGTGTATTGTGTTTGGATTACAGGAAACCAAGAAGAGAGTACGTCAGCAACGAGTTCAAACATGTTTCGGCCCGATTTAGATGAATATCCGGGTACGATTGGGGGTTATTTCTGTTTTGTCCACTCTCGGAAATACACCCTCTCCAAGCATTCATTTGGGCCATTTCATGAAGACCACTCCTTCCTGCTAAGAAAGCAATGTGAATGTCTTGCTCGTTGCGCACATACTGTCATTACAAAACTTCGAGGAAATCGAACCCTACCTGCCTATGGCTTTGCAAGGTAGTAATTTAGGCTGCTATCCCTCAGTCTTAGCCTAAGTTTCCTCGTATTTCGTTACGAAACTACGTGTATCGAAGTAAGTGTTATGTCGGATACTCCATCCCTAAGTGGATAAGGCCCCTTCGAACTTGATCGAAGTCTGTCGTCTCCTATAGAGAGACGAGAGAAGTGAGAGGCAGAGCATGGAAAGAAATGCAATTTGCACTCGCATTCCGATGCAATATTGTGTTATTATTGTGTTCCGTCCCTCACCTCGGTCCGACTGTAACGTAGAGAATGAGCGTCTTCACTGTCTGGTCCTGGTCCGTCTTCCTCACGTTCAACACGATACGGGCATTGAAGTACGCCAGGACTGAAGGACACTTATTAGGGGAGAGGGAATATTCACTCTCCCCTAATAAGCGGGGAATATTCACTCTCTGGTGAATCATTCCCGATTACGTGGGAACTATTAGGAAATGTTGTCTAATGTGGAGGGGCGAAGCATAGGGGGGATATACCGGGAAGGGGGGGGGGGGTGAAATAAACTAATGTGTATCTAGAGGAAGAGGAACGAGGAAGCGCAACTACGCATCGCCAGCAATAATCTTCGATTCTCTGTATTCATTAGACTGCAAAGCGTGTGGAGGGACAGAGTCAGTTAGGGAGAAGAGAAGGGGACTAAAAGGGCGATAATGAGGAAGAGATGGGACTTGCACACGGTCACTGGATATAGATAGAAAAAGACGTGCTAAAGTAGAGATTTGATCTAGAGGATGGAAGGCCATATTCATCAGATAGACACCATCGATCCATCAGAGAAACTTATCATCCGAAGAAGAACAGGAATTAGGAAATGTATGAAAATTGTGCGTAACTATAGCATAGATAGATAGTATTAACCATTGAAGCATACCTGCAAAGGGCAGAAAGACCGTGAGAAGCTTGCGAATCCAGAACTTCCAGATGAAGTCGAGGAGGGGATAGGAGGTCAGATCCGCCATCGTGGCCCACATCGAAGAAAAGTCAGAACAACGGGGTTCGTGTTCGATCTGATGAGGGAATAATCGGGTTGGGGAGGGGGATGAAATGGTTAGGGGACGGGGGACTCGTTGCAGATGTAACGGGACACCGATAGACTTCTCAGCTATTCTACGGCCTATCTTTAGCGTCATTTTTTCAGTGTCTGCGCCGCGCCGACAAGAGATTTCTTATTGTCTTTGCTGTTTATTATGAATACGCGACGGACGTGAGACTTCCTCATATCTACTCTCCTCATCCAATCTTATGTTCCCGTGGAATAATGCCGTCGTCATTAAAGTTGTAATGAATCCATCGACTGGACCTCCTCCCCACTCCTCCCCCCCCCCCCCTTCCCTCTGGGGATTCGCATGGAAGGAGACAGAGTGATGTGGGTGGTCCTACCTCGATTTCGAAGAAGACTGTTCCTCTCAGAATCGTCCCAGCCAGGAAACAAAAGAAGACGACGAGACCACGGTGCTTACGCAGACAATGGAACAAGGCCGTCGACCTAGACAGATAAGAGTGGAGAGATCAAAGATCAAAGATCGAAGATCAAAGATCAGTCAGTCTACCTTGTGTTCGACGTCGAGTGTAGGTACCGTTCGATAGTCGCGGCCATCAGAAGATATGAAGACGACGAGAAGGTGATGTGAGAGACGGTGAAGGCAACTACCTGTAAGGGCACTTACTTAGGGTCACCTTGAGTCCTTAAGTCTCTAATCACCCTAAACTAAGAGTCCGTAATCTGCCCTTATTCGTCCGTTAGTGGCATAGAGCCACAAGATGTTCGTGTATTCATGTTTCTAATCCAATAGAGTGTGTCTCCCCCCTTCTTGTATTATATTCCCCCTTCCCTTCCCCCGACCACTGTTTCCCTTCTTCGTCTCCATTCTGTCACATTCTCATCACATCGTCAATCCCTTCACGTCTCCCTCCTATATCCCGGAATGGAGAAAATGCGGAACCGTTTAGGAATTTGTTTCAGAGAATAAGTCTATATAAGGCACGTAATTGCACGGAAACGTCTAGCGATCAAATGTCATGTTCAAAGGCTAGATCAACTAAGTCCCGCCCCAGCAGATAAACAATTACACTGATAGCTTGAACCGTAGACGTAAAGCTTCTTCTCATAAGTCTCCTTGTGTCTATATCCCCCTCTTATCTCATTTGTTGTCTGTTTTCTTTCTCGCAGAAGAGTGAGATGTTCGTACCAGATATGTATGCCACATATAGAAGAGGAAGAGTGAGTGGAAGTAGTCGACGTATACCTAGAAGTGAGGGTATGAGGGGGGAATCGGGGGGATAGGGGAGAGGCTAAGGGAAGGGAATAGGGGTGATGATGATAGGGTAGATGGGGTGAAATTATAGGCAGACCTCGGACGTACCTGTACACACATAATGGCTATGTACGAGAGCGAGACGAAGACGTCACAAAGCGAAATCCACTTGAGGTACGTCAACTTCCGCTTGCCTGTAAGGTTAAGGTCTAAGGGTAAGGTGGACCTTAAGGACTAAGTAAGTCCCCTCAGGCACTAAAGTCGTGCAAATGGCGACTCGCCCTAGAGCTAAGCTTCCTCATTCCTCGTCCTCTACATACGTCATCATCATCTCAACTCGAAAGGTGTGTGGATATATTGGCATAACTCACGAAGGACTCGCGAGGAGACGAAGGAATAGTAGAGGAGGCAGTTGTGGAGGATGGAGAGGAGGGCGGTCGACAGACCGAAGACCCCCACGAACACCATCTTCCATTCCTCAATCCAGAGTTTACTTTATTCTTATCCCTCCGCTTACTCAGTCTCTACGTATGTTCATTGTTGCTCTACAATACGATTAGTGGAATCTCAGTATTCGCAAGTGCAGCCCTTACAATTAGTCATTCGGCTCTTTTCTATTCACAGCTTCCAACTCTCCCAAGATGCAATCTGTCCTTTGTCAGGAAGTGTGCACAGATTCGCCATGTTTATCGCCTTTCCCTCAGCCCTTCATTATCAGTGCCCAAGCAGGTGCTACAGTTCCCGAGCATTCTCCGATCTCTCGCGCGCTGTATACATCCCTCATTACTATGTCCCCAAAATGACGTCTCTTTCCCCTCTTTCCTTTTCCTTTCCATGGAGCAAAACGCGCATGTCATTGAGGTATCTCCTGAAAGGGGAATGACCCGAGTCGCTTCTCTCTTTCTACCCTACTCCGCTCTTCCCCCCTACCCTCTCCCCTTTCCCTCTGAACTTTGTTTCAATCTTCCCTAATTGGCTTGCTCCCGCAGAAGACTTCCCATAGAGCAACTACTTTAGGAGTTAGAGGGGCTGTTGTAGAACATTAGGAGGTAGCGAAGGGGAGTAGAAGGGGGATGGGGTGAAGGAGGGAATAGGGGTGTAGACGGAACAGGGGAATGCGAGAGGGGAAAGCAGATACTCCAGACAGGAGGTATGAGTAACAGAGCAAGGGAATCACTTCGTTCCTTCCCTCTTACTTATTCATGAACGCTCACTTGATCTCGAGAAGAAGCTAACCGCCATTTGGATAGTTTATTGGCGTAAAAAAGATAATAAAGGCGGAGATGACCCATAAGACGCACACATAGCTGCTCCTACTACATTCCCTTCGCACACAGGGGTGTTACAATAAATAAATAAATTTTGATAAAATAGATAAATAAATAAATAACGAGATAAAACAGTGACTTACTATGAGCAACTGCTCGGAATACTCGCATGTTATGTTGCCATTGTCCTCCATTCATCGACAACTGAATAAGAGAGGGAGATATGAGGGAGAGCGAACGAGGGGGAGGGGAGAGGGAATGGAGAGGGAAAGAGAAAGAGAGGGATCTTTGATGGGATGACGACGGATATGGGACGGAAGGACTGTTGTAAGGGAACGGAACGAGGAAGGAATTCGGGTGGGAGAGGAGGATTCGTTTTGTCGAAATTCGCTAGAGCGTTTTGCACAATTGGAGATAGTCCACTTTGATAAGTGCTTTTCATGAAAATTCTGAAAATTGGGTACCATAAAAAGAAATTTTCGTAGAGATATACAAAAAGGATAAAAATTACAGTATTGGCAAGAGAATGTTTCGAAGTCCGGGGACAAGGTTCTCGTATTTGCATGGGAAAAGCCGATCGGAAGATAACGAGAAAGTCCACGTAGACTCTGCACTATCTCACAGTGGAGAGAAGGCGAAACGGGAAAAAGGGAAGAGAAGTGGTGGGAGAGGCCACAGAAGACAGAAGGCAACGTGCTGTGTTGCATAAACTTCAAGTTTCAAGATACACTTCAAGATAAGATAAAGGTTCAAGATACACCGAGGATAAACCATTATATGCACCCATTCAAGACTCTTCTTCCTGTTTCAACGCCCCTTACGCCGCACACATATGCTTCAGATAAACTTTAGAAAAAGTTTTATGAAGGACCGGTGAAGCGAAACGGAAGCAGAGTCTCGAGAGTGTTCCTTGTCTAAAGGAGGAAGGACGCACATTATTAGGAGAGATTCACGGAAGAACGGGTCAAACGAGGAAAAGATGTTCTGAGCGCAGAGGAATAGAACAGATTTCACGGGGAGAACTAGGGGAAAGAGAAGAGGGGAGAGGGAGGAGCATATACCCCCGAGGGGGCGGAGTCTAGAGGGGAAGGGTCCCTGTTTCATATGAGATATTGAAACATTAGTGGAGACAGGGAAGGGAAGTGGAAGAGAGGTGAGAAGACGAAAGATGAGATGAAGAAGAGGAAGGGGAGATGGAATGGGAGGGACGGTGGTTGGGGTATGCATGGACAACTGATCCCTGTGATGACTACGGGGAAAAACAGAATAAGTATCGGATTGAGGGGAAGACTGTAGGAGAGGGAATGGAGGGAGGGGAGAGGGGGATGGGGGCATTAGGATGGATGGGCTTTAGTGGCGAAGAGAAGAGTCGACGATGGAAGGGAATGAAGACGGGAGAAGACTAAGACAATCAGTCAGGAGATGTGAAGCGTGAGGAGGACATGGGGAGCATGCAGGGGAGATGAGCGGGAAGGGTATTGTCAGGGGAATGACAATGACAGTGACAATGACAATGGCAGTACTCGTGCAGAAGTGAGACTTGGTCCGTGTAGGCGACTGCAGGAGTGGAGGGGGCTGATCGGAGTATGTCATGGAAGCGAGAAGTTAGAAGTTATGCAGAGGGAGGAATGGGGAGATGGAAAGGTTGAGGGAGGGAGGGCACGGAAGGGGAATGCGAGAGTAGAAGAGTAGAAGGGAGGTACACTCATTCCACCTACTCCCAGACATACCACCCCTCAGGCTAAATTAATCATCTAGCTCAACTAAATGGCTGCAAGCGTTGATAGTAAATCGGAGATATATCTCGACTATAATCACCTCAGGGTAGTTATATTGCAGCCACTATAGATAGTCTTGAGTTGCGCAGCGTTTTCATCCCCATTGAATCCCCCGTCTGACTTCCACACCTCAGCTATCAATCCTTCCTCCTTCAATCATCGTTCTCTAGGGACTCTCCAGGTTGCAATAGTGTTATAGTCATTCTCTCCCCTTCATCCCTTCATCCATCCATCACCCTCATTCCCCCCTCTTCATTCTCTCAACCGATTCATTCCAACACAGACCTCGTCCACATAAACACTTCTCTATCATCTCCTCACCCCCCCCCCCCTTTTCCTCCTTTTCATCTTCCTTTCAAAATGCAATATTTTTTCGAACAATTGAGACAAGAGCGAACGTGTTTTTGCATTTACATGGGAAAGGGGCTTGAAATGGGGGTTGGAGGAGGAAATGGGAATGGAAGACTGTAGAGGAGACACAATGAATGACTAATGGCCGACACTTAGATAGACACACTATTTCTCGTTCATATTCAATGAAGAGGAAGCAGAGAAGGAACAAAAAAACGAATGGGCAATCTGTGATAACACAGACAATAACTCGTTTCTCGGCTACAAAATATTAATCACAAGCTACATCTCCAGAGTATGTATCTCACATCAAGCCTGAAACATAGCACATCCGGGTTTGGATTGATGGGGGAAAAGGCGGAAAAGCATTGCAGTTTGTTTGTGAGAAAGGACCGGCGGAACGCATGACAATCATCGAAATGTGAGTGTGTGACGGGAATCCGAGTACACAATTCAATTGAATTGAGTAGACTCGACTTGGACACTTCTCTAAGAGCAAAAAAGTCTGGTACCAAAATGAATTATCCGTTCTTGGTTTACCTACGCTTTAGCCTGCGGGAAAGCTATCGTCTTTCGTCTTGCCTGTGGCTGTTATTTCAGACGTCCAACATTTCATTAAAGTAATCTTCCCCCTCTCTGCACAGCGCAAAACTGTGTCTATTTACGTTCTCCGCCAACATGTCACGCAAAGACGTGCAATAAGAGTGCCCTTCCCACGACCTTCTTTTAGGTCCACCCTCGCACAATCTACTTCATCACCTTTTCACAGCAAACTTACGATGCACAATAAGTGTTGTAGCCCATGGACACTTGCACCACGGGGTTACTGTAAAATGTCGAGAAGTAGAAAACACACCAAGACTTTGTGCACTCGCCGCACCACCGTTCCCCCCTTTTCAAAATTTCCTTCATATTTTCATTTCTCTTTCTTCTTTTCTTATGCGTGAAGTTTGTTTCCATACTTCTGAATGCGTGTTTCTCTAACGTTTCTATCCTAATCAAGATGATGCATTGTTTCGCAGTCTGCGTTCCTCTTAATCTAGATAAGATCCTTTTAATGGATTTCTTGCCTTTTCCGTTGATTGACCTAGCTTGCCTTTCATTTCAGGGTAACTATGTCATCGGACGAATCGGAAGACAACGACTTTGTGCCTCCGGCCAATGCGGGAGATGATGATGATGATGTATGGAAACATTTATAGTTTGACTTGCAATAGATCTATTCTTTTCTAACAGCTAAGATCATATCTGACCATTCCTTTGTGAAAAGTTCAAGGTCGACTTAAAATTAAAATTAGTTGTACAAGAATGAATGAAATTACAGAACATGGCTAGCGAGGGTGAAGGGGGCTCGGATCCCGAAGATTCGGAGGAATCTCCGAAGAAGAAAGCTAAGAAGAGACCACTGGAAAGTGATGATGAGGACTCGGAAGAAGGTTGCTAAATGCATTCTCTTATCCTTCCTTTTCCATAGTTTCTAAATAGCTACTAAAATAGAGAAAAGTTATGTTTTCAGCGGAAGAAGACAGTGACGATGACAAGCGGAAGAAGAAAAAGAAGGTGGGCCTTATTTGCTGATACCTTTTACTATGCTTTATTTTGCAAGATGATTGGAGGCGAAAATGGAATATTTCAGAGACGTCGTCCGCGTGGAAACGAATTCGTCTTGGACGATGTAGAAGTCGACGATTCGGATCCAGAAGAGGTTAGATGCTCTTGGAATCAACAATGCACATCATGCTAAACACAGTAGATTAGGTGGTAAATAATGGCCAATCAGCCCGATTTGGGTTGGCAGTAAATATTTTAAGATAATAATAATAATGCAGGAGGAGTTCGACTCGGATGATGGCGGGCTGATGGAACCGAGAGAACGAGAAGAGGCTGAGAAGAGAATGAGACAATTGGAGGCCGAGAGGAGGAAGAAACACGAGAAAACTGCTGCTTTTATGTGAGAAATGGAGAGGGTTGTTGTGAGTAGTTGAGGGAAAACAACTGTTGAGAGGATACGGGAGACAATAGAAGTAGCGATATGATAACAGGGAAGGGGGGAATGATGGATATGGCTGGTTGCAGGAATATGAAGGAAGAGGATATCGAACGGTACTTTGCTGAGAAGTACAAGTCGAGTGGGGGAGGAGGGGCCAATTTCGATGATGAAGATACGCTCGGTAAAAGAATGAGCTGATATTCGGGTTCTTGTCACTTTGTAGGATGATGTAAAGGATACTGTATGTCGAGGGATTACGGTACACAAAAGAGAGCAATTCATTCTTAGATGACATCTCTCAACACGGTCTCTTGCCTTCTACAAAGGATCCCAATCTGTGGATTGTCAAGTGTCGGTCAGTCGGATAATCCATTATCTTGCAATCTTTCCCCTTGAAAGTATTGGGTGAATGCAACGATAGCCGGAGAGTGCACATTCTCTCTCTACACTATAATCAACCTTCGTTCCTGTTCATTCGATTGCTTCCCTCTGCAGAATGGGAGAAGAGAAGCTCACGGCTCTGCAACTAATGAGGAAAGTATTGGCATACGAGGGACGGGCTGAGGTCAGAACACACATTCATTATTTGGTTGAGCTGATTCCGGACCGGGAATTAGCGACAATATTATTGATGAAAAATTACCATCAATAATACAGTTCCTGCTAAGCACAGTAGACGATGGGTTCAAGTAGCTCACTGTTTTTGGCCCCTTAGACAACGTAGGCTGACCGATTTATTTGTTTGCCATTAATAATAATATTGCAGCCTCTTCAAATCAAGTCGGTGGTGGTTAAAGAAGGACTGAAGGGAATCATCTACATCGAGGCCTTCAAACAGAGTCATGTCGCTGCTGCCATCGATGGAATCTCTGCTCTCAATCAGTTCAATATTACCGTAGGCGACGGGTTACGGTATTGGAGGGAGAGTACGGTATGTTGCAGATGGTTCCCATCAAGGAGATGGTAGAGGTGCTGAGGGTCGTCAAGGACATTCCTCAGCTGAAAGCAGGACAGTTTGTGAGACTGAAGAGGACCATGTTCAAGGATGATCTGGCACAAGTGAGTAGTAGATAGATAGGGGGAAGGAACGCTTGGGGAACGAGAGAGTGGTCAAGAGTATGGATGAGTGAAGAGACGCAGACGATACATACGCAATTCGCGCTTCCTTTTCAGATCTTAGTTGTAAAAATGGAAGGGAAATATCTGTGACGTGGTACTGTACTTGGAAGGTTATGATTACAGTAGTACGCACAATGACATGCCTGATTGGATGTTATGATGGACTAGGTAATCAGCAGGGAATTGTTGAACTGAAAACACGCGTGCTGTTTTGCTGAAATTAATTGCTCAGAGAATTGTTACGGTTCGCGTCACTTTCAAGATCAAACAAACAGTGAAATAAATTAATGGCAATTATTGGGGGTAATTGTAAAGTTGTAGGTGGATTGGATCGACGTGAGTGACGGGAAATGTGGACTGAAGTTGCTTCCCCGTATTGACTACACGCGAATGAGAGGAGCTCTTCGATCGGAAAACGATCGATTGGGAACGAGGAAGAAGATGAGACCGGCTCCCAGACTCTTTGATGTAGATAAGATCAAGTGAGTTGGTGGTGACAATGAAGTAATGGTATAATATGAGAAGAAGCTAAAAAAGGAGGGCTATTACCTTTTTATGACACATCATATTAAAAAAAAACTTTTCACATCATATAAAAAGTATGATATAGTTGATTAACAACTGAGTTCAGAGACATCGGAGGAGAAGTGACTCAAGATGGAGACTTTACGATGTTCGAGGGAGGCAGTTATCGAAGGGGATTCCTCTACAAGACTTTCCCGATTAATGCCATTGTGAGTATTGGGGATAGCGTTTGTTGGCTAGGGATCCGCTTGGGAACGTATCTGGAATTTCTATTAGTTGGCTGAAGCGAGCTAATTGCTCGTTGCAGACTGTCGATGGAGTGAAACCCTCACTGGCTGAACTAGAGAAGTTCCAAGAATCGGCGGATGATCTCAAGAATGAGTGTACGTTTCTTTACTTATTGTAATCTCTAATATCTTATTTTCGATTTAAAGACAACAAATATTTCAATAAATTTCGAATTTACTCACGCAGCGGCAGTGTGTTGCATGTTATCACCACAAATATGTGCACTCTACCTCTACTCGGTACTCACTTGTTCACTTGTTTTGCGTGGCTCTCACTCACTCTGGCAGCTTGCTTAGTTCTTTATCGGGCGGGTTATTTGCAGTACCCTAATCCCCACACAAGAAATTTGTTTTCCCTTGGTGCATGGTATGCTTATGCGCTAGTTCATTCTTAATCTCCGGGCTAGTCACCTATATCATTCAACCCCAAACCCCATTACGCGTACCGCGTAGATAAATTAAATTAAATTAAATATGAGATTTTTCAGTGGAGCACACCGCCATCTCAGACGCGGGTCATTCCTTCGCTCCCGGGGACAATGTTGAGGTTCGGTAGGGGATACTGTAACCGTATTGGCGATGCTGCTTGATGGTTACCCCCGATTTCTCCCCAAAGAATCCTTTACAGGTCGCAGAGGGAGAATTGGTCAATCTTACGGGAAAAGTGCAATCAGTAGACGGAGAGAAGATTGTCATTCAACCGAACCACGAGGAGCTCAAGGTAAGGAGGGAAAGGTTTATTGAGGGGATTGCGCGTATCCTCATCTTAATAGTAATAGTAGTCAGAATAAACCAATGTGTTGGGAAGACTTTAGCAACGCATCGTCGCTATGGAGCGTCAGCCATGTTTTCCGTTCAGGAGCCGCTGACACTCAATTCGTGGGAGCTGCGCAAGCTGTTCAAGCAGGGAGATCACGTCAAGATTATCGCGGGTCGATATGAGGGAGACACGGGTATGTGTAGGCATATTTTGTTCACTGATTATGTTTACTCAGTCCGATACGTTGTGTTTAGCGTATGAAAAGTCGTAGTCTACTGGAAAATGTCTGATGTGCAGGTCTGGTGGTGCGCGTCGAACACAACCAAGTAGTCGTTCTGTCGGATCTCGCCATGCACGAGGTATACGGTAGCTACCGTACTCTATCACTAAACTAGTCACTGCAGTACCCATCCCTACCGCATCCCCTAGCCCACCGTAACCCTCTTCTCCTTGAGATGAAAGTCCGTCCGCGTGACTGTCAACTGTGTGCGGATGTCACGACGGGAGTCGACTCTCTCGGTCAATTCCAATTCCACGATTTGGTGCAGATCGATCAGGCTACGGTCGGGGTGATAGTACGATTGGAGCGGGAACACCTTGAGGTTCGTACTTCATTATTTTTGTTTGGGTTATTGAAAACTCTTTTTAATCTTGAAGATGAGTAAACATGATTGCAGGTTCTGAATATGCACGGGAAGATAGTGCGAGTCAAACCGCAGTCCATTCAGGTGAGTCTCTTTCTTTAATTGGCTTCCCTTGATTTCGAGTTCTGGAAGTGTTTTGTTCTTCAGTCTCGAAAGACGAATCCCCATGCGCAAGCTCTCGACTCGCAACAGAATAACATCCAAGTGAAGGACGTCGTCAAAGTCATCGATGGACCTCTTGCGGTAGGCTTATGAATTACGTTAGCGGATACAAATATGTGTTACTGATCGCAAATTATGGTATAGGAGATTATGGTAGCTATCGCGAACTGACTCTTTCAGCCGAAACGAGACCGCGATGAGGAGAAGCAGGGAGAAGTGCTGCACATCTATCGAGTATTCGTGTTTGTACACTCGCGGAAACACACCGAAAATGGAGGCATTTTCGTGTGTCGAGCGAGAAATCTTCTGTTGGTCGGAGCGAAGGGAGGAGGGGACAGGAGGAGTGAGTGGGGAGGGGATGAAGGGAGGAATGTGAGAAGTTTAGTGGGGATTGGGGGATATCCCTTCATAGTCTCTGTGTGCACTCAGTGCACCACTGGCACCGCGCTTGCGTATAATACGCTACCCGAAAAGGGACCGTCTAATATCCGGACGGCTGCATATTATATGCCACCAACCAAATTATATGCTACTCTGGAGGACCGGAGATGGTGAAATGTCATGAAATAGGTTTCTCGGTACCCTTATAAAAAATGGTCAGGGCAACTGAGATTGAGTTGGTATTCAAGGTTTCGTGAATAATCAATAAATGTCAGTCTTCTGAGAAAAAATGTGAATACATGTTATCCCGTCTTACACGTCAGTCTTCCCCTCGCCCTCCCTACCGTACCCTCTCCTCTTCAGCTGACATGCCTGTCATGAACCGTATCCTGTCCTCTCCCAATCCTTATGCTTCCCCTCGCCATCCCGGAGCTGCGTCTCCTGCTCATTCTTCTTCAAGGAGTACCACGGTTAGTCAGGCCATCTTGTAATTTATTGGGATATTACCTTCTCCACAAAGTTCCACACATAATTTTGAACATTTACAACCCCCTGACTTTACGTTTGACTAGCAATTGATAAGTGGTGTTAGTTTGTATTAATTTGTTTGTGGTGTTTGTTTGTAGTATTATAGCCAAATAAAAAAGACTAAATTGGTGTTCAGGGAGGCCAGACTCCATCTCCGTCAGTGGTGAATGGAGGTGCACTGGGAGGAGGTCAAAGGGGAGGACCCGGAGGGGGAGGACATGTCCGGAGGGACAATCTCATCATTGGAAAGAATGTCAAGATCACTGGAGGTAGGCAAGCATTTACTAATTTTCATAGATTTCCTGTATGCGACGCATATAAAAGTTTTGGAAGAGTTGTGTTAAAATATGGCCGATGTAATGAAAGTGTATTGCAGGCCCGCTCAAGGGATACTTTGGCATTGTGAAGGACGCGACGGATACTACGGCCAGAGTGGAATTGCACGCACAGTGCAAGACTATCAGGTCGGCTTATTCTCAGATCTCAGGCATCATTATACTCATTCCTGCTACTGTTCGTTATTACAATAGAAGTTTGCTGTCAGCAGATTAGCAGCTATCCTATAGGGGATGTGTCTCTCCTTCTCATTACCCTTCCCCTCTTCAGTGTCGATCGTTGTCGTGTGGTTGAAGTCGGCGACTCGAACAACGGCATATCGGGTGCCGTCACCAACTACTCTCGTACCCCTGCCAACGACGGTCGTACTCCGTCATACGGGGGAAAGACGCCCATGTATGGAGCGGGGGCGAATACTCCGATGTATGGAGGAGGAGGGAAGACGCCCATGTACGGTGCCAATACACCCATGCACGATGGTGAGGAGGGAGGGGTACGGTAGATGGGAGGGGAAGAGTACTGTAGCTTTGTTCTTTCTCCATTTCTGCTAGCATTCAAGCCAACTATAGACTAGCCGGTAATTGTTAGATTCAACTGCGGTTGAAAATACGAAATATTTACAGGCGGAGGTCGAACTCCCCATTACGGAGCTCAGACTCCAGCGTATGGAGACGGAGGAAGGACGCCAGCTTATGGAGGGACGGAAGGGGGAAGGACCCCCGCATATGGGGGAGGAGACGGGGGACGGACTCCCCACTGGGATGGAGGAGCCGCCACTCCTGCACGGAATCAAAGGGTACGGTAGCTGAGGGGGGAGGGGAGGAGGGGGTTACGGTAGTCGGGAGAGGTTTGTGGATTCAGGACGAGGACAACGATCCCGTGTACGAAGAGCCCGCTTCGCCCGCCTACAGTGTGCCTACTCCTGGTGGAAGTATGTTTCACCCTTCACGTTTATAGACCGCTTACCTTTGCGGGCAGTTTATTACCGAACATTGGAGTGCAAGATATATAAAAGTGGTATGATCAGTGTAGCTGGGGCTATACTGTCTTGCAGTGAACTTCAACCCCCGAACCCCTGCCAGCAACTTCATGGACTATGCCGCGCCGTCCCCCATGCAGACCACGAATACGAGGGAATCCAATATCCGTGAGTTTTTCCCCCCTTTTTTGATCTATGGTAATAATAGAAACTCGACTATTATTACTATACAAGCTAGTAGCTTTGTTCGTGACCTACCGTAGCCCATCCGCTAGCTACCGTACCCCCGTTCAGCCACTCACTATATCGAATCGGGAGAGTGGATAGTGGAGAATGTGTGCGTGGAGATTCACCATCACGACGACGATCGATTCAGAGACCAGGAGGCAGTCGTCACCAGTCTGGTAGGCGAAGAGAGATTATGCATCGTCTTTCGTTTAGTTTTATATTTTATTTATTTATGGTTGTATGACTAAAGCAAACGGTTTTTTGAGAGGGAGTATAGTTTATCTTTTTGCACAGGATAAAGCATAGAAACGTATTATGATAGGTACATTGTTCAGGACACGGGAGGATGTACCCTCTATGTGCCGTCCCTTCGCAAGAATTGCCACGTGGAATACGACCAGATCACTCCCGTTCAACCTGTCCAGGGAGACTGGGTCAGTTTTACACGAATATTAAGGAATTGTGCATCTAATGGATAGGGCTTTTGGTAATATACTTCAGCTGAGTGGGTCCCGACACGATTGTCAGATTACGGTATATTGGGAGCAACCGAGTATTCGCAGGCCCGAATAATCTACGGAGAGGATACGGGAGTAACGGGAGTGCTGGAATCGGATGACGGAGATGAAGGAGTGTTGAAGAAGGCCAATGGGGAGATGACTGCCTGCACACTCACTTTCCTGTGCAAAATGAGCAAGTAGAGGTGCGAATCGGGGTTGGCCAAAGGGTAATAATGTATGGAGGATAGGATTCGCGTTGTTGAAGCTATTCACGCTCTCCTCCTTTTCAACGTTCATTTTCACATGCTAGAAACGTTGCTCCCTCAATGCGAATGACTGCTCATATGAGTCTTTTGCGCGTTCCTCTTTTCTCTTCCCTCCTCTCCCTTCATTTCAATGCTTTCTTTTTTTTCCGAATGAACCATTCGAGTTTTTTATTCTTTTAAAAGGCTCATATGAACGTTTTCATTCTACGCATAAAACGCTGATGAGAACGTGAAAAAAACAAGGCGAATCGTATGCTCTAATAATATCAATACTTCTTCACGTTTAGTTGGTCAGTTGGCAGCGAAAGCATATGTGCATTCCCCTGTACCGTATCCGAGATTCACAAATCTCATTCTAGCACTTTCCAATAAGTTTATTGACAGCTGTTTCTGTTGAGTTGCGCCTCCAGTAGTGCTACGTTTATCGTTTGTTAGAAGGGTTTTCTCTTGTTGATGTATATTTATTATCTACAACCGTTCGACTCTGCTAAGGTGGGAACAATAAATTATCAAAAACCATACATTAGACAAGAGGGGAATGTTATGGTGTACAATTGACTTGACTGTCGAAGATAACGAGTTATTCAAAGAGAAAGTTTGTTGCTGATAGCACCTTTAACGATCGACGGGTCTTTTATGTGGCAGTAAATGGGGGAGTCGGAAGGAGATGGAATGAGGGTTGATCGGGGGAAGGGGGGTGAGTGATGGGGTAGAGGGGTACGGTAGGTAGGGAATGGTATGGGACAGCTTAGATCTGTTGTGCGCCTTTTATGTGGGCTATTGAAAGAGGGTCGAGAGATAGGAGGCAGGAGAGGTTGTTTTCGGGAGTTAAGCCTACTCACAGTACGAGACAACAATAGATATACGGTAGCCCCTTGACTATTTGGCATCTTGCTGGGTTATTTAGAAGAAAGATTTTCGTTGTCCAATAGATCAAGATTACTGTAGTCCCCCTAATCTCATAATTTGTAATTGTGTATCAACGAAGATGTTTCCCTCCCTCGATCCCCTCGATCCCCTCAACTTCTCTTCTTCTCTCCCTTCTTTCCCTCCTGTTCCCACATGCAAAACGCCTCGTTGCTTCCTTTATGTTCTCAGCAGTTTCGTAAGCCATTTGATGTGATCATAAAGAGGGACAGGTCTCGTGTGTATCGTGTGTCTATTGTTGGTTAACTCGTCTACTTCTCCCATCTACAGTATCCTCTACTCGTTCCCTTTAAGACCTAATATTGTGACAAACGAATTACTGTACCAAGACATATGCAGCTCTTCCTGATGTTACCGTAACCCCAATCCCTATCATCAACCCGCATAACGCTTGCACCCCTATTCCCTTCCCCTTTCCCATTCCCCTCCTTCCATCTCATTCGTCTTGTTACCCTCTTATCCTTCACTCCGTCCCCTTCTTCTCTTCTCTCTTTTTATTCTTCCCCGATCGACGCACAAAATAGTGCGGAATTGGCCATAAAAGTGTGTTTGAAGGGGACCGTAACGAGCGGTATCAGATTGATGTGTGACAGTGGAGGGGAAATGGGGGGAATGAGGGAATTAGGAAGCGGGGGTGGGTGATTAGATGGGCAAAGTGCAATGCCACAGGACCTGTCGTCTGTGATCATGACACTGTACTCATAAGGAGATTACGCCCTCATATTTAAATATTATATATTCCGGGTCTGAGTATATTGTATATTCCTTGTCTAATACGACTTCCGCTGTTTACCACCCAATTTGTACCTTTGTACACTTTATGTTAAACTACGCAAGTTCTATTTTCCCCAAAAGCTAGCACGGAGCGAAAAATTACAACGCGTTTATTTTCTAGATCTGAAAATGGCTATGGAAATGAGTTGATCTGGACGAGCTGAATACTCTCATTCGCTCTCCTCCCTGATCTCGTATAATCAATCTTCTCCCGATCCCTCTCCTCCCATTCATTCATTCTCTGTCCTTCCCTCTTTTCTCCCACTAAATCTGTCGCTATTTCATTAGTCAAAGGGGCACATGAAAGAGGCGAGTGTAGATGTTATCTCACTCTTCCCTTTTACCTCCCTACCTCTCTCAAGCTCATCCCTCTGTCCTATCGTCTGTCCCATCTCAACTACCGTAATCCATCTTCCTCTCTTCTCTCTCCTTTCCTCCCTTCAATCTTATCACAAATACACTAAAACGGACGATGTATGGGTCGTTTCGGATCGACACAAATTGCTCGTTAACTGAAGAGGGGAGCGGCGTCCTTCTGATCCCTCCGACTCCTCCCTCGTTCCCTCTCCACCCTTATACCCCCACCCTTTACGATTCTCTCCCCTTCTGCTGTAAATGCCTACCGATGTCATGGAGTTGGTTGATATACGACACTTGCAGAGGGTAAAGAGAAAGAGGGAAGAAGGGGAAGGAATGGTATTGGAAGTGACAGTCATTGGAGAGGGGAGGGAGAGGAAGAGTATGGGTGGCGGGGTGGAGGCTCTCTTTAAGGGACTAAGGATAAGTATCTTGTTAAACTTACATCTACTGCAGATATTTACGTTACCCTAACTAAGGTCGTCCGAAGAGACGCCTTCCTTAGTACTTCCTTAATCTTAGGTCGCCCTACCTTAGCCCGTAAGCCCTCTCCCTAACCGTAAGTGTCATCTCCCTCTAAATCGTGGTCAGTGTCACTCCCTCTGTCCATCAATCGTCGTCCATCGAGGCGGCGTCCCTTTGATCTCGACCAAATCGGGAGATACAGCCAACACTCACACACGGGAGGAGTCATTCCCGAGGAGAGGGAAGTGGGGAGAAACCCGGTGAGGCTATGTTTCAGCATACTCTGCTAAATAGTCATTTCATTCTACCTATTCTTATTATCGGCATAGCCAACAATTTGTACCAAATGGCTTGAGGGCATTATGTGATTTGAGGTTTTTAGTTCTGTAGAACTGAAATTTTGACCCGATTTTAAGCTCTACTTCAGATAAGTTTCGAAATATTTAGATTGTTATTTAGTTGTATTCATTCTAGTTATCCCGCCCGTTCTTCTTTGATGCCAGAATTGTCGCCATTCTAGTAGACTAGTGATGAATGAAGGAAGTCGGGGTTGTCATTCTTTTATCAGAGCTGAAAAAGTAGAATTAGCGGGGGTTAAGGGAGGCGCTATTTAAACGGAGAGGTGAATCGGGTCCCTTTGACAGCAGTCTGATAACGGGTACCCGTGAGGGGGGAGAGAGATTTACAATGAGAGGGGAATGAAAGAGAGCCGACGACCGTTTATGACTTGATAGGGATGGAAGGAGGAAGGTGATGGATGGGGGAAGGACAAGAAGGAGGGAGAGTCATTGGATCACGGGTTTTTAGATGGAGGCAAGGGGGAACGTTACTCTACTCCGGTCTCTCAGACTAACATGTATCATGTCTACAACATGTATCATGCAAGATTCCGGAAAATAAAACTCGGATTTAGCTACAACACGTATCATGCAGAGGTCCAACATGTATCGTGCTGCATTTGAATTCGCGCCATAAGCGAAGGGGTGTTTACTATTTTCGAAATTTACTTTTTACTGTACGTTTGTTGTTGAACTTGTTCTTCTTTATCAGTTCGTGTTTTTCAATCAAGCGACGTTCTCCTAGATGGCCAGCTCGAGTACAGGCGAACTTCGGCCGGTGATCCGAGGGGCGGCTGGCGCTTTGGATTCGCGTGAGATGTACTTTTGTTTTTTTTTAAATTTTACGTAGATCTTCAATGCTCAGCACTGGTAGGTGCTTTATACTTATATTCTTTATATTACTTGTATTCTTTTACTTGCATTGTAGCTAGTTGCAATTAAAAGATTCACTTTGTCCAAAGTACCTACCCCGCCTAGCTTTATTTTTGTTTGTTGGGTTTTTTATCACTTATTTTTGTTTGGTGAGATAAAAATGAGATCAAGATACAAAACAAGTATACATTGGATGTGGAAAGATGTGGGAGAAAACATTGTACATGCTTCGGAACAACATGTATCATGCACGAAACCAACATGTATAGTGGAATAAAAAGATACGTCAGTAAAGAGAGAATTAGACTCATTTTGGAATCAAAGTAACGGACGGACCGGTTTACTCCACTATATCATGCTTGACCTGAGTGTATCATGCGGATGGCCAACGTGTAATACGGTATGTTGTCATGTTGGAATCTTGCATGATACATGTTAGTCTGAGAGACCGGAGATAGATGGACTGTATGGTTAGGTTACCATTTCGTTCGAAGAGAGTTTAGTATTTCAAGTGAATCTGCAGATATTCAGGACAGCAGAATACTACGATTCTTTGATAGGTAGATTCCTTTGCTTTTGGAATAATGTATTTAATGCTTTCCTTGAACATGTCTTGAATGATAGAAGAGCGTTTGTTCGGAGAAATAGATAGCCTTCGATTCCGTGAAGCAGCGAGAGTCTCTTTGAGTGCAAGATGACTGATACCCGACCACTCATCACTTTCGCCGTACAAGCAACGAGTCCCGAGGGAAAGACGAGGAATGGAGGGGATTGAGTGAATCCCCCTGGTGATATGAAGAGAAGAGCGCAAGGGGGAAAGACATGAAAGATGACTGGTGAGGGTTGATGGGGGGAGTGAGTGATTGCGAGTGCAATGAGGGATGGGGGAGATAGTAGGGGGGTGGATAGGGGTGAAGGGTGGGGAGAGCACCCCCCTTCTCCCCCTCCATCATTCCTTCAGTGTCTTCCTTCATCTACATCACTCACTTCCCCTCCTGTCGGCTCCCTTTGATCTCTCACACTGTAGATGAACATTGACAGGGACGACATGCGTGGGAACGGAAAGTAATGGGAGGGGGAGGGGTATTAGGGGAGTAGGGGAGGAGTGCCAGTAGAGTAAGGGTGTAGGGGTGTAGGGGTGCAGGGAGATTAGGGGTGAAGGGTGCCCGAGGGGAATAAGGGGGATAGGAGGTGGCAGACGGGGGAGTGGTGACACCTGTCACATTGAGTGCATGTTCGGACTTGTCATGAGAAGTGAAGGGAGAAATATACATTGGAACGACAACACGAGGGGTAACAGACTGCCTGAGGGGGAGAAGGGGAGAGATAGCTAGGTGGGGGAGGCCCTTGGAGACGTGTATTCCACAGAATCTACAGGTATAATGAAATTTAAAAAAATGCGTCGCATATCATTCCGAATATCAAGCGTGCGCAAAAATGAGAGAAATAGGTAAATTTTCGGATCAGATAAACGGACGGATCGGTTTATTCCACATTATTGCGTTTAGGGCACGTCGAGATCATGAAGCAGAAACATACAATTTACATGGACGAAAAAGTTCCGTCAGTTGACTCATACCTATTCCCGAGGAGAGTGAAGAGAGCGAAAAATGAGAGCTCAGACTAAGTAGGAATGAGGTTACTGACGGAACGTTTTCGTCAGTAATTGTATGGCGTAGGGTATGGGAAATATAAATCAGCGGATTCCTACCGTAATCTTGTATCTCCCGACTGAACTCCTCCCTGTCCCCCTATCATCCCCCATCTTCCAGCCCATCTCATATGTTCTCACTTCCCATAAATCGTCTCCATCCCAATGTCCCCTACCCTCTCGCAACACCATTGTCGATGTCTCATTCTCCATCTCTCTTTCTCTGCGCTCTCCGCTCCTACCATACTCTCTCTCCCCTTCCGGATTGACACATCATAAATTGCGTGATATATGTTTCGTTGGGCGGTGCATAATGGTGTGTGATTGGTTGTCGGGTGGAGAGAGACTAGAGAGAGAGAGAGTAGAGAGGGAGAGAGTGCGAGGGTAGAGGGATGGGGCGTGGTCTGTGAAGGGGAGGGCCGAGTCAGTTGCCTGTGTGTCCTCGCTGCAAGATGGTGTCTACTTCTCCGTACATCACTGACTTCACTCCGTCCTCCACGAAGAGTCCCCTTGCAATGCTCGCCAAGACATGCGAGACCATCGGACTGCCCTCGACCCCCAAGAAGTCGCCCTCCTCCTCTCCCTCCTCTGCTTCCCTCGACAAGAAGCCCTCTCCCCCTCTCAAGAAGGACTCCTCTCGATCGTCTCCCAAGACCTCGCAGTCCACCCCTACTCCCTTCCCCGTGCCGTCGTTCCCCCTCCCCTATCCCTTCATCTTTCCCTCGCTCCCTCCATTCCCAATCTCCCCACTCTCGCTCCCCTTTCCCTCCTTCAAACCCCCGTGTCCCTCTCAACTCGTGGGTCGACCATGTACTACAGCAGGCTGTCCCTCTTGTACTCCTTCCCCCGATATGACGTCATCGTTCCCCTTCCTTCCCTCTGCCTACAATGCCTTTCTCGCTGCTGCAGCTGGAGCCACTCCGTCCACCTCGGGGTCAGTATTATTTATTTACTTATTTATTATTTATTCGTTTATTAATCTACTATTCATTTATATATTGCCCATTTATACAATCTCTCCATAATCTTGCTATTTGCAGTGCGTCCCTTCCCTCGTTCCCGATGATGCCACCCTCGTTCTCTCTTCCCTCTTCGACCAAGTCGACGTGTGCGTGGAAGGAGTGCGGCAAGACGTTCGATTCGCCCGAGGCGTTGACTGAGCATCTGAAGGAGACGCACGTTCCGTCGTCGACGACGCCCTCCACGTCCTCTGCCTCCTCTTCCTCCGACAAGCCCTCCCCTCCCAAGTCAGTGTCAGTCCCCTCATCCTCCTCATCTTCCTCTCGATACCATCCCTATTCCAAACCCCCCTCATCTCTTGCCATTCCCGTATCTCTTCCCATGCTTCCCCCTCACATGTCTCTTCCCTTCATGCCGCCACTCTTTGCTCCCAGAATGATGCCTTCTATGCCTTGATCTGATCTATTTCTTCGCCCTTCACAGCCATAATCTTATCTTCCTTATGCTAATTTCTGCCCATTTCCATTCATAATTGTTGTATAGTACCTTCTTAGTTGGCTAGAGTACCGTATGTATGTATGTAACAGTCCGAGCCCTCTCCTCTCAGTCAGTTCGCGATTCGGGTCTACCGTACTCCTCCCCGTTATTCGTTCGTTCTTTCCACTTGTACTCAACCTTCTCTGCTCTATCTCCTAATGCATCTTTCACTCGACAGTACGAGTCCGTTCGACGATAAACCGAGTATTCGTCTTATTCTTCCCGGTTGTTCACACGATGGTCCTAGCTTACACATCTTTCTGCGCTATTGGGTAGATCAGAACCCTGAGATCATGCAAAAAATGCAGATGAGATTTGATGGGGGATTTATGAGAAATGTGAGAGACTCTAGTAAGGTCGCAATTAGAAATGATTGAGACCATCAGTTCCATGCTGAAATATGTTTCACACCGTATATATAGTGCCTATAATTAGTCCCCGACAGTGTCTCCGCTCATTTCAATCGTTCACAGTAATTACCGTATCCCCTGATTGACAAGCAATGGCGGCAATTCAAACACGATCGTTTTATCTGACACATGTAATCGATCATCAACCTGTCACTCTCTCTGTCTGCACTCTCTCCCATTGACACAGTCTCTCAGTGACTCGTCTGTCAGTCAACCCAGAGTCGAGATGACACTTGGAGAGGTGGTCTCTCTCTCTCCTTTAATAATGCCTTAACTGCACCCCTTCATTCCCTCCCCCACAAGGTTCTCTCTCAGAAGGTGTGAGAGTGACAAAAGGAGATAAAGGAGAGGGTAGAAGAGGACAGTCTACGGGGTGTCAATGAGGAGAGAAGAGGGGCCTCACACAAAGGGAGAATAGTGCCATTGACTTGAGGGAATGAGTAATGGACAGAGGGACAGGGGAGGGAGAGCCGCTCAGGGGGTGGCCATGCTAAATAGAGGGATCGGAGGATAGGAGGGATGGTGCATGGCGAGTAGGAGACAACAGCTTAGATAAGGATTAAGCGGTCGCAAACAAGGTCCCTTTGCAAGCCTTGATCTGCTCTCAATGTAGTAGAGTGATGGCCGTTCTACCGGAGGGGACCTTCCCAGATTAGTACTTGTCCCCTCTCCCGAGCCAAGTCCATCCATCTCGCAATCCCTCCTCGTCCCTTTCAATCAACTCCTCACTGTCTTCCCTCTCCAATCAAGACTGTCGGTCTTCCCTTTGAGATATAAGAGGGAGATAAGAAGGGAGAGACAAGTGTAGGGGACAGAGTGGACTGATGACAGGACTCATTAGGGGAGGAGGCGAATTGATGGGAGACGAGGGCACACTTCGACTATCGACATGATCAACATAATTTTAAAAAAAAGAAGAATAGTCACAAAAAAGAAGAACTGTAACATACGATCCCAGACTTCCATATGTATGTCTGTGAGAATTATCACTCAGCACTGCCGAATGCTCTCGATCCGTCTGGCACCAACGATTCCCGTACCTCGAACCTCTCCTAAACAAGATGAAAGGGTTCGCATCCGGTGCAGGCTGGAATACTCCACCGCGTAGTGTATTATCCCCCCGATTGCCATGCCATCATCAGTAACCCTCTTTCACCGTGATTGATGTCCTGTTTACTACCATCATCCCCTCCCCTCCTCCTTCACTTCATCTTCTGTCTCCCCTATCCCCCATCATCTTCCCTCCTTTAACCTCTTCTGCACAATAGGCTAATCGTCCTTGTCTCTTCGTGTCCTCCTATCCATCAAAACAACAAAAAGGTTGACACTTTCCTCTCACAAGTCGCCGCTCTTCGAAGGAATTGGTTCCCGACCGGAAAGTAGCAGTACCGTACTCCTTGCGCTAATCAACGGCTGCGCTTCCGGGTCGTCTTCTTTTCCTTCTCCTTTGAGCAGACCGCCCGTTGACATTCGAGTGAAGGGGGAAGGAGAGCCTTCGAGGGGAGATTTACTACTAGGGACAGTGTATGCAGAAGTGGCTGATTTATGAAGGGAAACGGGAAGAATGAAGGGGAGGGATACAAGGGAGGGCGATGGAATAAGTTGGGGGAGGGGAGTACGATGATTTACACGGATATTACGGATCAAATAGTTATCGGCTTACTCATTTCTATGAGCATGAGTCAGTAAAGTACGAGAGGTGATTACGGTAGCGACTCCGTGTCAATCGGTTACTCATCGTGTCACGAACACGACATCCCCGATGGAAGGGCGGTGTGTGTGTGTGTGTGTGCTGTACATTCACGCGTCAAGTGTGAGCGATTATGATGGATGGGGGCTGGGGATTGGGGGACGAGGGGAAGTAGTGGGGTGAGGGTGGAATAGGGGATAGGGGGATAGGGGTGTGGGTAGTCAGGACTGACTGGGGAGATAACCGACTCCCTTACACCCCATTCCCCCCTTCGTCAGTGTCATTCTTAACGGTCATTCCCTCGAGTGATTAATAGTCCCACTCTATAAGCATTCAACGACCCTTCACTGTCTACCCATCTCCCCTATCTGCTCCCTTTTCTCCTACTACCCTACCCTTCTCTAACCCTAATCTTCACCCCTACACCCCTATTCCCCCTTCCATCCCCTCAGGGACCATCTCCTCTCTTCTCTCGATGATACTGCATAAATCACTTGCTTCACGGCCTTTTCCCCCTTCGCTCCGACAACAAATCTCAACGCAAAGTGCTAATTTATCTCTCTAACGAAACGAGCGAAGGTAGTGTTTAGGAGGGAAGGGAACCACAGTGTTCTAAATGTTAAGCGAACGAGCCAAAATGCTTAGGATACGGTGTTTTCCGTGCGAGAGTTCCTACCGAAATCAGGGGTTATTTTTCGGCGTCCCGTTCGCTTAACATTTTCACTGCTGTCAGAACACTGTGGAAAGGTTGAGTTACGAGGGAAAGAAGGAGGGAGTTAAGAGGGAGAGAAGTAAAGGGAGAGAGAGAATAAGGAGGTAGAGACATAAAGAGGGAGTCCATCTCTCCCTCTCATAAGTAGACGCCTGCTGTGTCTAGAAGGACAGTGAGGGGTTGGATGATTAATGTGACATGACTGTCTACCCATCACAACTACCGTAATCCACTCAACTCAATTACCGTAATCCCCTCTGACACTCTCTCCTCCAACGGTCGTCATCAGGTAATGCGGTAAGTGGTTCGTTCGGTTGTCCATTCAGTCAGTTGATGTACTCGTTCTGATGCCTTCACCTACAGTACCCCCTCTACCGTAACCCATCCAGTTCGGTCTCTGTTTGTGTCACATCTCTCACGCGGGTGCAAACCCTCTAATCTCGTCTGATTTATGTCACTCCGTCGTCATATTCGCAGAGATAAATCAACGGGTGAAAGAGGGGAAGAGGAGAGGGAGAGGGAGGGGAGAGAGTAAAGAGGGAGAAAGGAGCTGGTTGGCTCCACCATCTACATACACTGTGTAGTCTCGTCTGTCAGTAGATACCGTATCCAATCATGTCAAACACTTGTATCGTGTATACTGTATACTCGTAGAGAGAGTATGAATACAATACAAAACGATTAGTGTCATAGTGCATATCCCTATACTCTTCTCTATTCTCTCTTTCTTTCACCAGTCGAGTAATACGAAAAAAAAGAAAACTAACATCGGACATTAAAAGGACAACGACAAGATGAACGGAGATAACATCATTCATTATTCCTATTTAGTTCAAATCTACGGGATCCATTATGGAATTATGAAAGGAAATTAGAAACTCTTACTGGTACGGTAGGGCGAGCTGCTCTATTGAGATAAAACGAAGATTGTGAAGAATCTTAGCTGATTACGAAAAGACTTGAACTGAAACACTCTGATAACTATTGCTTTGTTCACAAGCATGAATATATATTAGCAGAAGTACACGGAATGAGGACAAGTAGAGCGGTTTAGGGTATATGGGAAGGAGGAGAAGGAGGGGAGATAAGAAGAGATAATGAGGGGTGGGGATGAAAGAGACGAATGATCATCACAGTTATCATTCACATACACACAAATAGAATGAGATGAGAAGATGAGGAAAGGAAAGAAGAAGAAGAGATGATGGATGAATGGAGAGGGAAGATGAGTGGAGGACAGGGAAGGGAAGGGAAAGAAGTAGAAGGGAAGAGGGATTGGGAAGGTGATTATCGGGAATTGGAAGGGGGAAGAGATACGATCACAGTAGACTATCTAACACTCGAGTCAACACAACTGACACTACCCTATGAGACAACCGACGCCGGGAATATGGAGATGAGGATACGGTAAGAGATGGGGGAAGGGGTACGGTAGGTGTGACAGACACACAGATAGACTGACAGACAGACACTCAGTGTCCGATCTCCTTCTTGATATGGTTGACGAACTCGACGTACGAATGACTGGATTCCGATCGATCGTCGACGAATCGAGAGACGAAGAGACTTCGAAGGGGGGAGTCCTCGCTGAAGGGAACGACTCTCTTACTGCATCCATCACCACAGAGACTTTACTGTACAACATTCCGTCTATCGTCAATATTTAACGCCGTCACTTAAACCGTTGATTAAGTGTCCATCGCTCCCCTCCCCAAACTCCATAAATCAGCCCCTTACGAGCTGCATAGTAATAGTCCTCCCGTACCTCCCTTCTCTCCCTCCCAATTCCCCTCTGATCACGCGAAGTTCCACTGCGCAACACTCCCCTTCTCCCTTCTCTTTCCGCTCATCGTAAATCATCGAAAGGAAAGCTTTCGTCGGTCTCTTCTACTCTGTTTCCCTTCACACCTTTCCCTTTCTCCCTTCTCCCAATAAGAGAGCGAAAGCAGGTGACAGGGGACTATAGGCAGAGTGTTGTTATTACAACCACCAACAAACCCGCTTCGGTTATGTTTCACACCTCGCACCGTACAAAGAAGGGTGTGTTGGGTGCGTTAAATCGGGCATTTCATCAATCGGGGAATGGTTAGTCTCCGTTTGACAGAATGTCCAAGATGACGAATGTGCATGTGCCGAATGCATTCGTCTTCCTCACAAGGGATCACCTCCTCCTCTTCCTTCTCTTCCTCCCCGTGAACTCCTCTCCTTATTCATCTTGCCTCTCCTCATTTCTCATCGTCTTCATAATAGTACTCCTCCCCCTCTACTTCTCCATCCCTCTTCCACCTCGATTCCTTTTCATAGCCGCCCGTATCTGCATAATCCTCATCCACTCTTCCTTTTCCCTTTCCCCTCTTCATTCCTCGTTCCCCTCCATCTCCTTCATCTCGTCACAGTGTCACTTCACAAGAGATGCCGATCATCGCCGCTCATCCATCAGGCGGAGGCAACGAGCAAATGCGATGAGGGAAGGGAGGAGGGGGAGGGGGCTACGAGGGGAGACGGAGGGAGAGGGACACAGAGAGTCCACGTCTCGGTATCCCGCTCGTCGCTATTCCATCACTGTCGCCTCCTCTTCTCACTCCATCCCCATCCATCTTCTCCACCTTCCATCCTCATCATCTCCCCCATCAACTATCTATCTTCTCTTCCTTCACTTCTTCCTCCTCTTCTCTTCTCTTCTCTTCTGATATCTCCCATCATCCTTCAGGGGACTCAAACAACCGTGTAATCACTTGTATACGGGTATTCAGGGGGGAATGAGGGGGGAGAAGGGAAGGGACATAAAGAAGAGGGAAGGGAAAGAGAGGCCCGTGCCTGTGACAAACAAGAAGCGGTCGTTCATCTTTGTCGCTCGATTGATGGCCAACAGTGCGTGAGACATCGGGTGAAGACGGATAGGAAGAAGGGGAACAGGGGAGAGGGAGTCTTACGAGGGAGTTGAGAGGGAAGAGCGAGGTTGCATGAGGGGAACGGAGGGAACTACAGGCATACTTGCATGTTTATGCGACAGAGTAGACTTCCGAAAGGAGGAAAACAAGAGGGAGAAGAGGGAAGAAGAGCAAAGGGGGTTATCTAGTGAATACTGTCACTCAGACAGTCACCGATGCCTATCTCTCCTTCTTCTTCTTCCTCTCCTCTCTCCTCTCCCCCCTTATTCCTCCTCCAATCCATCTCTTTCCTTGTCCTCATTCCTCTCCTTCATCATACAGCTGTCGACAACACGACACAGGGGACAGTTCCGAGTGGAGAAGAGGGACGAACGAAGAGAAGTGACGATAAGAGAAGAGAAGGGACGAAGAAGGTACGCGATCAACTTGGACCGTAGACCACGTCTACAACTCTTCCAAGCTTCGCATCTTCACTGCATAACAGTATACTCGACCATAAAGACCCTTCCGTGGTGGTTCTTGAGCTTCGAGCGTATGCGTACTTTCACCCGCTGTGAGTCTATCACAAGTGATAGATAGTTTGGGAAGCTGACATGAGAAGGGACAAGGGAAGAAGGGACAAGAGAAGAAGAGTGAGAAGGGTTGATTGAACGGATGGGGACACAGAGAAGACGAAGGGAAGTGAAGTGGAAGGGGGGAGAAGGAGAAGAAGACTGATCGGAGCGGCGACCAGTCGTGTACAAGAACACTCTGCCATTCTCCCTCCGAGAGTAAGCCTCCCCCTCCTCATTCCCTCGTAACCTCTCCCTCCGAGATTCCCCCTCCCTCTCTCCAATCCCTCGCAACACTCTCTCTCTTCCCCTGTCCCGATTCGACTCATCAGTCAATCAGTCATTCTCCTCCAATCCATCACTATCCCCCAACATAAGAGGGGAGGGTCAGAGACAAGCGTACAGAGGATGATATACACCGTGTACTGTCGCGATGAATTAACAGCTTCTCCCCGTTGACAGATACAGTACCCATTATCATCATAGCATGACGGAGAACATATCTGACAAGGGAAGTGCAAATGGTGACCATTGGATCCAGAGATGAGACATAGGTCATTCGATAGAGCTTGAAAAGTTATGTAGATTCTGTGAAAACTAGCTGCCCACATGCACTCATCGTCGAGAACGACGACGTCAACGTTTTCACTGTATCCCTATGGACCTCTCTCTCACTGCCTTCTATCGCTCCGGCTGCAGCTGCCGCAGGGTCGCAGCAGGTAAGAGGAGGGACTACTATTCAAATGGTGTGGGTTCGACTCCACTTCATGGCAATTTCTTTTGCTCACCCTCCTAGACCTATAGATTGACCCAAATACTTCCTTGTGACGGACACCGTCCACGAGTAATTTTCTTTTTTAAATAGAGGAGATCAGTACAGTAATAGAAATGAAGGAATATGACATTTCAATAAATCGCTATGCATCCATCTTGAACATCTCACCACATCTCCACGTATATCGTTTGTCATCTGGCAAACGATATAATACCAACGAGAGTTTGAGAAAAGAATAATGAGAAAAACCTACTATCTCTTTGCGCGCCTCTTTAAGCGTTTTCCTTGCCATAAATGTCAATCGTGTTCTCTATAACTCCACGTGCGAACTTGTGTTGCAGTAGTGAGAGACAAGTGAAAGCTGGAAGCAACAGTCTTCTGTCGGTTTCTAGTTTGCGCGATGAAGATTCACTCTAATGAAAGGAAACTATTTTTTTTCAAATTTGCCTTTATTCGTAAGTGGTATATTCGGACTTTCGGGATTTACAAAGATGAAGAGCGGCCGCTACATTCCGCCAGTCCGATTTTTCCAAATTGCGACTGTCTCTGCCTGCCTATCATTATCGAAATCGGAAAATGCCAAACCCATATTTGTAAAAGCGAGCACTACTGTATTGCAGAACATCAAAATGACGTCAAAGAAGATTCGGACCAGGCAAACTATAAGTCTAGGAGAGTGAGCAAAAGAAATTGCCACGAAGTGGAGTCGAACACACACCATCTGAATAGTAGTCCCTCCTCATACCTGCTGCGCCACGCTGACCCTGCAGCACCTGCAGCCGGAGCGATAGAAGGCAGTGAGAGAGAGGTCCATGGGGGATACAATGAAATCGTTGATGTCGTCGTTCTCGACGATGAGTGCATGTGGGCAGCTAGTTTTCACAGAATCTACATAACTTTTCAAGCTCTATCGAATGACCTATGTCTCATCTCTGGATCCAATGGTCACCATTTGCACTTCCCTTGTGAGAGTGATCAACTAACAAGCAACTCGTTTATTAAGTAAGTCCATCAGCACTACAGTACCCCTCCCCCTCGGCGGTCAGTCCCCTCTAATCTCCCCCCACCCATTCGTCCCCTTCCTCATAAACGTCGCTCGAGTCGTCATAAACCTTCGATTTATGTACTTCCCTTTTTGTGTGCCCCTCCTCTCATTCCCTCTTCCCAATTCCTCATCTCCCAATCCCCTCAATCCATAAACCGAGACTACTCCCCCCTTCCCTCCTACTTTTATCGTCTCTTCTCTTCCAAAGTGACACTAAAACTATCAGCGGCTCCCTTCTGGTCTCCTTCTATACTTGCCGCACTCAAAGTTGAGAGGGAAGCGAAGAGAAGAGGAAGGGGACGACAGATGGGGAATTTGCAGGGGGGAAGATGGGGAGTGCAAGAATAATGAAATGGGTTTCGTGATTATTGGTGAAAGTATGCATAGCCCATAACCATCATGGAATCTCATTGTATTTCCAAGTCTCGTTGTGTGATATCTTCAAAGATGCTTATGGTTGGTAAAGACAGAGAGGAAGAGGTAGTGTATCGTACCGAATACTACCTCTCCTCTCCTCCCTTCCCTCTCCACTTCTTCCCCCCGTCCCTTGTCCCATCCATCATCCACTACCCTTCCCTTCCTTCCCTTCTTCTGATCCGATCGACGATAGGCGAACGAGAAGAATGAATGAGTGAATGGTGGAGGGGTGACTGTGTCAGGGAGGATACTTACAGTCTACCCTCTCTATTGATTAGCTACACAACCTTCTATCGACTTACCGTATGACTAGGGGTGTATTGTATATCTGCATACGGTAGATGAGAGTGGACACGAAGGCGTGCATCCTCTTCGAGGTCTCTGTTGACTGCTCACGGAACGACATCTACAATCAAACTCGGTTGATGTATGTTTCAATGAAGAGGTATCTACCGTAATATTAACAACTATGTCCACTCCCACTCAAGTTTATGACCTCTGTCACCACCAAAAAGCTCAAAAGCGCAACGCACCGCATCCAATTGTTGGTAGTTCGTGCCGAATAATTCCTGTACAAAAGATGGATCGGAAGATGCCGCCACGTAGATCAGAAGAGAATGACCTTAATTGTTAGAGTAAGGTCTTAAGAACTTCTTGAGCTAGAGCTTCATTTGCTAAGTTTTAATTTGTTTGCCAATTGCAAGCTTTGAATACCTGCAACCATGAGATACACGCCATCCCTGGTCACGTATTCGAATGACAACGGAAGTGGTCGAGGCTCCGGTGCGTGCTCGTCCTTAATGAGGGTCCGGTAGACTACAGTAATTAGATTTACTGCATCCTATTTCGCTATGAGATATACACATCTACAGTAACCTTACAGTACTCACGAGAGACACGTCATTGAGTTTGTACAGCAGAGGATAGACGTCGGTTATGATGTAATCGATGGAAGTCGAACGAAGTATCAACATCGCTGCCACTCTGTCGTCCATTCGGATTCCCCTGAATCAAACGTGAAACCCTTTACAAAGGATACTCAGTTCATCAAAAATGGTAACACTATGTCAAGCCTCCCTTCTATGACAACAGTACACCCCTACAGTACCTTCCAGCGGCGAAAGCGGGATGCTTGAGTAGAGCGAGGGAGAAGAGGGGAAGGAACTTGAGTTGACCCCCTCGGGGGGAGAGAAGACCCGTGCGACCGGCTGTCTTCGAGAAGGCCCCCAGGCCATCCACCGAGGCATTCACTAGGGCCTAAAGGGATATGAAAGATTAGAATGTTCATTGGGAAGGTTGGCAAGGGCAAAATAGTAAACGAGAAGAGAAGAAACTGATTATGAGTTACACTCATACAGTAAGATATTATAAATCACCGAGTATACTCCATCTGAGAATTGACAAAGAAGCGTACCTCTCTACAGTCGGCCAGAGACGCTCCCTGGCAGGCCCGGTCCACTCCCATCTTGGCCAGAAGGGATACGGTAGCCTTGACGTCGACGTGGGCGAAGAGGGTAGTGAGTTCGGAGGTGGTGGGGAGACACAGAGTGTGCACACGGATACGACGGTCTCCTGAAAATGACATCACGATAATACATCGTTCATAATATTAAAATAAAACGATATATAAAAAAAGCTCTTCACTCACCCTTGGACGACGTGTACAGTAGTGCCGCTTGGAAGCATACGGTAGCCACTCCCAGCTTCTCCTGAATAACAAATCAATACTTGTTTAGTTATTATATCTCAAATACCCACTCCCATACCTGTCCCTCTCCCATTCCCCCATTCATTCACCTCGATATTAAGCTGAACTCCCACGGCCGAATCGGGATTGACATTAGCCAAGGAGAGGAGGTCCGTGGAACGAACGAAGAAGTTTCCGTAGAAGGAGGAGATTCCGATACCTTAACAGAGACATATATCAATACTATTATATACTTATATATCACCCTTGCATACTGTAAATTAATGACATCCCGTTAAAATGCTCAGAGCAGTTGGATTAAAAGTCTCTCATTGTATTCCCTCCAACTTGTTATGTTCACTTGTCCGCAACCTCTCCTCCTATCGCTACTTCCATCTCGCTCTCCATTCTCTCGATTCCCTTGTATTCCCATCCCTTTCATCTTCCTCATCACATACAACATATGTCTCTAGTGAGAGATGGATGTTCATGCTCCCATCCAATCTCTCATTCTCTTTCCCTCTTCACTCCTCCTTCTTTCTTCTGCCGACTGATAATTGATGGTCAAACTGAGGGAATGAAGTCGGATGTGGGGGAGACTTGAGAAGAGACGAGAGAGATAGTAGGGGAGGGGAGGAGGTGGGGGTGGAAGGGTGATACCCAGAGGGGAAGGATATGCGAGTAACAGGGAGACGATAAAGAGACTGTGAAAAGAAACAAGTCTTTCCATAGTAAACTGAAAAATCTTTCTATTTACTATAGAAGAGAAATACCTAAGCTCTCTTTACTCGGAGACCCTAGCTGAAAATTTAAAGCAAAGTATGTATAATATTCAAACGCCAGCTAATTAAGTGAAAAAGCGATGGATAAAATGGGAAAGGCAGTAGATATCATCCCGTCTTGTACGGACAATGCAATGTCCACCCATTATCCAGCCCCATAAAAGAGTTCAGCCCGCTTTTTTCATAGGACATACTCCTGACAGTCTGATCAGACTTGCAATTGTGACCATCGGACATTGTAAGGATATTGTAACTACCCCCACTCCATCTAACAGCAAGGCCATTTCATCACTGTTCTGTCTCTGTTTTGTCAAGCATTCGCTAGTAGGTAAACTGTATCTTTAGCTCCGCTCCTAAACGAGTTTCCCCTCTCCTCTCCCCTTATCTCTCAACTCTGCCTTTCCTCTCACAGTAAAAGGTGTCAACTGTCAATCAAATCATTCCTTTCCCTTCATTTCGTCGTTACACCCGACACATTCCACTACATAAACGGAAGTCGTATTTGACTGTACACTCAGAGACGAAGACTAGCGGTACTCTTTCATCCCCACTCTTTCTCCCTCCCTCTACCTCGCACCTTCCCTCTCTCCCTCGTAACTCCCTCCCTCGTTCCCTCTCAGCCCCTCTACACACCAATTCAGTCAGTTGATTGATGTCTTCGACGTACAAATGAAAATCAGACGATAAATCAAGAGGAACTGAAAGAGCCGAGACGAGAGAAGAAGAAGGGAAGCAGTTGCGATAAATTAGGAGGGAGCGAGGGGAGGGAGAGGGAGAGAGTTACGAGGGAAGGAGAGGGAGACAGGAGTGGACGAACTACGGGGGATCTACTCGAGAATACGAGCATAAATACGAACCCCAAATCTAGCTTAAGGAGGTCGGAATAGGAAGCATTTCGACCAATAGATCGCATAGATTACTCATAAGTTTGTTGATCACCTTATATCGTGTTCTTCAGTTATGCTATTTGATTGCTATGAAAAGAAAAAAAATTTAAAAAAAAGATTGAAGAGAGAATATAGTTAATTGGAACCTCGTGAACATCTGATCCTCAGGACAGCCTCGAATCCAATCTTTCGTGTGAGGTATCGAGTGACGACCTACAAGAAAATATGAATAAATGGTGAAAAGGTTACAAAATAATTATTTATACGTAAATTGAAACATTCGATTGAGAAGAAAAGAGGGTAGAGAATAAATGGGGAGTAAATGTTGGAATGAAACCTTCTCGAATCGTTTCCTTTCCGGCGCATTGTCGATCGCATGGAAACCCGGGAACCGGTACACAGATCCACTGCTGAACTTGGCCATCTCCGCTGAAATGAAGCTTAATTCATTACATTTTAAGTTGCATTGAAATACACTTCATCATTTGCAGACAAAATTGAAAGGGACTATGGAAAGGTAATAATAGTAAGCTTACCGAGTGTCGCCAGATCGACGTAGGGAGTTGATATGACGAAGAGATCAATTCCCATTTGGACGGCTGTGCAGTCCAGGGCAAGGATCTTGTAGAAATCCGTAGACGGAGTCACGTCCACTTCCTGCCAATGATATCAGTGCGAAAGGGCTAGCTGCACACATTTTAGATGAACATTCATTTATGGGCAAAAGCTAAGCCCGGCTGGAACAAGCGCAAAATTAAATAGCAGCGAGGAAATTTATGGCTATTTTCGCTATTTTTTATTTTTTTAAAATTAATTTTAGATAAATTATAGAGAAGAAGTATTTTAGGTTAAATTTAAGATTAATCAAATTTATCGCTATTAGATTATTTTCGTCAATACTCAAGTAGATGAGTGAGAAGTCGAAAATGAAGAGGAGTGAAACTACAGTAAGAAGGACTGACTCCCTGCTTGGACTCCTCTCTCGGTTTGATTGCCCCCGGTCCAATATTCGGAAGGGAACACTGGAATACCGACACGCGACCGCCCAGTTCACTCTGAAAACGCATTTATCAGAAATAAACAAAAAATCGAAGAAAAAAATTTTAAAAAATGATAAAAACGAACGATGAGCTCCTTGGCGACAGTAAGCGCAGCCCCGAGACAATTGAAGGAGGAAGAGGCAGAGGGAGAGGAGTAGATGGAGGGAAGTTGTTGGAAGAGTTGACGGAGACTCTGAGAGGGAATCAGGCTATTGGCCTACGAGATACAGTATGCAAGAGGGAATCATAACCTTTCCCTATAGTAGAGAAAAATGAAAGATATAATCGTTCCGGGCGTAACTCGGATTCCGGGCCCTCTAGCGTCGCGCTATCTAATTCTAATAAATTCTATGTGAAAGTCCTGATAGTGGTGATCTTGAAAAGCATTCACCCTAATCGTTATCGTCTGCTAAACAGCACAACTCGAATTATACGTTCCGTTTTCATCAACTATACCAAATTTTGAAAATCAGGCCCACCATTGTGCAAAATTATAAATATAAGCTTACCAGGGTAATATTTTTAATATATTTGGGCCTGCCACCCGAAAAAAAAACAGCTCGGTGTCCTCGTATTGAGGTAACAATTCAATAATAGACTAACCTCCTTGAACTGCTTGAGCCGTACGAGAATTCCCGTGGACGAAGGGACGAACATTTCTGAAAAAAGAATAAGGAGTTTCCCTCCGCTCAAGATTTTCCACTGTCTGCAGCAGCAAATAACACGTGTGAACATACTCAACTTATCAGCCTCGCATTCACAAAAAAGTCTGTGCACATTTACAGGCTCACCCAACAGAATAATCAGACTGTCCATGTCTCCCCAAAGTAGGGAGGGCAGTGCTCTGAATATTTTGTTCCGCGCGTAAAACAGACTGTGACCAACTACAGTAATCCCCTACGTAAAGAGTGACCTTCATACCAAAAAAGATTCTGGCGCAATGCAACGCCAATGTTGGATCATTGGACTAGTATTCATTAATAAGGAAGCAGGAAAGACGATGATAATGATAGAATATGAATATACGCGGAATTTGAAGAGAGCGATGGCTTTATAAATGTGGTGTATACAAAATTCAAAATGGGTGATGCCTAACTAGTATCATTCGATAGATCTCATGACAATGCACCTGTAATGCTAAGATATAGTATACAAAAGTTGTCCCAAAACGAGAAATTAATAATCACAAATCACCGTTTTATAAAGGGAATTTCAGTTATACGAGGATTTCTCGAAAAGGGTGAATTTGGGTGATATGGCAATTTGATATGATAGAAATGTAAGCGTCCCCTTCACGATAAGGGGTCCCATCGCGTCCCAAAAAAAGTTATCCATCCGCAAACCTCTGAGAAAATCAAATTTTGTATCTGACCTCCCTGGAAACGAGGTGTACTGTAAGACCTTTCGTCAAATTTTCGGGAGCAACGATCAGATTCGCTTCCCGAACTTCGCGTTATGCCTTGATTTCTATGATATTTATGCATTACTTTTGCAACGTAACTACTTCTGAACACTTCTAAGCTCACTTGGCGCAGATACCATCTCTTGTCATCTGTTTTCTGCCATTTCCAAATTGCGTATTTGTTTTTCCTCTATTCTGATCGTTTTTACTTACGCAAAAAGCCTATATTTGCCACACATTGTGTAAGACATGACTGTCAACGTATTCTACTTGCTTCACACAACGGTTTGGTCTTGCGAGACGGCGTATTCCGAGCCCCAAACTTGAAAACCTTTGAAAACAACCAATTGCGTGTTTTATGAGGTTTATTTGAGCCGTTTCGCTCTTAGAAAGGCGTATTGCTTCAATATGGCAGGGAAAAAGCAGTTGACAAGCGGTAATCTTGGCGACAGTTTGAGTTTCTGACTTGCATTAAACTGATTCATCTATCTGACCCAGCGTCCGACCTCTTTTACGCTATGACCCCGCATTCCGAATTTGTTTTAGCTATATTGCGCCATGGTTTTACATTATTTTTGGCTTTTATGTAACTTTTTTTGCAAATGGGGTAAGCATACCTATTATCTGAAACAACTCTAATCCCGAAATAATGAATTTCGTCAAAGTCGCTGCCCTCCCTACCCCAAAGTCACAGAATTAAAATAAGAATATGCATACCATCAATATCATCGACGACCAGTTCCCTCGGCAATCGATTGGGATTGTGGAATTGGAAGAAGTGAAGGGACGAATCCACGGCGATTACCGTAATCTGCAACAAGCAATGAAGACAGTCAACGGTTCGTTCGATAACTAACGATATTTTTATTTAATTTTTAAAAAATTGAAAAAATAAGAACACGAAATAAAGAGAAACTGACGAGAGTCCTGTCGTCACCCGGCATCTGATCCAGGCTTATGAGCACTTGTTCACACAGGGTATGCAGGTAACCTGAAATTAACTTTTCTAAATTTTTTTCCTAAAGCAGTAACTTTAAAACAAATAATGTAGTACATAATCCTATCCATAGCACCCCTGCAAAAGGTGCTTTAAACTCAAATAATTTCCTGCGAAGGTATGGGTAAAATTCTCAGCACCCTATCCAACTACGGTAACTGCGACCGTATGGTACATACATAATCCCAAAGACCAAGTACAAGGAAGAAAGCAATCGAATCGTACCACTTTGAATGGCAGGAGTGGAGACATCGAGAATGAACACGTAGACTGTGGGTTGAGGAGGACGGAGCTGCAAAGATAACTGCATTCACACACTACAGTAACCCTTCGAGCCTAGACTAACCAGCTACAGTATCTCAATAAATCATGAAGGCTGATTTCCCTATTATTTGAGCAGATCAAAACTCATTACTATACATAACTATTTTGGTAAATATTTGGTCAAATTTTGAATTTTGTGTAACAAATAATCGAGACATCACGTTTCATTGACAAGAGATCAATGTGTACTCGCTGTGCCGCCACAAAAGCATGAGCTCAAAGCGTTCATGTGTGTATTATAATACTGTAACCAGTATGATCTCTACCCCTTCGTCCACCCCCTATAATCTCCCTACACTCCACTTCTCCCCTCCTTCCCTCTAATTATGCATATTCGTGTCCGGGTTCCGTGTAATAGTTGGCAGGGCAACGCCAACCTTTCATCTCACCCCCTAATCGTCTCTCCCTCTCCCTATACGCTCTCTTCCCTCCCTCTCTTTCTCTGCACCCTCTCCCCTCCCCTTTATCTCTCACCATATACTCCGAAGGAGCGATGAATTCAACAGTAGCCTGTTGCATTTCGGGTCGGTTGGTGGCTGCCGTGAACTTTTGAGAGCCCGAGTCGTAGCAGAAGTCATCCGGCACTGAAATATCTTTATTATATTTAATTCTTTAAGGTTTTGGCATTACTCGTATTTCGATTCAGAGCGTTAGCTGCACCTATATGTTTGTAATCGAAAACCCTAAATAAAAAAATAATGAAAAAGGCGACTGACAGTCGTTGGCCTTGTAGCATAGATTGCACTTCCACCTCCTGGCATCGGGAAGGAAAACGAAGGGATTAATATATGTACGACAGTAGCGACAGCGGACAATGGTAGAGGCACGAATGACGTTGAGGTGCTTAAGGAGGAGGACTATTCAGATGGATGGGATGGAAGGGACTTCCGGGGAGACTGGCTGTTAGTGCTACCCCCTTCTAATGTACCCAGTGGACCAGATTACAACAAGAAAAAAGAAGCTTGCATTTTGGAGTTGATCTCTTACTCTAAAATGGCTCTCACCGCAGTGCAAAACATACGTGGGCGACTTCCCGTCAAGATTTTGAGAAACGGGCCTACCAGTGTACGAAATCAAGCCTACCAATTGAAATTTTGTGAGAAATATAGGCCTACCAATGGAAATTTCCGAAGAAATTTGGGCCTACCACCCATACTTCGGGTCGGTACCCACGTATGGTGCAAAACAAAAAATATTCAAGCACGGCTATTTATTTACTATATGTAAACTTTATGTGATATTCCAATGTCAAATGTCTCGTGGCCTATGCACCTTCATATCCCGGAAGGGATGGAGTGTCAATCCGAGGGGCAGTCGACTCTTCTGCAGCAACTCCTCCGTTTGCGGAATCGCGTTCAGCGTCGATCGGAAAATGCTGAAATATGGTAGATAAATACAAAATATTGTTTTGACATACATTCTAAAAATCATTCCGCTGAAATCATTATTCTCAACCGTATTCAAAATACTATATTTGCGTCTCATTTAGCCTAAAAATTAAAAAAAAAGGAATATTGGAATAACGTACGCAGGATCACAGCGGACGTCGATTCCCTGTGAATTGGGAGGAATGGAGTAAGAGATCTCATCGATCCCTCCTAACATCGGATTCCTCTCCGTCGACAGATCAAAGTAATCAGACAACGAGTGGTTCGCCAGTCCTGTTATTATCTATTATTATGTGAACAACAAACTTCTCAACTCATCAATAATAATAAAATCAATATTACCTGCAGCCGGATAGCCCCCAGTAGGATACTTTGCCCCCTGTCCTCCCTGGGGGTACTGTACATTCTGTGCGGGAGGCGGTTGAGGTCCTCCTGGGGGATACTGTACTCCTTGCACCGCCGTACTTGGAGGAATCCCTGGTCTCGAGGGATACGGTAGTCCTTGTGGGGGAAGAGACTGTTGAGAGGATGGAGGAGGAGGCTGGGAGAAGGAGGCGGGTTGAGGAGGGAGAGAAGATTGGGAGGGAAAGGAGGGAGCATGGGGGACGGGAGGAGTAGGGTTGGGAAAGGGACAAGACGGGGATTGAGGGAGTGAAGAGGGAAACGAAGGGTTGGAAGGGAAGGACGGAGGACCCGATGGAGGAAGGTTAGAAGGGGGTTGAGAGGGAAATGAAGAGGGATGAGGGGGAAAGGCGGGCTGAGAGGGTACGGTAGATGGGGGTACGGTAGTGGGGAAGGGAGAGGATCGACTGGTAGAGGGAGGATAGGGGAGAGAAGAGGGAAAGGATGAGGGCGGAGGAGGAGCGACACTCTGCAAGGGAAAATAGGAATCGTCGAAGTTATGAGGCTAAAGAATTTGGAAGCTCTTAATTCTTCAGTTAATGTATCAAGCTGTATGTAAAATAGTTTGATAATAAACAGGTAAATAATTCGACACAAGTCATGATCAGGAACACTGGATACGCAATTAGCACAAAACAAACTGTATTTGGAAATTTGGAGTTTTATAGTTAATATGCTTGGTGCGTATAATTGACTTTAAAAGCATACAAGATAGAAGAAAGTCATACCATCTTGGAGAATGATTGAGTGACATTTTGGAAGGGTGGCTGTTGAGGAGCAGAGAAGGGAACCTTAATTAGACATCGTCAAAGGGAACAGTCACACAAGTTACATAATTGTCGATGGGAATAGGTGGGCACATTTCAGGGTAGCTCATTGCGGTCAAAAATGCCAATGAAAGAAGCAGGATAGATAATCCATGATTATATGCACTGATACCCTATTCTGCAACTTGCAAGCGCTAAAGGCAATATTACAAAAATGGAAGCTCATTAATTGATAAAAAAATATCATTTTTTTACACCAATGTGTTTGTCTTTGTTTGAACTTCTTACGGTCGAGAATGTATTCATATTCATATTAACAATAAGAAAAATGGGAAGAGCATCTGCCAACGTATGACCACTTGACAATGGAACGTGGAGCACACCTGTGATTGTAGTCCGTTCGATGGGAATGGAGAGGGAACGGGCTTAGAGGGAAGAGGATGGCCGGGGGCACTGCAACTTAAACAGATTAACGAAATATTAAATATCATTCCCCTCTCTGTCCTCGTCGCGGGTGGTCGGCTCACTTCATTCTCTCTCATTGTCAATCAAGCGCGCCCCTTTCAATCTCGGACAAGAGGACGAATCGTTCCCCCTGAAGACTTTGCGCACGGGGAAACTAGCGCCAAACCAGGATTGCGAGGATACTCAAGATCATGGACACCGCGGGCTGAGTGAGTATTTGACGAAGATTTGAAGCTCCTGCAAGCGATTTGGAGCGACCTCTCCTATCTATCAAGACTCCCTCCTTTTTATACCCCTCCATTGTTATCCCAGATAAACGGTGTAAAACTGTATTACAACTGTATTAAATATTAATTTTCAGGATAAATAAAACAGTCTGATCGTACTCGAATGGTGCTTCCGTTAGAAATAAAGATTACGCGTATGTAGCAACTAGCCGATTTCGCAGGGCAATAAATTTATCGCTTTTACGTATTGATAGGACTAAAAGTAGTGGGTAATCTGCCCACGTGTGAATTGAATCGATGAGCACAATCAGTTGTACAGTTGATAACCATACGTGTAGAATAATTACTAAGGATATTGAAAAAGATTTAGTTAAATTGAGCTACCTTATTTAGGTTTCGCAGACAATAGGCTGAACTCCAAAATTCAGATTTGAAATGCCCAATCACCTCGATGTTCGAGTACACTGCAACTCACCCGATTGTCGTGTTATTGTACTGTGGAAACTGAGCTACAGGCTGGTATCCCTGTCCATTTGGAGCGTGTGGGAAGCCAATATTGCCGGGATGCCCATTCGGAATACCCGACATACGACAATCACCGTGAACTCCTGAAGCCAAAGCAATAATATTGTTACGGAATAAAAAACAAAACAACAGAGAACGCCAAAAGTAATGTCATTGCATAGGAGGTCGAATGCTGCGCAAGAGGAGAAGAAGCATGCTAACTTTACACTGGAAGAGGCAAGAGAAAGTTAAAGATCATGAAATAATGAAATATGCAATCATACAACTTGTGAGAATCAAAAGGAAGCTATTCTTAGAGAGGGGAGATGATGATAGAATTAAAAACTCCTACCAACAGAGATCGCAAATCCGCAAACAGTGAAAGTTCCACGCAAGAATGATAAGATTACGACAAGTGTACCACGTCGTGTAAGTAGGAACGAGACTGTAGTGTGAATTAGTAAAAGGCAGACAGACCGTATGCCAGGATTCGTTGTGGGAGTTGGTTAGTTTTGTCACGTGAGTTTGAATGCCATCGGCTGTCCCCCTCTAACGCGCTGTGATCGGCAGCGCTCTTTTGCCTTCATTTCGCCTCCTTTTCTTCTATGATCTTCCCGTTTGGTGCGTGGGTCTTCCCTTCGATACTCCCTATGAACCAGTCTGTTCCACACTCTCAAATAAGGCCGGGGAAACGGGTTGACCGCGATGCGGGCGCGTTGCGTGCGCCCCTTGATACTTGTAGTGCAAGAACCTCCTTTTTCTCACTGTCCTGTTGTCCTGGTGTGCATGCATCGTCGTGATATGGGTAATCAGCTTTTTTTCTCCGCTCCATCTATTCCATTTCTGCTAGTATTCGTATTATCAGCCGATCCCTCGGTTTATCATCACCTCTTGTGCAGGAGTCCGCATGCAAAACGGGGATTCAAACGGAGGTGGAGAGTACAAAGACAAAGAGGGAGGAGGAGCGGGATTTCCAGTGACAAAGGCAGAGAATCAGGATGGCAAAAAGGTAATATTTTAGTAATAGGCGGGGTTAGAAGATGACTGGTTTAGACGCTTACGAATGGGATGTCGAGGGTACATCGGATTTTGAGTGAGGACGAGATACGAAGCGGAAAACAAACAAGATGGACCGAACTGGAGATTCACGGTTAGTTCACAGTTGCCGACGTAAACTCTCAAATGAACACCCTGTTGGTAGGCCCCTAACTTTGTAGATTTTAAACTTGGTATGCACAAATTAATTGTCAATCGGGAGGCTTGGTAATTTGATGTTTTGTGTTCTTGCAACTTACCTTATTTATTTAAAAAAAAACGCGGAAAAGTTCAAAGTTATGCACGATGTCTTTTGGCTAAGGAATTTCCGCTATTCGTGGCTCTTTTTGTTAACCATTTCATCTTTTTGTTTTTGATAGGATGGTAAACTATACGTGTGAAGTTTTGTAAATCATATTTTCAAAAATAGGTAAATAAGTCGAGCTTATCAATGGAAAATGTGAGTCTATAAAGGGGCACATCGTAATTGGTCGGCATCACGTATTTATTAAGTATCCTTCTGAAATCATTTAGAACAAGGGCATTTATGTGTACAGAATACTCCTGATTGTATTTATGTCTTATTTGTAGAGGGATCTCCGGAGGTAGGCGAAGCTAGACCGGGATATCTTGCAGAATTACATTTTATATAAGAAATTCCAAAGAATCGCTTAATAAAGGTAACAATTAATTCTAATTTCATCGCCCTAGTAATAAATTTTTGATTTACATCTGATAAGTCACCCCAATCCAAGGGAAAAATACTGTATTTGATTATATTTTTCGGGGTGACCCTCTTCCGCCCGCAAACCGTCGTTTGCTATGAAATGACCCCCCATACCGCACCGCAAAGTTACCCCCACCGCTGTTCTAAATTCTCGATTTACATACCCACTCTACCGCCGCTAGAAAATAAACTCGTTGAACTGCGTGATCCTTATGCTTGGGACGATATGGGAGTGTGCTTTGTGAAGTCGAGAGAGTCGAGGAGTGGACAAGAGGCGGTGGTGCTGCCAATCTTTATCTCATTTCTAAAAATGTTTGATGAGATAAAGATATCAGCACCACCGCCTCTTGTCCACTTCTCCACTCTCTCGACTTCACAAAGCTAGAAAAATATTTTTTATATTTTATTTTTTTATAAATTTCAAATACGAGTATTTATCCCCAGCCCCGATCGCGCAAAATGTGCAAGAGTTGAGTATTTATCCTCCGATAGGCAGTGTAACGTTATTTGCCTGTTTTGATCAAGCAAACTTTCATTGGCAAGAAAAACCTTGGGCCGTTCTAATGTCGCACTTATGGGCCTATAAAATAATAATTTTCCTTTTGCTGTTGTAATGTTTCCTTAGTATTCTCTAAAAGTTGTGTGCAGGTCGTGTCAAGAACGTCTCTCCGGCCCTATGGGGGATAACCCATCTGACGGCCCTCTTCCTCAACCACAATCTTCTCACGCGCATTCCACAGGAGATATCACAGGTCGGTCCTTCGAGTTCAGGGGAAAAATACTGTATTTGATTATATTTTTCGGGGTAAGACCCCTCCCGCCCGCAAACCGTCTTTTGCTGCAAAATGGCCCATACCGCATCGCAAGATTACCCAACCGCTGCTCTAAATTCTTGATTTACATGCCCACCCTTCCGCTGCCAGAAAATTATCCCTACTGCAAAATAAATTTCAAATACGAGTATTTATCCCCTGTTCGAGTTCCTTCGAGTTTTCCACCTCATTATCCTCTTCTATTGCTATACTTGTTTGAGGTGCATTTTTATTACGGGCAGGTCTGTTTAATTGTTAAGAAAAAAGTTTTGTAAAGATTAGTTTACAATTTGGAAGGCTCTGTCTTTCCTTATTTGTGCTCGTAAGACCAAATATTTTCGAACATGTAAAAAAAGCCAAAAGAAGTTTTAACAGCCTTAAAGAATCAGAATTATATGCACTAAGCAGAAACCGGAAATTACGTGGGCTATTGATGATTATAATTTTTGGGTCTATTTTCGTTTAGCAAACCAGATTCCTTAAAGTAGAGTAAATAAAGTGAAATGTTGAGCTGTCGAATCTGACGATGCTGGACCTGTCGCACAACAAACTTCGATCTCTTCCTGCTGAACTGGGAGACATGATCTCGTTGTGTCATCTCTATCTCAACAACAACCAACTACGCGTCTTACCCTACGAACTGGGCAAACTCTTCAGGCTACAAACACTCGGTCAGTCGGCGTTCACGCCAATTCATCATCGTCAAACTTCGATATCAAAATTTTTTTGTCTTTTTTTTTTATTTTACGGAGCTTCGCTTCTTTTGACAATTAGTAGGGCGACATTTATCTCTAGCTATGGGAAGTATGATATCGAGTTTGTGAATTAAAATTATGGAGATTAAAATTAAAATTAGGAGAAATAGTAGTGAAGTTAATGCAAGGCTTGTTGAAGGCGCAGTTCAGTTCGATTTTTTTTTGGAATCAGCTAGCGGAAGTAAATTGAACTTACCGATAATACATGAATGTGTTTGTTTCATATTATGTATGCTTAAGCAAAAGCATCTGGATAAATCGCTTGTGAGAGTGACTGCTTTTCCCGCATTGTGTAAGGCGGCTAAAATGGTTTGCTAAAAATGATAGAAAAACGCTATGCTTTATTTATATTTTCTTTTTCCCTAGTTTCTTGTGAGTATGTTCTGCAGTAATCTACCAGCAAACCCTGCCCATCTCTGGCATTCCTGCAAGTTTAGAAAAAAAGTGCTATCCTTGGCCAGTTCATTTCCATCCGCTCCTAGAAAGGCATAGATGTTTGTGTGTAGCGCATGCAATATTCACCAGTCACGGGTCGTCCCTTCCCATATTCATATCGCTATCCCCCCGAATATCTTCTCTATCTGTTTCCCTCTCACCACATTCTCCTTTTTGTCAAATAATCTCATGCGATTATATTGTATGTGTGCGCGAATAGCAAGAAGAGAGAACGTTTGAAGTGAAGAGAAGTAGATGATATAGGGGAAAGGAGGGAAGAGGACGAATACTGGCACGCAAGTAGTCAATATGCAGTCCTTCTGTACTCACAGTCACAAGCGACTTATGTGAATACGTATAATCTACCCCCTCCTGTTCTGCAGTAGTAATAGACACGGTCCCCCTTCTCGTCCCCTTTACCCCCCTCCTCCTCCCCTCTATCTCCCCTTCCAAACATGTTTGCACCGATGCAAAATAAGCGATGTTGTGAAGCATGGAGAGTATTGGTGACCACTCTCTTTTCCCCGTAGTATCATCGCCTCCTCCATACTCCCCTTTACTATCCCCTCATCCCCTCTATCCATCCCATATTCACCTCTTTCCTTTATACTTCCCCTCCTCCTTTGTCACCCTTCCTTCCCCTTTCCTCTATGGATATATCGAACAGCGGTCGTTGTACTCCCCTGAGGGGTCTCCACGAGGTTATTTCAACACGACACGCACTTAACAATTATGCCACAAGATCCCGTACATAAACACCCGCCAAGCATACATACTTTTCAATTAATCGTATCACGATTGTCGGAAATTGGCTCCGCAGTAGATAGCACTCTGCCCGTGTATACTACAACTTCTGGCTGAGAATTGTAAGTCCACGCTTATCACTGGCTGGTACTCATTTGTTTCCAACGTATTTCCTGAGAATCGACAAAGCTGTAGGTATTGGGAAAATGGCCGAGAAAGGGGTGGATGCATAGATTATTTATCTCTTGTCTGCGGTGGCCAACATTCCCTTTGCGTTCCCTGAAACTACAGCCCACGAGTAGTTAGATGGATGATGTATATACGGGAGCCGAACACTGGAAATATTTGCTTAGGTGCAGCAGACCGTACAAAATAGTCAACATGATGAGGTGTACGGGGAAAATGCATGAAATGCACAGTTTGCTTTGCTTGCGACGGTTCTTGATCTGATGAAATGGCTACTGCCATTTTCAAAAATTCCGAAGCAATTAGTAGCTAAATGCTGCATGAGCACATCAAGTATTTAATAAACCAACAATGAGGATCACGTAGTATTCGCAATTCGTAGCTATCTTATTTGAGGAAAATACTGCATTGCTTGTAAATGTTGTGTAGCTAGGAACATACACGAAGCGGAAGAATGATCATAAGAAGAAGACTGATAGAGTCCAACTCTGCGTTGCAGGCCTCGCTGGAAATCCGTTGTCCCCCGAGATCAGCAAGATCTACCACGAGAACAACGGATCGACCAAGCTACTCCAGTTCCTCCTCGACCATCTAGCCAGTCAGCTCCTCTTTTTTTGTTTATCGCTATTATGCCTGATATTTTTTGGCCTTCTATCGGTGCGTATCTAAAGAGGGAACTAGAGTAGTGTGGATTTGTGATCGCTATTTTAACGTATGCCCCTCACGGGAACGGGGAGACGGAGATTATGGTAATTATGGACGAACCTACAAAGATGCAAAATCCTCCCAGGATCCGGTAGTTTGCCTCTTCCGTGTTGCGAAAAGCACTGAAAAACGTTCCCCTGCCCTCTCTTATTTCAATATCCCGTGTGTATTCCCATGTGAGGTCATGGACGAAGATGGAAGATACTAACTAACTGAACTGGAGACAAGAATATACACGGACTCTGACCCGAACGATGACAACTAGGCACACAATGTGTCGGTGAGCTAGACAGTCTTCCACTTTATCAAGTAGTGAGCCTAATTCTTCGAAAAATAGTACTGCCTACTTATGAGAGGCGAAGGTGAGCCTCTCAACTTGGTCAGAACAAACTAATGAATTGTTGTCAATCTCCAAGTGATCATTGTACTGATCACTTGTCTTCATTCAAAGTACCCCTTATCAACAACATTTCTTCTCTGTTAATTGTTGTCTTTCTGCTGTCCAATTGCAGCTACGCGATAATGATCATTAGTGTGTAGCTTTCACTGGGTCACTAACCTCCACTTTGCCCTCTCCATCTTTGCTCTTTTCACCCCCTCTCTACCTCTTACCTCTCCCTCTCTATTACCTCTCTCCATCCCTCGTTCCTTCTTTCTCCTGTCACATACACCACAGACAGAGAGAGGGGAGGGGATGAGAGAGGAAAAGGAAAAGAAAGAAAGAAAGTAGTTCTCCTCTTTTCTTCTCAACCCAAGTCTCTCTCTCGCAGAACAAGTGATCGCAGTTCAAAGCTTTCGCTTTTCCCCTCCCTCTAACCATGCGTATATTGCCCACTCTCTATACCCTCTCCCTCCCTCGTAACCTCCCTCCGTCCTTACACTCATCTCCCTTCCTTGACCGCCCATTCCCCTATCCTCCTCCTCCCCGTCCTCTTCTACCCTCTCCTCTTCTCCTTCCTTCCACATCTCTTTTTGCATCGTTCCCTTCCCTTCCTGCTGTAATGCTCAAAATTCGATCCCCGGAGTGCGTCGGGTCTCATGAAGAAGAAGAAGGAGGAAAGGAAGTGGAGGGAGAGGGTTGAGAGGTAATCAGGAGGAGGCCGGCTAGATATTTAGTAACTGGGTGGGAATCGAGAGACGGAGGGGACTACGAGGGAAAAGCACTGCTTCGTTCCAGTATCGTGAGCAGTTGTATTGTTGTGACGAGAACTGAGAACTGTAGGAGGGAAGGGACAATTGGGAAGCAGAGAAGGGAAGAAGAAGAAGAAGGGGAGAGATGTCACTCTACCGTATCCCGGAAGAGTACACTAATTAGCGTGTACACCACCACTACGATTACCCCCTCGGACAAGTCGTCTCGAGACCATGAAGAGTCAAGGAGAACGACCTACCGTACTCTGTTTGAGGGGAGGGCACCCTTGATGGGACTGGGAAGAGTGGAGTTGAGGGGTTACTTGGTGATCAAGTGATGTCATGACTGATCCTTGGTCATATGTAGTGATAGAAAGAGAGAGATGACCTGTAATCTCTCTGCTATCTATGACTACTCTTCAGTGTAGACTACTGCCCGCTCGCTTATTCCTGTCCTCCCCCGCATAAGCATGGTTTATCTTCCCTTCCCTTCGCTTCCCTCGATCGTCTGGTCCCCTCAACTGTTCGCTTCACTCATCGTTCTACTCTCCCATATCCCCTCCATTCTCCCGATCACTCCCTCCTTCGTTCTCTCCAATTCGCCTTCTCGTTTCCCAATACCCTCGAAGTGAGCGTATGAAGTGTATGGCTAGCTGTCGACATACGTCTCTACTCGTCGAGTGAATCGTCGACTCTTCAACCCCCCTTCTCCCCTTCTCCCCCATCTGTTCCATTCCCCTCATCCCTCGTATTCCTCCTCCTCTTCAACCCCTTCGTTCCCTCACCTTCTCCCCCTTATTCCCCTCCAATTTCGTCCTCGCACTGGGGTCATCTCTGTTGGATCAGCCTCACTCGTTGGTGGAGGACACACTAGTCCATTTGGAGGGAAAGAGGAGAACAAAGAGAAGATGACTGACGACTACTGATATACAGAGAGGAGAGACCTCTAAATATAGACAGACCTACGGGCCTGCGAGAAGGTTACGAAATGGAAGTGAAGGGAAGGATTGGAGGGGAAGACTCGATGGACACACGGGGGTTTTGTATCCGTGACCAATCGGGTCACGAGAGACAAAATGAAGAGAAAGGGAAGAGGAGAAGAGACCTTGAAGTGTGAAGAAGACAGCTGAGGACAACAGACGGTGGTCAAGACTGTAGAGAAGGGAAGGGAATAGAGGGGAGGAGGAGGGGGAGAGGAAAAGACAAAAAGAGATCGTTAGGGATATGATGTGCGAGCAGTGAAGGTCATTGAAGAGAGAAAGAAGAAGGAGGGAAGAGTGACCGGGGGATTGGAGGGACTCTATTGCAATACTCCGGGGGAAGAAGGCAAGGCTGCAAAAGAAAGCGAGAGAATCGGCATATCTAATCATACTGTTTGTCTGCTTACTCACTCTCTACATGACGTGACCAGCCGTGTGAGCGACGAGAATCCCCCGTCTCCCTGTGTATGTGTCTGTATCTGACACCCCCCTTGTCCGTCGGTCTGTCCTCCCCTTCCCGTGTCTGTCTGTGTGCAGTCAGTCGGTCGTATCACTCCATCACATGCTTGTCATGCACACTTCTCACTTGGTGACTGTCTTGAGAGAAGGAGAAGGAGGAAGAATAAGAAGGAGACGAGGGAAGGAAGTCCTCTTATGTGTCCCATCGGAGGGTTCTCTTCTATCTCTCGTGTTATTCATGTTCATGAGACACAAGGAACGAGAGGAGAGAGAAGAGACAACGGAGTTCTCGTCGTCTTGATAGGGCGGAGTCTGCCCTCTCGTGCTTCCCTCACTCTGGCTTCTCTCCCCTCTCTCTCCTCCCTCGCTCCGCCCCTCACTCTCCCATCCCTCGATCTAGTGTCCCTCCATGTGTCGTTGTCTATGAGTACTTCCACCACCCATCCGTCCTTCTCCCGTCAATCTCTCCACAGAGTAACCCCCCTCTTCGATCCCCTCCCCCCATCTCCTTCATCAGTCGACTATTCTCCCAAGTTCGCGTATCCCTCTCATCCCCGTTCAGTTCGTCTGCATTCATGCCCTGAGGTCTTGGAGGAGTCTTCGTCCTCTCCGCCCACTCCCCCCTCAGGGAAGAACAGTGGGAAGAGGTTCGCGAGGAGGGCTAAGCGATGGGCTGAATTGCAAGAACGACGACAGGGGAAGACGTCGTCGTCGATATGTCGAAGGGGAGAGAACCGTCAAATGATGGAATTGACGGCCCTTGGAGGGGGAGTAGTGGAGGAGTGTCGTCTACTCGGTCACTCACCCCTCTCGGGTCCCTCCCGATCCCTTCCGTACTCCCTCCTCATCCCCACTCCAACCAATCGTCATTCGTCCCTCATCTGGCAGTCCTCCTCTTCGCATTCCTCTCAACCCGTACTGGTCACGAAGGGTCTGAATGAGTTGGGTCAGACCACGCTCATCTCGGTCTACCGTACTCCTCCCGAACTGACCATCTACCCTCCGAGTGTGTATCGGGGGTCGTCTACGCGAGAGACGTGTTCGTCGCCCTCGACGGACGACGGAGTGGACAGACTGACGGAGGACCTCCGCTTCTCGTCCCTCTCCTCCTCCCTTTCGCCCTCGTCGTCCCCCCTCAGTTCGTCCCTCTCGGGCACGTCTTCGTGTGATGCGGATGACTACTTTCCCTTCCCGTTCCCTCGTATCCCCCCTCAACTCGACCCTCTTCCCGACTTCCAGCAAGCCAGTGAGTCCTTCTTCTCTTCTTCTTCTTCTTCTTCTTCTTCTTCTTCTTCTTCTTCTTCTTCTTCTTCTTCTTCTTTCTACACACTATAATCACGTTGTTCCCTGTTCCCCCGTTCGCTTGCCATTGCCAGTTCCGTGTTATGGGTTTGGAGGGATTAGAGAAGCGTGCGACGCAGCGAGTGAGCCAGTCGGGGTACGGTCCGTCCTTCTCCTCTTCCCTTGTTTCTCTCCCATCTACTTCCCCCTCTACCCCAACTTCCCTCTGGAAGCATACATGGGATCCCGACATGGACCCGACTATCGGGTGGTAGGCCCCTAATTTTGTCAGAACGGTAACTTGGCAGGCACCACATTATACAAGAAACCTTATTGGTAGAGAGAGAGATTGGTTATTGGCACGACCTTAATCTATGCTTTGGTAGGCCCAGCCGAAGAAAATGTTGATAACTCTGCCCACGTGTGTCTGGAAGTGTTGGCCCCCGTCCTCGATTTCTCCCCAATCCTCCTCCTCCATCTCTCCATATTCCATTCCTATCTTCGTCCTTCCTTCACTCTTTGGCCTAGGGGAGGGGAATGAAGGAGGAGAAGAAGGAGACGGAAGCTTGTCGTTTTCATGCATGAGGATAGTGAGGGAAGGAGGGGGAGTGGAGGTATTGATAACCTCGTGTCTCCCTCTTCTTCTCTACTTCCCCTCTAGCTCCTCTCCCTCCCCTCACTATCTCCTCTATCTGTCTTCTTCTTCTTCTTGCCTTGTATCACACGCTGCTTCGAATCGTGCCAAGTTCGGTGCTGGCTACATGAGAGCCAAGTACGGGAATGAATAGAGAGAAGAGAGAGAAAGAGGGAAGAGGGAGAGATATGAGGGACTCGTGGGGCTTCAATCACTTCTCACGTGAATGAATGATAGAAGAGCACGAACCCCGCGGGCGATGCTACTCTCTCTTAGAGAGAAGGGAAGGTTCCAGGGGATCAATACTCGTATTGGAAATTTATTTTGCGGTAGGGATAATTTTCTGGCAGCGGAAGGGTGGGCATGTAAATCGAGAATTTAGAACAGCGGTGGGGCAATTTTGCGGTGCGGTATGGGTCACTTCATAGTAAAGGACAGTTTGCGGGCGGGAAGGGTCTCACCTCGAAAAATATAATGAAATACAGTATTTTCCCCTTGGAAGGTTTTGATCTGAGATTGGAAGGAGGAAAGGAAGGAAGCGTATATGCTGAGGGGAGAAAAGGGGGAGGATGTGTCTATCGAATTGGCATGTTAGGAGCGAGTGATTGGGGTAAAGAGGGGAGGGGAGAGTGACTGCACTTCTCTCTCAGGACTCACTCGGTCTCAGTCAGTCTCTCTCACTTTCGACCATTCACTCTCTCCCTCCCAAGGGGTTTTCCCTCTCTCTTCCCTTTCCCTCTCGTTCCACCCTCTCCCCCGTCTCCTTCAGTAGAATGACCCGTTGACCGAGATGCACCCCATCCGTGTGTCCGTGTGTGTGTTCCTCTGTCGGTCTGTTCCCACCCCTCTTCTCAGTCCTAAACGGGACCCTCTCCCTCCGTCCCTTTTGCCTCCTTTCACTGCTTTCTCCTCTCCTCTCCTCCTTCTTCTTAATTGGCTCTTACTCTCGTTCGTCCGGTCCCGCCATTGTGAAGTAAGAAGAGTGAAGGGAGGAGGGATATACAAGGAGAGGAGGGGGAGAGGGGAGAGTTCCCTCTAAGAGAGAGACTCCGAGGGGTCGAGGGACATGGAGACACCCCATGTACACCTTCTATCGTCTATCTCACTCCCATGCGTATTCATTCGCACGGATTGTGAGAAAGACAGCGTTGATTGGGTCGAAGATGTGATATGTGTGTGTGGGGGGGGGGAGTAGACAAGAAGAACACTCGGGCCTTACAATTAGTATTGTTAGTCTTCCATTGGATAACAAGTCAGAGATTCACTGCCAGTCGATCCCATTCTGTGAATTCTGTGATTCAAGAGGTGAAAACCACTTGAATGCCTGATTTTCTCGACAATGGATAATTTGAGATCATTCCTGACTCTGGAATAGTTTCTGGAAGCACTCAACAACTTACGGAAGTTAAGAGAGAGCCCTCCCACCAAGCCCGCCCTTATCCATGTATAAGTTGGACCCTTGTAAGGGATGAGTGTCCTCTTCCCTCTCTTTTCTCTCTCCCTCCCTCTACTTTCTCCTCTTTTGCCTGTCTTCCCTTGAGACCCAAACTAAGCCCTCTTCTCCGTGTCAAACGACCGAAGTTCTGTGTGGAAAGTGGAAGAGAAGAGGAGAATAAGGGGAACAGGAGGGGTAGCGAAGAGAAAAAGATGATTTTATGGTTATGAGGGAGGACGAATAGAGATTGACTGTCTGAGAGGGGAAGAGAGACACGACAGATGGACGAGGTTACCCTGTTTAACCCCGAAATGTGATGGGGTGAACAGGAGAAGTAGTATCAATGTGTTAGTCTCGTGGTATGGGGAAGAATGAAGGGAAACGAAGGAGAGAGTAGGGAGAGGGAATAAGTAGAAGGAGGAAAGAAGAAGATGAAGGGATGATCGGACGAGGAAAAGGGATATTGTCGTGGAGATGAGGAGGACACTTGTTCATGTTTATGGGAAGGGCAAGGGGGAAAGGAGAGAAACGGGGATAGGAGTGTTACGGATACGCTTGATCTATTGCCCCCTGAGGCCAGCTCGAGGCTATATTCGGGTCTCGTGTCGAAGAGTATACAGTACAACTAGACTCTGGTCTGGAAATGGTGAAATAAACTATTTGATTGCAGTCAATACGGTGCCGCCTCCCGATCGAACATGGGTCATGATACGACATGCGGATCCTGAACGACCGATTGGTGAGTGAGGGGGATATTGGAGGGGAAGGGGGAGGGGTGATAGGGGTGGAATAGGGGAGAAGCTGATTCACGCAGAGAGAGAGAGAGACGTGACTGCTGCCTTTCACAATCGGGGTGATGCTACTGTTTGTGGGGGGAATGGAGTATAGGGAAGGGGAGTGAAGAAGAGGAAGACGACGTGATTCAACGATGGATACAGGAGAGAGAGGGGGCATCTATTTTATTTATTTATTTCCATACGCCTGGGAGGACGTGGTCGGTGCCAAAGTGGATGCGGACATTGGTCAATCAACCGCAATGACTTCACTCATGTCGCTCATATTAATTTTACATAATCGGAATAGGTGCTCGGTAGCTTTGCTTTCTTAAAGACTTTATTTAACTTCTTTGCAGTTCGTATGGCAAAAGAGGATTCCCTCTGAGTAGTACGGGGAACGGGATAGCATATCTTGAAAGAATTTCCTCTTGTATTCGAAGGACACAGATTATAAATGTCTTTTAAGGGGCATGTCAGATCAGTTATGCCATAGAGAATCTTAAAAGCCATTTTCATATCCCTCTTTTATCCACGATAAGAGAGAGTATGCAAGTTCATCATCTCATTTCTTGTAGTGGAATCGGGTTTGTTATCGAACGTATAGCCGAAGCATTTATAGAAAATAACCCTTGTGGCTCTGTTCTGCACCTTCTCAATTCGCTTAATGTCAGATTGAAGGGTAACATTAATGGCACTAGTTCCTGTCTCAAGTATTGGGCGAGCGTAGGTCAAGTAAGCCTTCCTCAGTATTGAAGGATTACTTGACTGCAAAGCTTTGAAAATGACATATAATTGGTCATCTAGGGATGGAGGGAACGGAGGAGATACACGTAGCTGAGGTGAACGACGAGAGTCCTTTTGAATCTTGTGAAGGGAGGAATGTAGTCGCCTGCCAGAGCTAAATCGTACTTGCGTTCAATGCGCTGATTAGTATTTGTTCTGTATCCGTAGACCTCCCCCCATCCCTCCATGAACTGATCTCATCGTTCTTGTCTAGTCTCTGATGTTCCAGTTCCCCGTGTCACGTAGTCCCTGATATCCCTGTCTCCTCTCTCACGAGTAGAGTACCCTCTCTACTCTCTCCTTCCCCCTTGTATGATCACCTGTTATCCTCATTCCTCTCCTCCTCTTTTTCCTCTCCTTTCATAGCCAATCAATACTCAAAGTAGAAGCTCACTTAGTCGATTCTTATTATTCGTGTGCCCGTTGTCTCTGCCTGAACCTCTGACTCTCTCTCCCCCCTCCCCCCTCTCCCCCCTCCGTCTCTACCTCTTAAGCCTATCACTGTTTGCATTCATGATACTCTTCTTCAGCAGGGAAACGAACCTCGTTTCTTCTTCTTAGTCGTCTCTCTTCCTCTTCCCTGACATTAGAAGTTGGATGGCATGAGGGAGGGAAGGAGGGGGTTAAGAGGTAAACTACAGGGAGAGGGAGTTACGAGGGAAGAGAGAAGGCGTATGCGAGGGAATACTATAGAGGGGGGAAGAGACTGTTCGGCTTGGCTCTGATGACACTTTGATATACGATATTCTCGCGACCGTAGACATAGAGGGTAGAGAGGTGGAGAGATCTTGCGAGGGAATCCCTCTCTGTCCTCTTCTCTCAGTCATTCCCACCACCCCATCTCTCCTTGTCTCACATAACACTTGAGTGCATATAGGCATACATACACAGAGGGTAAGGAAGCGAGGGAGGGACTCTCTCTCTCCTTTACCTCTCAATACTGTCCCTCGCCCTCCGCTTTACCTGGTACCCCCTGTCTCTCTCTTCTCATTTCTTGTCCTTCCCTCTAATCACGACACGACTATGAAGGGGTTGAATCTCGAAAGAGGTCTGACGAAGAATCGCGAGATTTGGGTCATATGCAGAGCAGGGAAATGAGAAGGATCGGGACACTTTGAGAGCCGTTGGGAGGGTGAAACATAGATGAAGCGGGTTTGGGAACTACTCTGCATTACTGGACTTCTGCAAGAAAGTAGTAAGATTTCGTCAGCCATTGATAGCCAGCCTTACAAGTGAAGTGCAAAAGGTGACCATTGGATCCAGAGATGAGACATAGGTCATTCGATAGAGCTTGAAAAGTTATGTAGATTCTGTGAAAACTAGCTGCCCACATGCACGCATCGTCGAGAACGACGACGTCAGCGATTTCACTGTATCCCCAATGCACCGCTCTCTCACTGTCTTCTATCGCTGCGGTTGCGGTTGCTGTAGGGTCGGCGTGGCGTAGCAGGTAAGAGGAGAGAGTACTATTCAGATAGGGTGGGTTCGATTCCTCTGTAAGGCATTTTTTTGCTCACCCTCCTAGACTTATAGCTTGCCTCATCAGAAAATTCTTTGACTTGATTTTGATGTTCTGCAATACAGTAGTGGCCTACCAACAGCTCGATTTTACAAATATGGGTTTGGAATTTTCCTGTTTCAATTATGATAGATATCACCGCTCTTCATCGTTGTAGAGTCTGAAAGTCCGAATATACCGCTTACGAATATATGCAAGCTTCAAAAAATAGTTCCCTTTCATTAGAGTGAATCTTCATCGCGCAAGCTAGAAACCGATAGAAGACTGTGGCTTCCAGCTTTCACTTGTCTCTCACCCTTGCAACACAAGTTCACACTTGAGGTTATAGCGAACACAATTGAAATCTATGACGAGGAAAACATTTGCGATCAGTGCGTACGAAAATGATTCAACGGATCCCAGCGGTCCTTCTTTAATGAAGACATGACGAGAGTCTCGGATCCTCTCGTAGGTCTCTTACACGAAGAAAGAGTCCGACAGAAGACTCTGTCATTAAATTATAAGGAATATGGAAGATTGAAGAGACGCGCAAAGGGATAGTAGGGTTTTTATTTGGTCTTTCTCATGGTTCTTCTCCCGAACTATCGTTGGTATTATGTAATCGTTTGTCAGATGACCCGTGGAGATGGAAGTGGTGAGATGTTCAAGATGGATGCACAGCGAATTATTGAAATGTCATATTCCTTCATTTCTATTACTGTATTGATCTTTTCTATTTCAAAAAAACTTACTCGTGGACGGTGTCTATCACAAGAAAGTTATTTGGGTCAACCTATAAGTCTAGGAGTGTGGGCAAAAGAAAATGAAAGGAGTGGAATCGAACCCGCGCCGTATGAACATTAGATCCTCCTCTTACCAGCTCCGCCATGCCGACCCTGAAGCAGCCGCAACCGCAGCGATAGAAGACAGTGAGAGAGCGGTGCATTGGGGATACAGTGAAATCGCTGACGTCGTCGTTCTCGACGATGCGTGCATGTGGGCAGCTAGGTTTCACAGAATCTACATAACTTTTCAAGCTCTATCGAATGACCTATGTCTCATCTTTGGATCCAATGGTCACCATTTGCAGTTCCCTTGTTAGTCCATGAAGTATACCAAAGTACTGGGAAAGAAGGAAAGAAGCTGCACATAATTTTGTGATTATATGGATGTCTTGTAAGATTCTCGCTGATTGCCACTCTGACAAGTAACCCATGAGGTACCCTCTCTTTTCCTCCTCCTTTCTTTCTCATTCATCCCAATAAGCCGCTATTTGAGTTATCTATCTGAGGTCATCTCCCTCCCTCTCTCCTTTAGCTATACCGCTCCTTTGCCCCTAGGTGTCTGCCTTTCCTCTTATCCCTCCCTCTCCCTCCCTCTCGGCTTGACCTCTCTCTCTCTCTTCTCTCTAAACCCGTTATAGAGGGCATGACCCTTGTAGTATGCCGTTAGTGTGTTGAATGAGAGGGACGAAAGAAACAGCTTTGCGCTCTTTTGATTAGGGTTCAACCGTTGCTTGAATATCGCCCATAGTTGGGGAAAGATCAAAAGGTAATGGCATATTCTTGGGAAGCTAGTGTAGAGATTCAGCAATGTTTTAGCGTTATACGGGTTTAGCTCTTGGCATGTTATATTAGCTTTGAGTATGCTTATCCTTCTGAGAGTCTTCCCTTCCATATCTTAGAGACATTCCCTTCTTCTTGTGGTATCCCTGCAGGGAATGAAGAAAAGAAGAAGAAACTGGGGGAAAGAGACGAGGGATTAACTGGGAAGGAACGTGAGGGTGGACGGGGGAATTGAGAGGGAGAGGGAAAGAGACTGGGACGGAGTGAGGACTGCAGGGGGCGACTCACTCGTGAAAGTGTTGAAGACAAAGGAGAGAAGGGAAGGGGGAAGATGAGAGGGGAATAATGAAGGGGTGAAGGAGAAGGAAAGGACACGGGACAGAATGAGGGGGGTGGGGGAGAAGGGTTATGGACGGATGGTAGGGAATACATGGAGACGAGGAGAGGGAATCACGGGGTTTTGAAGGACTATAAAATGAGGGGGAATGACCATTGTGGCGAGGGAGACAGGGGAAACAGAGTTACGGTAGTCTACAGTACCCCTCCACGTCAATTACCGTAATCCGCTCATTGCAGCCACCTTCACCGTTCTCTGCTATAATGTACTGTGTGACAAGTACGCGACGCAGAGTCTCTACTCGTACTGTCCCAGTTGGTCAGTGATTGGAGAGGGGTACTGTAGGATACGGTAGATTGGGGGATACTGCATTTATTGTTCTTATTATTATTATGCAATGATGTTAATTTGTACTGGTTGTCCATCGTTAGTAGAAATGGATCTCATGCCTACCGTACCCTCTCCTCCCGATTACCGTACTCCCTTCAGGGCCCTCAACTGGGAGTACCGTAAGCAGGCGATCATCAAGGAGATTCGCAACTACGAGGCCGATATCATCACGCTTCAGGTCAGTTTGCGATTCGTCTGTTTGTCTGTGGGGGGTACGGTAGTCCATTGATCTGTCTCTACTCTTGGCTCTGGAATCTTGTGGCGTAGCGCGCGTGCATATAGTAGTCTCGACGCAATCAAAGGTGTATTCATATCGTGATGGGGTCTATTCTAATGAATAAAGTGGAGGGAAGAGAGTGAAGGAAGGGATGATTATGAAGGGATGATCTGAGTAAGAGAGGCTTCGTTCGCTACCTCTTTCTCTCTCCCTCGTAACCCTTCTCTCTCCCCTCTCCCTCCTCTCTTTCTACTCTTAGCCGCAGCGAATTATTCACAGCTTCTCCGTTGGCACGCAGTGAGACGGTGAGGGGACTGAATTATTAAGAGTCGTACTCAGGTTGAGAGGGAGAAGGGTTAGGAGGTAAAGAGAGAGAGGGAAAAGGCAGTGGTCATCTCCCTCGCTTTGACTAGCGTCCACTACTCCGGGTAACCATAGAGAGAGAAGGGGAAGTATTCCTTTTGGGGGGAAGGAAACAGTCGATTTGGGGGATGGAGTAATGGAGGGATACGCGGGAGGGTAGTCTGTCCGTCGGTTTGTACCATAAATATCCCCCTTTTATAATGTGTGTGTGTGTCTGTCACGATCGAGACTGGGCGCGATGTTTGGCCTAGGATTGAGATGCCTAATCTATTTTGGAATTGTGAACTGCGTAGTCGGATCGGACGGTCACCCATGGAATGGGCGCATTCCCCAGAGAAGCATCGTGTGAAACGCTTGTAACGATGGCTGCTTCTCATTTTCCCTTGTTATGTAGGGCAGTCTGCTAAAATAATGCAGTAGGCGAATTTGAAAGCGTTGCAAGCAGAAACATGAAAACAGTTAAATTGAGATTTGAGTTATCATTGACGCGTGAAAGGAAAGTCGTTTGAATTGGTATCGTTCTGGCTGACCAATCGCTCTGTGGCATTTGTAGTGCCAACTTCTTCCATCGACCATTTCCCCTATTATTGTCCTCCCCCACTTCCTCTCTCCTTCTGTCTCTCTCTTAGGATGACAAGCATCAGAAACTTCCGTTTTGAAATGGAGTAGAGAAGGGGGATGAGGGAAGTAAAGGGGACAAGGGAGGGAAAGAGAGAAGGGGAGAGGGAAGAGATGTAGAGGGAAGAAGTGAGGTTTGCTCGGTCGATCTTTCCCTCTCCCTCCCTTTCCCCCTCGTCCCCCATGTATTTCTATCCTTCGTGGCGTTAAAACGAGATCGGATTCCGTTGCTTCTGGGAACATTGTGAGAAAGAGAAAAGAATGAGAAAAGGAAGGGGAGAAGAATGGAATAAAGTTGGGATGAGATTGGGGAAGTGGGAGAAACGGAAGATAGGGGAGTTAGATGGAGGGATTAGCGGTAGAGAGTTCGGGGATCTCTTACATCATGACATGAGCTATGACTGAAGTATTTATGTGCAGTATAGAGGTGAAATTGATTAGGAGATGTGGGGGCAGTGAAGTAGTTTAACGTATGCAAATGAGGTGAGAGGGAGGAGAAGAGGAAGAAGAAGAAGGATTGAGTAAGGGAGTGGAAGGGGTGGATAAGATGGAAAGGGCAGAAGAGAGATGAAGATGGAGTGGGCTGGGTACTGTAGATTATTGAGGGTGATGGGCTGGTGAGGATACTGTAGTCGGGTAGTTAGCATGCTTAATGAGGATCTAGCTTGTTGTGGGGGTAAGCCATTATTGATCTAGAGGCAAGGAATCGAAGATGAAGCGGGAATAACACGGATATTGATGACGTCATTGCAGGAAGTGGAGACTGAACAGTACAAGCTTCTCTTCAATCCCGAACTCAAGGCCTTGGGGTACAATTCCATCTTCTCGCCCAAGGTACCCTTTCCATGTGGAATAACATTATATTATTTTTATGAAACTTGTGTGAAAAGAGCCAGTATATTGTTTTGGTTGCAATAGAACTACTTGACTTGCAAACTCTTGCTAGAGCTAGACATAGTCTGTGTTCCTTAAGTCCTTCCTTTCCCATTTCCCTCCTCTTCGCTCTCTTCCCCCTTTTACTCTCTAGATTCCTGCAATCTCTTGCACTTTTCTCCCAGCGTTTTTGGAGGAGAAATGATGAAGAAAAGGAAGGGAATTGAGGGGACATGGGTACAATGGAAGTAGGGGGGAGGGCAGTTTACTAAGAAGTCGGGGTTTGTTGTAGCACATTATTGAGCCTTTGGAGGTAATGTGATAAACTTTGTATGTAGAGTTGTTATGCAAGATTGGATCATAAATACATATATAATATTATGTTGATAGAGTACAGTAATATAAGACGCCAGTAAGGGATACGGTATGATTGTTCTCCGTTTAAGAGTCGAGCCAAGACGATGAACGAAGAGGATCGGAAGTACGTGGACGGATGTGCTATCTTCTGGAAGAGTGACAAGTGGGTTTTGATCTTTGTTCTTTAAGCTATAGATGGGCTAATCGTATCCGAATGAGTTCTCTCGCTGCATTAGACTATTACAGAAAGTTAAAGACAACATTTATCTAGAGCTTTAAATTTCTGTAGCTTTTCGCGATGGCATGCTAACGTCCAATCAGTGTAGTGAGATGCAAATTTTTTTCTCGAACTGTTCTCTAGTTATTCTGAGCCCGTACGTTTCCATGACTGCTAATTAGCCCCTTCCCCATATCTCCCTTCTCTTCCCTCGTGACTCTTCCATACACAGAAGGTTCACTGATTGTAATCCATCTCAAGTACATTCTGTAGTGGCTGTTTTAGAGAATGTGAAGTAGTGTGGGAGGAGAAAGGGGAAAAGAGGGAAAGGAGGGGGGGAGAAGGACGGACATAAGGGACGCAAGAGAAGGAAAGGGCCGGAAATAGGTCTTAAGCTGGGTCCTGCTATGTCTAGTTATGGAAGTAGACGATCGTGGGAGGGATGGGGGTTTGAGGGGAAGGTTGAGATGATTACTTAGATCTACGGAACTACAAGGAAGATACTTGGCTAATGACATGGTTTGCATAGACGTGCGAGATGTCTGTTACTTTGAATCGAGAGAGAGAGATGATTACACTTGGCAACCCCCTGGAGTGATTCGCAGTAAAAGGGACGAGGGATTATGATGCGGTGCTTATCTCATATGGGAAGCAGTCGCAAACTGAAAAAAGAGTTATCGGGGGGCTATTGTAGGTGAAAGGTTATTTGCATAGGAAGTGAACATCAGCTTCTTAGAATCAAAGCAAAGTGGAATTAAGTATTACCGGGAAAAAATATTTATATTCGCTGAAATAGAAGTAATGAATGCATGTTTTCAGGTTCGAGATGGAAAAGGAGCAATTGATCGAGTTCACGCAAGTAGCCATCAAGAAGGCTCAGCAATCGGAACACATGCTCAATCGGTAGGCATTGAGGGGGTACGGGGATACGGTAGGGGAATACTGTAGACAGGGGGCGATCTATGATTATACCCTGCGCATCATTGACCACCGAGGAGGAGTCGCGTTAATAATATAGGTGTTGTGTTCTGAAGGCAGTAAAGAAGAAGAAGAGTGAAGGACATTTGAAATGAGGAGAGGGGAGGGGGTTAATTACGGTAGTTATGCTAGGCAAAGAAACGAATGGGCTGGAAGGGAAGGGAAAGGGGGAAGGCGGTGTTTTATGGTCTCTCGTTTTTCAGGGTTATGCCCAAGGACAACATAGCATTGTGTGCGGTTCTGAGGATAAAAGAGGCGGTGTACAACAATCGACAACTGCTCAGTAAGTTATTCTAGCCTTATTTCATGTTTTGAAATGCTTCATTATGAATACTCTCTAGTAGGGCTACTTCCACTGGTCTAATTAAAAATTTATGCCAAAAAATTTATTGTGGTAGTACAGAGGAGAATGCCCTTGGCATCCTTTAGTAAGTGCACGATTGTCGATTCCCATGTACTCTTTATACGCGGAAAGTTATATTAGTAGAATGGAGGGGAGAAGGCGACGAGAGTTGGTTGGGGGATGCATGCCCTTTTGTAGTACGAATACGAGATGCGCGTAAATGGAGGGAAAAGTGGAGATTAGGAGGGGAGGGAGAGAGGCAGAGAGTTGTGCTACAAAACGGGAATCACGTAAATACGGGGGTTACGGTATGTGGTGTACTTGCGATGAATGGCGTAGTAGTGTTGTTCTCATGTGTATGTAGCTTGTTCTCTATCCTATCACAGAATAGTCCTTATTAATCTCTGGGTCTTCGCAACTCATTGTGCGCTGTGACGCTAGTGGTGCCCTATACGCGTAAACGAGACATCCTCCCAGGCCGATTAGGGCAAGGATAATATACAAGAATAGGCAATTGTGCTTTCTTGCTTCGTATGCAGCAGTAATATTTGTTTTCTGAAATTGTAATCCTATAATATCCTATAGTAATAGTGTATTCTCCCCTTCAGGCCGCGTCGCAATGCCCCAGGCAGACAACGTCGTGGGAACTCCCCTCGTCGTGTGCACGGCACACATCCATTGGGACCCCGAGTTCTGCGATGTCAAACTCGTCCAGTCCATGATGCTCGCGCACGAACTGTGGAAGCTTGTCGAGGATGTCAGTCATCTTATCATTTGATAGTCTTGATGACATCTATGTAAATTGTCATATGTCACGAGTGACAGTCCCTTTGACAGTCGCTGTCATTCCAGGTCTCCGCCGCCAATCGCATCGAACCCCATCAGTGTCCGGTCCTCGTCTGCGGTGATTTGAATTCTCTGCCCGATTCGGGAGTTTTCGAGTTTCTGTCGAAGAGTGGAATCTCGCGGAATCATCCCGATCTCAAGGCATTCAAGGATGACGCCATCTTGGAGAAGGTTGGTAGTCTATATAATTGTATTTGTATGTTTTGGTTAGGGTCTCCTGGTTATAACCGTATTCCTTATGAAAGAGTAAGAGTGCAATAGTGTGTCTTTCAGTTCTCTCATACGCACGACGGAGTCAACTACACGCATGCGCTTCGTCTCGATTCGGCCGTGGAACAGTCCGTCGTTCAGTTCACAAACTACACGTGAGTCGCTTGATCTTTGGTCTTTGATCTTTGATCTTTGATCTCCCTTGTTATCCCTTGTTATTGCTTGATAACGTTGTTATTGTGCCCTTGCAGACTGGACTTCAAGGGAATGATCGACTACATCTTTTCCACTCCACAGAGTCTCGCGAGATTGGGAGTGAGTGTTATGTAGTCGAGGGAGGGGGAAGACGGGGATAGAAATAGATCGATTAACGGGGGGATGTGACTTTGACGTAGACACGGGATTGCCAGGCCGGGATACACTAGTGGGGACTTAATGATATTGGATAGAGGAGGTGGGCAGGGATTTGTGTGGAGCTATTTTTGTAACTTATTATTGCTTGATAACGTTGTTATTGTGCAATAATAACAACGTTATAACATGGAGAGATAGGGGATGTTATAGGGAAAATGTATGATGCTTATTCTGTAGAGATGAGCGTGCAAGTTCTTTTGGCCAGTTTCATTGCTTTTGGCGACGAGGCGCGTCGCGATTATGTATGATTTGTAAAACATGGACATCAAGATAACTCCCATGCACATCTCTATTATTCTGACGCCAACTTACTCGTCTCTCAGGTCCTGGGTCCGTTCGACGTGGAGTGGACGAAGGCACACAAGATCATCGGATTCCCCCATCCCCACGTGCCCTCTGACCACATTCCCCTCATGGCACAATATGCCATGATTCCCACTCCCCACCAACGGCCGCAACCGCAGATACACCACTACGGCAACCAGCACTCGTCGTCCTTCGGACCCGTCGGTCGCTAGATTACGGTACACTACCGTATCCCCTCCCTCTTTACTTCCCCTACCTCTTCCCCCTTCCATTTTAGCCTTTTCCCGCGCACGGTATGGGTACGAATCAGCTATTACCCTCAACCCCTCCCTTGGATTTCCCCCTCCCCATCCCCCCTCCCCCTTAATTCCCCAGTTTGTTATTCTGCCGCACGCTCTCTAGTCGTAGTATAATCGAGATATAATGTGTAAAGAGGGTTCAACTCGTCGATGTGATAGTTTATATTAGTTGACAATAAGAGGATTCACGCGAGTGTCACTTCCCTTCTCATTTGGCATGTTTGTCCGATTAAGTGTATTTGTATGTGTCTCTCTATCTCTCTGCTATCGATCTAAGTATGCCCCTATATCTCATATTGTATCTCGATGTACATCTTTCCGTTTTCTTTCAACACTCACTGTTTAGAGGTGGCTAATGATCCCGATTGTACTACTCATCCATCATTCTATTTTATTCGACACACACTCGCACAAACCCGCATGACTTATGTTTCACGATGCTTGCGTTCGTAAGAGAGACTGTACAGTGATGATGAGTGGAGCAAGGGTGAAACATAAGCAGAGCGGGTCACTGCTTTCGTCTAATCCACAGTCGCTTGTCTCATTCTAAGCTTCTTGACTTTCTCTTCCCTATTTATACCATCCGATTGTATGTAAAAGGTTAATAAGTTGTCTTTATCCTCTCGCTTTTCTTCTCGATGCCTTAGTCAGCATACTATCTACACCAGTCCCACCTAGTCTCATTTCATCTTGCGTTTGTTTCTCTTCAATGCCTACCGCACCCCTCCCTTCGGATGCCCTCTCATTTCATAATACCTCTTATACTAGGAGTAGTCTTCCCCGGATTCATCCCCTCTACAGTATCCCTCTCGGTCTCCCTTCCCCCCATTCGTACTGTACAAACCGTTGTGTGCGTTGTGTTGTGTACTAGTAATCATCGCTCTACCGTAGTCCTCTCGGGTCGAATGTTGCCCCTTCAGGCATTTGTCCAGTATACCACCTCTCCCTCCCCGTACCCTCTCCTCTCCTTACCCTCTTCCTCCCTTTCTCTCCCCGTTGCCCTCTCCTCATTCTTTTCATCATTCGTTATTTTACAGTACCTCTCTTCTTTTCCCATTCTCGTTTGTTTTATACTCGTCGCTACAGGCGATGTTTCCCCTTCTTCCCAGATTAGTTCTCCCTTTTCTCACACCAAATTCTCGTAACTTATTCGTAAGCCCTTGACTGGTCACCCTTTCTACTCTTGGCAATGAGTGTATGGTTAGAGGTTCCCCTTTAAGTCCCCGTTATTAGTATGTTCCCTCGTGGGACCCGTCCCCACTCCCGTTCCCTCTGTGAAATGTGTCTCCTAAGAACTGCTTATTCACATCGTGATATCATCCTCGTACCTTGAGAAGGACTAAGATGACCACAATATACTTTCTCTTGTCTCGTCGTAGATAAAGAGTCGAAGATTCATTCATTCACAGATACAAACACACATTGTCTATTACATCATTCACAAGAGAGACAGAGCTCGGCTCTGTGCAAGTTTAGCGACGACTAGCTACAATAAGGGAATACGATAGGATTACTGTAGCCAGATATGATATCGGGAGATGATAGGGGTACTGTAATCAATGAGATACTCGAGATACTGGGTCCAAAGACGGAAGGGAGTCTAGTTGATGATAATGTAAACTATATAAGGATAGATTCACGTGAATTGGAGGGGAAGTGGATGAAGACCTCCGAGGTGTCGTCTATTCGAATGGTTGAGAGACGAGGCTGCAAAGGGTACGGTAGGGAAGTATCGCGAACTTATGCAATGGGTACGGTAGGGATAGTATCGCGAACTTATGCAATGGGTACGGTAGGGGAAGCATCGCGAACTTATGCAATGGGTACGGTAGGGCAAGTATCGCGAACTAATGCAATGGGTACGGTAGGG